>JANKKI010000355.1:0-600000 GCA_025175665.1 Cinchona pubescens
AAGAAAAAAGGAGGAAAATTGAAAGGCTGTAACTTATACCTATTAGGTTGTTTATGTAGACAAATAATTTGTTTTCCCTAATCCAAAAGGGTTTAAGTTATCTTTTTTCCTAATTGTGCTTGTTTTCCTTATTCGAATCCCGTTTGGAATTCATTTCTTGTTGTAATCCTATTTGGAATTGGCTTTCTTGTCCTAATCCTATTTGGAATTGGTTTCTAATCCTAATCCAAATCCTAAGCTCTCTCAAGGAAAGCCAACTAAATGACTGTCTCTTATACACATCTAGATGTGTATAAGAGACAAAAACTAATCCTAGTTGGACTCGAAAAACTAATCCTAATCAGTAGGACTTGGATTACCCATAATCCCAATTGCATTAGGAAATCCACCACTATCTACTACTTATCCTACTTTCTATTTCTTAAGTAGCTTACGATAGTCGAGCTCAACTCTGTCTCTTAGACACATCTAGCACCAAATATAGAAATCTAAGCACATAATTACAAAGTCCAATTTGATCTGGTAAATTTTCTTACCAAATTCTTATTTTATTTCTATATCTTTTTGTTGCTTCTTGTAGTCTCTGATATTGTGCTGTCTCTTGTTCCTTGAGTTTAAATCCAAAAGGTTAGTGTCTTTTAGTTGGGATTGACCCGTGGCTATTTGTTTCCCTTTGACTTCCAACCATTTAAGTGGATAAGACATAATTGGAGCTCACTTTGGTCCATCTCTTACAGGGCATCTAGAGAGTGTATAAGAGACAGGTGTAAAGTTGTTCTTTAGTTAGTGAGATCATTTGAATGATAAAAGCCATTAAATTGAGGGTATGCACGAGGATTGAGTGATTCAATTTCGGTGTATATATTTCCAAAATGAGTTGAGTGGTGAGGAAACTTCTTTGATTTTATTAACCTAATCACTTTCTTTTTCTTGGTAGAGTGTTTTCATTATCTCTTATACACATCTAGATGTGTATAAGAGACAGGTACCTTCTCTTATACCGATCTGTTGTGTATAAGAGACAGGGGTATTATCTATATGAGCTGGTTGCCTTAAATTTCCTTACAATTTAACAGTCAGTGAGTTATCTCGGTCAATGTCTCTTATACACATCTCTTATGTTTCATGAAAGCGCAATCAAAACAATGGATGATAGATGTGTATAAGAGACAGGCTTTGTAGCTTTTGATGCAATTCCCTTAGGCAAGTCTTTCAGGTCCAGGAGAACAATAAAAAATGATTGCCATGATTAGAGTGACATTGATGAAGATGGGAGGCTACAATGGTGTGGTTCTTGAGTAAACTTAACAAAGAGATTACCGTTTAGTCGAGTTACACCACTATGTAGACCTTGAGAAAATGGTTCACATGACTTCCAAGGTAGAAAAATAACTCAAATGTAGTAAAAAGGGTTACATCCAGTTCAACCTCTAGTTGGAAATTGAATTGGCACAGTGCATCCAAGCAAGGTGAAGTCTAACTTTAAACTGCAGAAGTTGAAAGCCATTTGCTCCCAACCAGACCTACGACACGACAATGAAAGCATTTATGATCTCTCTGCGTTTATTTTGGCTCCCTTATCCCTGTCTCTTATACACATCTAGATGTGGTTGAGATGTGTATAAGAGACAGGGAGTTCGGACAGACTGTCTCTTATGAATGATCTAGATGTGACGAAGAAGGTGAGATCATGCCACCTCTTAAGATTCCAGGTGATGATGAGATTGAAGAAGAAGCTATCCATGGCCAAAGTTTGGTGGTTTTTAGAGCTTTTCATGCACAAGCTTAATATGAACAAAATGAGGTAAAAAGAGAAAATATTTTCTATACTCGTTGTTTTGTTCAAGAAAAAGTTTGTGGTTTGATTGTTGATAGCAGAAGTTGTGCGAAATGTAGCTCGTTAGTTAATGGTGGAAAAGTTGAATATGCTAATTGTTAAGCATCCTAGACCATATAGATTCCAATGCTTAAATGAAAGTGGTGAACTAAAAGTTAACAAACAAGTTCTAATTTATTTAACCTTAGCCAAATATAACGATGAGGTCTTATGTGATGTTGTGCTTATGCAAGCTAGTCATATCTTGTTTGGTAGACCTTGGCAATATGACTGTAAAACTACTCACAATGCATTTGAGAACAAGTACCAAGTTTGAAAAGAGTGATCACAAAATTGTGTTCAAGCCTTTACCGCCACATGAAGTCTATCAAGAGTAGTTACAACTCTTTAAATAATTTGAAGAGCATGGTAAGCTGATTTATGTGGCCCTTAAACACATCTATTATTGTATAAGAGCCATAACCAATATTTACTCAAAGGTGATTAAACCTAAGAAAGAGATCAAGCTCTAATACAAATCTGTTTGTGTATAAGAGACAGATAATAGACAGATTATTTTTACAAGCATCTATTATTTTGTTGATGCTTAAAGAAGTTTATTTTGCTATCTCTGACCTTGATCGTTTTCTTTCTTGTGCTTTTAAGTCTCTCTTGCAAAAAATTGAGATCTGTGGCATTCATCATCAAATTGACTTGAGTATCCGAGAGGTGTGATTCCAAATAGACCAGCATATAGAGCTAGTTTGGAGGAAAAAAATAAGATTCAAAGGCAAGTAGAAGAGCTTCTAGCTCAAGGGCACATAGAGACAGAATGTCTAAGAGAATGAAGCTTGTGTACCAACAAAACCAATACAACATCTAGATGTCTTCCTATGACATAATGTTTGTAGATTGTCGCGCAGTAAATCACATTACGTTAAAGTATCGCCATCCCTTTCATAGATAAGATGACGTGTTAGATGAGCTTCATGGTTCTCATTTTTTCACTAAAATCGATTTGAAGAATGGATATCATCAAATTTGAATGAAAGAATGTGTGAGTAGAAAATTTCTTTTAAAACAAAACATGGATTATATGAATGGTTGGTACTGCCATTTGGTTTAACTAAAGCACCTAGTGCTTTCATGAGATTAATGAACCGTGTTTTGCAAGCTTACATTGTCAAATTTGTTGTAGTTTATTTTGATTACATCCTAATCTACAGCAAATCTTTCAAAGATCATCTAGTGCATGTTCGTTAGGTACATCTTTAACTAAAGAACATGTTTACACGGCCTTAAAAAGTGTTCATTTTTCTCGGATATAGTTGTTTTCCTTGGTTTTGTAGTGATTCAGCCATCTGTGTCTCCCAATACACATCTAGATGGCCCCCTTCATGAAAGACTTTAGCACAATTACTGCATCATTGACCGAGATAACAAAATCAGAAGGTTGGATTCAAATGGGGGACCAAGGAAGAAAAGGCGTTCCAAACATTTATGGATAAGCTAACTTATGCACCTTTATTGCTTTTGTATAATTTTGATAAACCTTTTGAAATTGAATGCGATGCTTCTGGTATTGGTGTAGATGCCATGTTGATGCAAGATAAGCAGCTAATTGCTTACTTTAGCGAGAAATTGAGTAGGGCTGCTTGAATTATTCTACCTAAGAAAAGAATTGTATACTTTGGTTAGGGCTTAGAGAATTAGCAACAGACCTGTCTCAAAAGAATTCATTATTTAGATTGATATGAATCATTAAAACATTTAGAAGGCCGTTCAATAAGTTGATATTCAAGGCTTGCTAAATGGGGAGCGTATCATCTCATATGAGCCCATAACGAGATTTGTAAAATGGCAAAGACAATCTGTAGATGATGCATTGTCACATAGATATTCTTTGATTTCTGCATTGCATGCATATTTTCTTGGATTTGCACATATTAAGGACTTGTATGCAAATGATCATGATTTTTCATCCATTTTTGCTGATTGTGAAAATGGGACTTTCGAAAAATTTTACAAATCTGATTATTATCTTTTTTGAGAAAATAAGCTTTGTATTCCATAGTGTTCTTTGTGTGAATTGCTTGTAAGAGAGTCACATAAAGGAGGACTGATAGGGTACTTTGGTGTTCTTTGTTGGACCCCAATTATGATAAGCATATTTTCTTACCAACACGTACTAATGGCTTGAAAATAAGTGACATCTCTTTACTTTACTGCCCAAGTAAATTTATTATATCTGCATTTAAATTAAAAAAAGTTGAACAACCTATTTTTGACCGTTGGAGCTCAAATTTGTCTCATCTTTCATCTATAAATAACCCAAGGACATCCAAATGATGTGAGGAACTACTACATTCAAGCTACAAACACTTGTAAGAGCTATTTTGGGAGAAATAGGCTAAAATATTGTGGGCTATATTGGTTTGGGTAGTATAGTTCTCTTGGCTCAACTAGAGGCAATTAGTGTGAGTAAGAGTAGACTCGTGAGTGATCTTCAAGTGTAAGAGTGAAGGGTTAACAAGTGTACAAAAGTGAGGTTGTAGTGTAAAACACTTTGGCTCAACTAGAGGAACTTATTTGGTGTAAGTCCTACAACTTTTCTTGTGAGTTGGCTTTAGGCTCACGACGCACCTGTCTCTTATTTACACTAATAGATGTACTCCAAGCTTGAGAAGTTTGGGAGTTTGGTTTGATAATCTTTATCTCAATCTTTTATTTCTTCTTTGAGCTTTGATTGTTAAATATTTATCTTTGATCGTTTGTGCTTAAGTATTCATTTGTTGCACAAAGTTTGCATTTTCATTAAGCACTTCAAAAGGTTTGTTTTTTGAGACAACCTAATTCACCCTCTCTTAGATTGCTTTTGGGACCAACAATTGGTATCAGAGCCAGGTCTCTTTCTTTTGGTTTAATCACCTTAGAGTAAAGATCATTATGACAACCAATAATGTTTTGTTTTTAAGGGCCATTGCATTTCTAGACCTCCCATGTTCAATGGCGTTAATTTTGTTTTGGAGGGAAATAATGAAAATTTTCATACAATCCAATGATATTGATTTATGGTATATTGTTGATGAAGGTCCTTTTGAAGCCAATATTCTTGATGAAAATACACATAGATTAAGGCCTAAGACAAGACATGAGCTAACTGCACAAGATAGAATAAATTTATCTTTACATGCTAAAGCCATGTATATTTTGTATAATGCTTTGGATGCATAAGAGTCTACGAAAGTGAAAGGGTGAAAATCAACCAAAGAGATATGGGACAAATTGAAAGAAATCCATGAAGTGAAGATATAAGAGAGCAAAAGAAGGCACTTCTCATGGCTAAATATGAATCCTTCAAATGTGAACCTCATGAGACAGTCCTTCACTAGGTGCTTTATATTTAACCAAATGGCTTATGGGAACCTAGATCCTTTGCCATAGAATAGTCTAAAAATTTAAATTCTATGCCTATTGATTCATTGATCAATTCTCTAACCTCCTTTGAATTAAAGTTGAAATACAAGGTACAAGATGAGGAGAAAGCAAGGGCCAATAGATGCATAGCATTAAAAGCTTCTCAAAATAATGGATGCTTCAAGTGTGGCCAAGCGGGACATTTTGCAAATGAAAGTCCATCCAAGAAGAAGAAAGGGTCAAGAAAGCCTCATTCAACAACTTCGAAATCACATGGGATGATTGCAATTAGATAAAGTACAAATCATCCTTTCTATAGATGACAAATTTTTTGTATGGCTCTTTGCAATAATGAGGTGTCCTCATAGTTATGATTCTTGTGATGATGATAAGAAAAAATTTGACGGAAAAGCCAAGATCAAGGAAGAACAAGCTTCATTGAAGAAGATAATAGATGATCTTGATGTTCTTTTGAAAGAGAAAGAGGAAAATGTTTTTGAAAAGAAAATAACTAGAATTATGCATATAAACAAAAAATTTGTCATCTATAGAAAGGATGATTTGTACTTTATTAAGTTTAAATTTTCTTTTTATGCCAATAAAAATATTATTTGCAATTATTGTCATCAACATTGTCATATAGAGAAAAAATTGTTATGTTAAAAGAAATGAAAAGTTGGGAATAAATTCTATTTGGGTGCTTAAGCATGTCACTAACCCAATTGGAACCAAGAAAGTTTGGTGTACCAAAAATTGTTATTTAACTTTGCATGTAGGTATGCTTGGTGAGAACCAAAGGATTCAAGATGGATTATCAATGGAAGGTGTTCAAAGCATATGAGCTAACATGACATTAGAATGGGTAACATTTAAAATTTTTATCAAAATTGTGCTTTCACTTGCTAATGTGAACTATGATATCTTAAATGCTTTTCAACTATGTGTTTAAATTTGCTTAGAAAGCTTGGGTACTGTTATACACCCAATTTTTTGTTTACGAATAAGTCACATCAAAACATGATTAAGAGACAGAGTAGATTGCAACCCTTGACTCTTACATTGAAGATCAAAGAATTATGCATACTTGACTAATTGCTGTCTCTTATACACATCTAGATGTGTATAATGCTAATTCTTTGCAAGAATTCCCTCATATCTACTTGAATACATGTTTTTTAAGGGAATCTAATGTTTTGCAGACTTGACTTATTCCCCATGTACTCACTTGAATTCTAGACATTCACCTTTTAAGGGAGAAAATAAATTTAGGGGGAAGCTTAAAATTACATTATTTTTTATTATGTTTTGATGATGCCAAAAGGGGGAGAAATAATGGACAATACTAGTTGTCTTGAGCTTCATATTTTATGGTATTTTTTAGAATTGTCCAATTGATTTGTCATCATCAAAAAGGGAAAGATTGCTGGACCCCAGTTATGATAATCATGTTTTGATGATGACCAAATCGTACTAATGGCTTGAAAACAAGTGTGTAGAAAAACGTGAAGGTCCGAACGAAAATGATCATCCTAACACAATCAAGAAAAACAACCAAAAGTTGAACAACATCTTACGGATGATGAAGAGCGTCGGAAAGAAAGGAACTCGGAAGCTCCTTCACTCCGAAACATGATCAAAAGTTGTAGGACATACATGACGTCCGAACTAGAAGTGAGGATAGGACGCATATGACCGTCCGAAACCATAAGCTTTAGGACGTACATACACTTGTTAACCCTTCACTCTTACACCTGTCTCTTATACACATCTAGATGTGTATAAGAGACAGGTCATATGCCGTCCAGAACCAGAGAAGGTGGGATAGGATGCATATGATCGTCCGAATAAAAGATTGAGATAAAGATTATCAAACCTTACTCACTGTCTTCTCAATACACATCTAGATGTGTATATTAGACAGTGCCTCTTTGAAGAAGGTGAGGCGATAACATTCTTGTACACAAAGTAGGCTCACCCTTACACCAAATAAGTTCCTCTAGACACATGATCGGACGTCCAAACCTCCGTCCAGAACTCCTAACTGGATTGTATTAATAGCTCATTTTTTGACCATTGGAGCTCAAATTTTACTACATCTTTCATCTATAAATAACCCAAGGACATCCAAATGATGTGAGGAACTACTACATTCAATACAAACACTAGTAAGAGCTATTTTGGGAGAAATAGGCAAAAATATTGTGGGTTGTATTGGTTTGGGTAGTATAGTTTTCTTGGCTCAACTAGAGGAAATTAGTGTGAGCAAGAGTAGACTCGTGATGTGATCTTCAAGCGTAAGAGTGAAAGGATAACAAGAGTACAAAAGTGAGGTTGTAGTGTAAAACCCTTTGGCTCAACTAGAGGAACTTAGTTGGTGCAAGGGTGAGCTTACTTTGTGTACAAGAAGGTTATTGCCTCACCTTCTTTGAAGAGACACTACTAGTGGATGTACTCCAAGCTTCAAAAGCTTGGGAGTTAGGTTTGATAATCTTTATCTCAATCTTTTATTTCTTATTTAAGCTTTGATTGTTAAATATTTATTTTGATCATTTGTGCTTAAGTATTCATTTGTTGCATAAAGTTTGCATTTTCGTTAAGCACTTCAAAAGGTTTGTTTTTTGAGACAACCTAATTCACTCCCCCCTCTTAGGTTGCTTTTGGGCCAACATTCTTAAAACTTTAGATATTTTGAAAGAGCATCAAATTCTGATTACATATGCGTAAAGATGTTTAGATTTTTTCTAAATGTGTGATGTTATCACAAATTTGAAGTCTAAAATGCAACTAGGATACATGGTCTTTAATGCTCTTATAGATACCTAGTTCATCCTTGGGTTGAGATTTCTATGGACATCTAGATGGGTTTTCCTAGGTCTAGATTAGGAAAAGATTATATATTTGTTGTGATTGATAGGTTTTCTAAGATGGCACATTTCATTCCTTGCACATCTTACTCCTTTGGATTTGTCGCCCTTACTTGTTTCTGAGTTTGCAAATATAAATGGTAAGAAAAAGGCAGAATTTGTCAAACAAATCCATGAGAAAGCAAGGCAACACATTTTGGATGCCAATGAGCACTAAAAGGACAGATAAAGGCCACAAGGAGATTGTATTTGAACCTGGTAAGTGCGTTTGGGTTCATTAGCGTAAGAAAAGGTTTCCTAACTTAAGGAAATCTAAGATAGCTCCTCTTAGAGATGGACTATTGCAAGTTTTGGAATGCATTAAGAACAATGCTTACAAGCTTGATCTTCTTGGTGAGTACAATGTTAGTGCTTCATTTAATGTATCGGACCTCCTTTTCATCTTGATGATGGTTCGGATGTGAAGACGAATCATTTGGAGATGTGTATAAGAGACGAGTTGAAGTCCATTATTCTTCAAGCTTGGATAGTAGAGCTAAGTGTTCGTGAAGGAATTGCAACTGCCAATACGACCAATTACAAGGACAGACATGGAAAAAGGCTCCAATAAGCCATCTAAACCTTGGTTCGAGGTGTTCTTGGCAAGAAAGCCGTCCAAAACAAATTGGAGGTTGAACAAGCTTGTAAATCTAATTGGAACATTCAGCAAGTCTGAATCCATGTTATAGAAGTCCAATGGTTTAATTTACAGTCCATTGTTGTGTAAACCTCAATAGTAATCTAAGTTATTACATAAATTGGGCTGTTTAACTCTTAATTCTTAGACTCATCAATTAGTCTTTATTAAGGCCCAGAAGACCCATTTATTGGCTTACTATGTATAAGAGACAGTTTCGGTGTTACAGGAGTTTCTTTTGCTTGTTTAACAAGAAACAAACACTAGAAGCATCGGAATTGGGACTGCTCATATGCCGAATTCCTCACCCTTGTAGCCAAACTCTTAAAAAAACAAGGGCTGTCTCTGAAAATTTATTGATAATATATGCTGAAAACTTCATTCATGTTAGGCCCATTTATAGACTTAACAAAAACTGTCTCTTATACACATCTAGATGTGTATAAGAGACAGGAGAAGGTATTAAAATCTATCCAATCCAAAAGCTAAGAAGAGAAGATCAAAATTCCAACCAATAGTGGAGAAAATAGTGCCACAAACTAATGGGTGGCAGTCCAAGCTTTTCTCTTCGAGAAGAAGATTGATTCTCATAAAGCATATTCTCAGCAGCATGGCCATCTATTTATTGGAAGTTCTTTGTCCTCCCAATTTAGTTTTGGATGACATTAATAGACACTTTGCGAACTTCTTCTAGAGAACCTCTGAAGTTGGAAACAAACTCCATTGGATTTCATGGCAAACTATTTGTAAACCAACGGCTGCAAATGGACAAGGAATTCCTTCACTTGCTAGCTTGTCGAAGGGCTTTAGTATCAAGCTGTGTTGGAACTCATAAGCGGTACTTCACTTTGGAGTATTATAACTTTCTTCAAGCATGTTATTTGAAAGGCAATACTCATCCTTGTGCAATGATTGAATCCTTAGGGGATTCATTCACATGAAAGAGATTAAGGACTTAGGTGTTCTCCATTAAAGCTTCAGTCAAGAGCAAGAGAGAGGAAGGAAAACATTTAATAAAAATAGTATGTGGAAAATTTTGATTATGTGATTTTTATAATATTTTTTAATTTAAGTCTCATGATTGTGTGTTGTTAGGTGAAGCCAATTCCCCCAAATATCCTTAGTTCTTATTTTGTTATGTTTATTTATATTTGTATTTATTTAATTTCTTTATTTTTAATTTAATTTATTTAATTAATCTATGTCTCACTCCAAATTTTCAAATGACGTCCAATTTAAGACAAGAGTTATTCTTGTTGGATCAATGCTCTACTTAATCTTAAACTACTTAATCCCCAGATGCTTTCATTGATGCACATGCAGTTTCGAGAGTTGGATTGATATCTTTTAATTTTAACTTGACTTGTTAATCTGAGATTTTTTTTTACTTTTAATTTTCTTTTGTTTGATAAATTTTTCATTACGAAACTGCATGTGCATATAATGATGAATCTGGGGAAATGTAGTTCTGCTAAAATCATATTATAAGAAGTTAGATAGTTGGTTTTAGGTATACCTATAATAATTAATGCTAACCTTTAGCACATCAAGATGTCAAGTATACAATTTATAGTTCTTTCTTTCACCATAGCTTGATGGCTAAAACCTTTAACGCATCTGCGAGAGAAGAAGATTCCTAGACCATTTGAGGCCGTTGGTTGACCAATTGCAGCCTAAGAAACCCAATGATGCTTATGACCAGCTTCTAAGGCTCCGCACACATTTAGAAAAAATCTTTTCGACATCTTTACGCTTGTCTCTTATACACATCTAGATGTGTGCCAAGAGAAAAAGCATTGTTCTTAGAACATTTTTAATAAGCATTAGTCCATTCTCCAGGTGAGAGAAACCGAGTTTTCCATCCAAGAATTCTTAAAGCCACCTTCTCAATCAATGGCTGGAATAGTTATTTTAGCTTGTTAGCTTTCTGAATTGGACAACCCAAATAAAGCAATGGTAGGGATTTCTTCACAAAGCCTATCTGGTTTTGAATCATCTGAATACGAGATAAAGAAGCCTTCTTAGATAAGTAAAAAGAACTTTTTGCCTTGCTACTTCGATGAATTTTCAAATTGAGTAAGAAAGAAGCCATAAGATTATTTATGGATTTTATCTCTCCCTTGGCGAAAAGAACAATATCATCCAGAAATGCCAAACGAGAAATGTCTGGACAATATCTCAGTAGCGCAAAAGCTAAAATCCTCCCCAATCCAAACTGGTTTTTTAACCCAAGAGAAAAGTTTCTAGCATGATTATATAGAGGAAAAGCAATAACGGATCTCCTTGTTGTGACCTTCTAAAAGATTTGAAGAATCTATTTGGTGCGCCATTAATGAGTTCCCTATCCATGATGCAAACCCCGTGCACAATCGACTTGATGCCACAAAACCCAACAATTCAAGATGGCACCAAAACCCCAAGAATCGACTCCAAAGTTGGTCACAAGAATTTGGACAACAAACGCACACAAACAAGAACGACAAAGAACACAAAAGAATTCCTGCATGAATTCAATGTGTTATATCAGCATCTTTTGATGTCAAACTCACAACAAGATTGTATAAGAGAATTGACCTGTTTCTTATATAAATCAAGCCCTGTCTCTTAATCTAAATGTCAGCCAGAACAATCACCGTTGCTCAAGTGATGATCCCAACAAAGTCTCATGCAAAGACTAAAAGAAAGAATTTTTTCCTCACAAAAAAGACAAATTTTATTAATAAAAATATGCTGAAAATTTGTACATGTTAGGCCCATTTGTGAGCTTAATAAATTCCTAAAAACTAGCTAAAACTCAGACTTAAAAACCTAGGGCTAGAAAACTGAACCAAGGAAGCCCCTTTAATGGGCCTTGTGGACCTTATTAATGACTACTAGTTATGTCCAAAAGCTAGTAATTAAACTACGACTTAAAGTAGGTCCAATTTACACAACACTTAAACTACTATTGGGCTTTACATAATAATGGACTTAAAAGCATAAAAATCCAAAAAGCAATGTAACATAATATTCAGCTCTTGAACTTAAAGAATCTCCACTTGTGCTTCACTTTGAAGAATTGGAATTTTTGTATTAATGAGTTGAGGATAGTCTAATCCATCTTGATCAAAATATCGTGAATGTGATCCATACTTGGCATGATCAAGTCCAAGCTTGCTCTACCTTTCATCTTCTCAATTTGGAATATCTTTAGCCCATCTAGATTCGTATCAGTCCAAGATTCCTCAAAATTGCATATAGGAAGGGCCAAAATAAGCCAATCGAACACCTTAGTAGGATCAAGTTTGATGATCATGTTTAAATCCTCTTGTTTTTCCAATGAATGAAGTCCATCATCTCCTGAATAAGTAAAATGTTATCCATTATTTCTCTCCCAACCACATATGTCACCATCTCAGGAGAAATAATCTTTGGCAAAATATTAGAATGTCTGTTAGCCAAAATTTTTGTGCAAACGTTATTGAAAAAAGTACAAAGACTTATGGGCCGAAAATCATTAAAAGATGAGGGATTAGCTGATTTTGGGATTAATGCAATAACGGTATTAGTGAATGTTCATGGTAGATCAATATCTTCAAAAGTCCCTCATCTGCGTCTCTTCTCTCGCTGAATGGATAAATTTGCCAGAAAGTCATGCAAAACTACCCCATTAAGCCATCAATTCCAGCAGCACATGCAAATTTAAAGCAAGAGCAGCCTCTTTGATTTCATGTATTGAGAGCTCGGCTAGCAATAGCTGGTTGTCCTTACTCGTGATAATTTTTGGAAGATTATCCAGCAATAATTGATCAATAGTTATGGAATCATCACTTATTCAACAAAAGCCCCTGGAAAAAGTTTACTTCTTCAGCCTCAATGCGTTACATGTCTTCTGTCCATGACCCATTCACCTTGATCCTTGGTGTTCTCAATCTTTGTCTCTTGGCTATGGGTGATAAGTGAAAGAATTTTGAATTTTGGTCGCCCTCTTTCAGCCATTTAATCCCAACTTTTTGCCTCTAAAACGCTTCTTCCTCTGGAAGGCATTTGGTGTGGAGCACTTGTGCATGAGCCAAAGCCATTTGGTTGGTTTGATCTTGTTGTTGCAAGAATGCTTCCTCCTTATGCTTGATATTCAGCGTAGCTTCCATCACTTTGGTGAAGACATTTCCAAAAATCGTGTGGCTCCAAGAAGTTAACTTTTTCGTCAACCTTTTAAACTTGGAGGCTAAGATTGAGAAGGGAGACCTTGCACAATGCAAGTTCCAATTATTTGCTACAACCTGCAAGAAATTTGGGTGTTTAATCCATATAATTAAAAACTTAAAAGTCTTCGGTCTTGAGGTGTAACCACATTGGACATTTTGAGGAGTAGTGGAGAGTAATCAGAGCATGTTTTGAGGAGGTTTTTGATATTAATTTGTTGAAACGGCATGAGTAATTCATTGTAGCTTACATATCTGTCTAGCCATTTCCACACAGCATTTCCAAACCTTTTACTCGGCCAAGTATATTTGCATCCTTGAACTCCATCAAGCCACAATTGCTAAGACATTTATTGAAGTCCTTCATCACCTCCAGGTCCAAAGAGTAAGAGCCAAGACACAATTCCTTCGTCTATTAAAGGGTTGTTGCTCTTGGATGCTCAAGGCTACCTTTACATTTGGCATTGTCAAGTTTGATTTATTTCAATAACACAATCATTTGTATAAGAGACAAAGTCAAAAAGTCTCTTATCCTTTCTTGTTTTGCACACTTAGCATATACAAATGAGGTTACCATTGTCGTATGAAGAAGACTAGAGGAAATGGCAACATGAAACAACCGATCAAAAACAAGAATGTCAATTACTACAAACTCTTATTCCAAAATAACCAAATTTTACCATTAGCATTTGATTTGTACCTATTAAACCCTAACTCGTGTGCAAAGAGATTGAATCCTGTTCTTTGTCGTTCATTGTTCTAGTAAAGCAAGGTTTGTTGCTGTCTCTTATACACATCTACAACTGTATACTCTACAGGCCAATAAACCTCCATTCGCTATCCCTCTTATGTTCCATATAAGGACACAAATCCATTTAAAAATGTGTCTTATACACATCTAGATGTGTATAAGAAGAAGACCTTGTTCGCATGGCTCTCAACATGTTGTAAATTCTCTTTCGCCTACTCTTTTTTTTGGGTGTAGACTAACCTCTCGATCCTGGCTTGGAAATGGTGAGCTCCTGAAAGTTGAAGGTTTGTCTTGTGCATAGGGAGATTCATTGTCCGAAAAGTAGCAAGGTAGCTCCTCTAATATTCCAACATGTGAGAGAGGGAGATCATCCTTAGAGGTTGTGTTTGAAATTGGAATTTGCAAGAAGAATTAGGCTGATTTGCTAGCTACTTTGAACCATTTGACACCATTTCAACCAAAATTGCTGGACTCTCTAACCCTTCCAAATTCGAATTCTCAACCCCATTTTCCAAGGGTTTAAAATTTGAATTCCCAAATTTGATGGGCAATCTATTGCTGTTTCCACTATCTTTCGAGTTGGTGGTTATTCCTCTTCAACCACCACTGTATCAAAGATTGCTTCAATTCATGTTAACATTTAGATTTCCCATGATGATTTGAACTTCAAATGTTTGGAGTACAAGAGCTGAATTGATACACCTTCAAAGATTTCTCCTTAGCAAAAGTTGAGCGATTAGCTTGATGATTTTTAATCTGTGTCCAACGTGACTGTAGGGACTAGATGTGTATAAGAGACAGGGCTTAGAAGATGTATTTATTAGGTCTACCGCCATGCAAACTTTTGTTGTATTTGGATGAGTGAAATTCTTTGTGGCCAAATCCAATTTGAGGGAATTACCTACAACTTGAGCAAGGCTAAACAGTGAATGCTTGTTGAAAAAAAATCTAGGAGGCCTACTAAAGTAATCTAGATAGGCATAATTGAAGGTTCAATGTCTAGATTGAAAGGGGATGCTGCTTAAAAACATGCATATAAAAACCATTAATAAGCCAACAACGAAGATAGTCTTCCTCCAATTCCCTCTTGTAAGACTGAAGCTTTCTTCAAGGGTTGAAGGACCTCATTTTTTACCAGGGGTCAGATAGCTATTAGAAGGATGGAGGTTTTAGAGAGAGAAAATATAGAGAGAAGAAGGAGCAAAATGTCTATAAGAACAGACAAATGTAAACAAAAAAAACATATTTTTTCTCCTTAAATCATTCATTCTTTAAGCTCCATACCCTTTATTTTGAACTTGAAAAATGTCATTTACCTAATGTAATAAATTATACTCTTATAACATCTAATGTGATAAGAGACACCTGTATGCAAATGTAGTAAATTTAAATAAAAACACATAAATCTCATAAAAAGTACAAAAAATACTAACAATAAGCTAAGTTAAACAAGTAAAATTACTCTACTTTACTAGTGTTATCAATTCTCCACCTCAACCTCATTGGTAAAACTGGGTTCTTGAAATTTTAGTTAAGGTGAAGTTTCCTCCAAGTTAACTTTATTAGGAAAAGCATACATAAGAGAAAAAACATTATATAATAATCGTTCATCTAGAAATCCGTGTAGTCTTATTCCTTTGTGTTTTCAGATATACCATTCTCATATATTCCACCATTTGAATCCATGCTTGCTGTTAGCTCCGCAAGTTGTTGCATAAATGTATCTCCAACTTTTTTCATCAAAATAGGAACACTAGAAAAGGTAGCAACAGCTACGCTGAACTTCTGTCTTAATAACATGTTCTAGAACTGTGTTTTCAAGACAGTGCAAATCCTGTCTCTTGTGTTATCCACTCCATAAGAGGATTTTAATTTTCTTGTGTGACACCATTAATGTTTAGCTTTTTTGTACCTGTCTCTTATACACATCTAGAGTTGATTTTTCAAGCTACTCCTGTGCTTTCAACAAATCTTTCTTACTTCTCTTCCAGGTTGAATTTTTCTTCGATAATCTAGATGTGTATAAGAGACAGGAATCAACATCTTAAATTCACACTGTAATTCTATTGATTCGTACAATGAAAAATCTTAATACTCCCCAAACTACGATTCGCATGTAGGATCACTCTAATAATCATACCTAGTAGGGGCAAGCAACATCCTTGCTTGGTCAATATTTCATCCAGGGATTCTTTTACATGCCAATGGATGTTGAGAGCCTATAATATAGCGAAAAACAATCATTAGATCTTGGACAGGAATAGCAAGTTCTCAAAATTCTTAAATGGTTTGATCATCGGATGGAAGAAGGGCCTTTATTTCATAAAGTGGAGCAAGTCTGCAATAAACAGCTGACGGTGGCACAAGTGTGGAACTCTTTTGGATAGGATCTTTCAAAACTAGATAGAAGATATTCTAGTGAAGAGCTGGTAACCATTGGCAAAACCGATGAAGAAAGAGTAATTTCCTTGAAAGATGAGCCGGATAAGCTCATTTGGACTTTAATATCCATGGGTTCATTTTCAGCTTCTTTCACATTTTCTTCAAAAGCTACGTTACTTTCTCGGAAAATGAAATGGGATGAGAGACACCAACTAAAAATTTGCATCTTCATGTGGGACTGTTGAATAAGCACCTTCCAATTAATGACAGACTCTCCAAGATTGGATTTTTGTTTGCCTCCAAATGTTGCTTTTATAATAATAAGGAGACTTGTGATCATTTGTTCATGGGGTGTGAATTAACACATCAGATTTGGCAATTCTTTGAGGCTGATGACCTTCTGATATCTAGGGAAATTTGCCATCAATTGATTCAAAGCAAACCGAGAAGGGCAATGGTTGTTATATGGACAATTCATTCTTTTGAATTTTTCAAATTGAACGTGGATGGGGCATCAAAATGTAATTCGAGAATGGCGGCTATAGGAATCCTTATGGACCATAATGGACATCTTATCGAGGCATTTTACAACTTTTTGGCCATTGCAAAACTTGAGGATTGATGAATAAATTTTTCACCTGGTCAGGTGCTTGAATTAAAAAAAAAAAAGGCTCCATATTGTATTTTACAAATCCATATCGCAATATGGATGAGAGTCTCCATATCACAATATGGATACCTAGACAGAATGCTAAATTCTTTCCTCTTGTAATCTTTTGGCTAATTTTTGCTTCATTAACCATAGCCTAATAAATACATCTTCTAAGCCTCTTTGGAGGCTAGAGAGATAGCTAGGGTTAGAAGTAAAGTAAAAGTAGACTAGTTTCTCCTTCAAATAGGGAAGATTCTCCTAGATTAGAGGACTTGTAGTTGTAATTTTCAATTCCTAGTTGTAGATTGAAGACTACTAGTGTAAGGTCTCTTTAGTTTAAGCTTTAATTTCATGTTTTTATATACATTGTTTAATTCCTTTCATATAATTTCTTCCTATACATAATTTCTTATTGTAATTAATAGATTATTTAGTGGGTTTTCATTAATTATGATTTCTTAGTAGTTTAGATTAGTTAATTAGGGTTGGTTATAGTTTTTGTACTTTTCATTTAATTGCTTTCTTTACTTGCTTTCATTGTTTAATTAATAGATTAGCTAATGGGCTTCCATTATATATGTTTTTTTTGTGATAATTGGTAGTTTAGATTAGTTAATTAGGGTAGACTAGTTTATGGCCTTTCCATTTAATTCCTTTCTTTACTTCCTTTCATAGTTTAATTGGTTGATTAGTTAATGGGCTTTCCCTAATTATGCTCTTGTAGTGTTAATTTGTAGTTTAAGATAGTCAATTGCTTTCTAAAAATGCTTTCCTTTTACATTTTTCTTAGAATAGGTTATGAGCTTTCTTTAATTGTGCTTACTTAGTGATAATGAGTAGTTTAGATTAATTAATTACGTGCTTAAGATGCTTTTCATTTTTAATAGCTCCCTTTAATTGGTTTCTAGAGATGCTTTCTTTTTTATGACTTTCTTACAAAATGTTTTCTTAGTATTTCATCTTCACATTAAATTGCTTTCTTAGTTTCATTATTTGCTAGTTTTTTTTTATCATTTCTTTAAATCACTACTTCAAAGAGTAATCTAACCAAATAATCGGTAATTATTGACCAATTCTTGTGGGTTCGATCCCTACTTCCTTTTACTTTTAGTTTTCAATTGTATACTTGCCGGAATCTACCTGTGTAAAGAGTGCCAAAAACAAACCTACATCTAGTTATAAAATTATAACTAGCTGTCCTATACATTTTCTAGATGTGTAAAAAGAGACTTTCATTCTACAGAAAATCAGAAAAAGCAACCTAAACATCTAGATTCAAATTATAGTAAGAAGACTTGTAAAGTTACACATCATAAGATTTGATAAAACCAAAAAGATTTTCCATTTTGTAGTTGTCTTCTTACTTTTGAAAAATACAAAAAAAAATTCCTGGAAAAGCAATGGTTTAAACTAGTGTGTCTAAGAAAACAAATGTTATAAGATCTCTTATACCAAGATGTGTACAAGAGACAGGAGCTTCAGCCATCCCATTTCATTTTGGGAGTCTAGCCATCTATATCTTCATGAGAACTACCAAGAAAATCCCTATTCTTTCCCTCAACCTCAAGAGACTTTATATGAACGAATGGAGCCCTAATTTCTTTAACTGCCAATCTATGAATGTGATGGGCTAGTCAATAGATATGTGGATTTAAATTTAAGAATTTTGAGAACTCATTGACGAAGATCGAGAACAACAAGCCCTACTTTGAGAAGAGATAGCTAGAGATCGAGAAGAACTAGCTCAATTTGGAAAATCCATCAAGAGGTTATAAGACCAACTTGCCCAAGTTCAAGGAATAGTAAATAATAAAGCACAATGGACTTCAACACTCCCACCAATGGGTGAAGAACCAGTACAAGCAGATCAAACTGAAATGTCTTGCAAGAAACTGGTTTCTTCAAAGATCCTCTTGAAATTGAAGTTACAACAATCGAGACACTCAACACTTGTGTAGGGGAATTACCAACTTTCTCTTTGCATGGGTGTGAGTTTGTCTTGGTCACAATTAAGGAGATTCTATTTGGGGTGTTTGTGGACAAAGAAGCAACTTGAGAAGGAGGAGAAGAAGAAGGATATTTCCTGGAAAGAGCCGCAGAGGTAGATTCCACTTATGCCGAAGTCCAATTCCTTGGGGATTTCGGAGGAGCTAAGAAATGGTGCATGTTCACCAAGGATTACAAAATCCTTGGGAAGTCTCCTTGGTATTGAAGGAGTAATTATTTTTATTTATTTATTTATTTATTATGTTTGTTTTAATTTACTTGGCATTAAGAACCCGGCGGGTAATATTAATTTGTAGCCTTGTATTTAGTTCATTTATGTATCAATGCTGGTCAAGATTTTGGACAATGGTCCATCAATTGTAAAATTGATGATAATGTTGATGGAAATATAATGATATTGAGTGATTGTGATTGATATGAAATGAACTTGGACTCAGTTATGAAATATTTGAGATATTTTGTGGAATTTATGTGAAAGCTTGATTTGGATTGAGAGTAGTCTTTGTTGTTGAATGTCTCTTTTATTGAACCCCAGTTACGATAATCATGCTTTGATGATGACCAAATCGCACTAATGGTTTGAAAACAAGTGTGCAGAAAAACAGGTAGGTTCGGACGCAAATGATCATTCGAACTAAACAGCCAGAAGACTCCACGGACACAAATGACTGTCTAAAAGACAGAGCTTCGGACGATGGTAATCGTCCGACACAAAGAATTTGAAGCAAGTCTCACATGAAGAACAGCGTCTGATCATATTTCTAGAAGACTTTGCTTCGATCGAATACATGTTCGGACGCATCCTCGACGTCCGAACGAATATCCTCGAGAACGGACGAGCGTCGACGCTCTTATACACATCTGTATAATATGGACGCTGTCTCTTATACACATCTAGTTTACTGGAAAACTAACAGTTGGACCTTTACATATGGCCGATGCAGAAAAGTATGCGCTAGCCGTTACAAAACCTGTAGGAAGAAGATTTTGGACAACTATAAATACCCCTAAGCCTGAATTAAATAAACAGAGACTTCTACATTGATTACAAGTAATACTTGAGCTATTTGGGAGAAATAGTGGGTACAAGTGTTGTAATAGTGTAGGTAGTTTTGTGAAAAGTGCTTAGAAGTGTAAGAGTTCTTCAAGTGTAAGAGTGGAGAGATAACAATTGTAACAAAGGGAGGTTGTGAGTGTAAAACTCATGGCTCAACTAAAGGAAATTAGTGTGAACAAGAGTGATCCTCATTTGTGTATAAGAGGTTATTGTCTCACCTACTTTGAAGTGACTTTTAGTAGCTAAACTTCAAGTTGAGAACTTGGTAGTTGCCTTGTAAGAAGTTCTTTGTGGTTGTAAGCTCCAAGCTTGAGAAGCTTGGGAGTTTGGTTTGATACTACTTAATCTCAATCTTCTTATTTGTTGTTTAAGCTTAAATTGTTGAATATCTATTTTATTCATTTGTGACCAAAAGTTTTTATTTGGTGCAATAACTCTATCTTACTAGAGTTATCACAGATCCAAACATAGCATATGACAGGTCACCCTCTTAGGTTGCTGTTTGGGGCCAACATCTTTAAAGCCAATTATGTGTGAAGATACGCTTGGGGGATGAGTTGGACAAATGCGATTGTGTGTTTTTTTTTCTTTAAATTGTTTAGTGCCCATGAAGTCCTAATGACCCATTTTTAGTGTAATTACATTGATTGAAGAAAGATAGACAACTTATGGGACTTATTTCTTAATTAAGAAATGGAAGTTACATGTTCAACCTGGAATTACACATTGTTTAGCCTTGTTTGGGGTGGTGCTTATTGTTGATGAATTTCATGATTAAAGGTGGAATCGTAGTGCTTAATTACTTGCTTTCACCTTCACTTAATTACTAGAGTTTTAATCATCAATATATTTGACCTCTTTGTCATCCAAGTATGATTAAAATTCATCACCAAAGAGGGTTAAGTAAGATAATTAAGGCTTATTTTCGGTCTAAGTTTTGCTAATAAGGTGTGAAACAAAATTGACTGAAATGTTTACTAATATTGGTACTTTTATGTTTGTAGGTGTTTGATGAAGTATCGGTCGAAGCTGAGAAAAGTTTGGCCAAAAATCGCTATGTGTAAAATTTTGCCTTAGCAGAATTGTGTGCATTATTGCAATATGGATTCCATATCGCAATATGGACTACAGGCCAAAAACCAACATCAAATCACATATCGCAATATCTCTTATAAACTTCCGAGAGTCAAGGAGTTTCTTCTGAGATTTGATATCACAATATCGAAAGGAATATCGCAATATCCATATCAAGATATGTATTTTATATGCCTTTAGATATTGCAATATATTGGTCCTGTCTCTTATTATCCTTCTTAACCTTACTTCACTCAACTCTTTCTCATCACTTCATTATGTTGATCTTGATAAACATTTTCACCTAACAATTTCCTTTTCATTCCTTCCGCTTTTTTTTATTTTCATTTTATGGTTTTATTATGCATTTTTGGTTATTATTTATTTTCAATGAACTTAGGACCTTGAGCTAATGCCAAGTAAGCCAATTTTCTCTTATGAATTGTTCATTTTGAACTTCTATGGATGATTATTTAATTTTGGCTTAATGTTGCTCTTGGTGACATGTTTAATTGCACTTGTTTGTTTGTTGGTATGTTTTTTTTTTTTTTTTGAATTTTGGGTTAGTGGTTGGCTGAATTTTACTCATCATTACAATAAAAGTTACAAGTTCGGAGTGTTAGTTACTAGTGTTGAGAATGGTACTTTTTGTGCTTGTAAATATGTGTGTCTTTAATGGCATTTGCATAGAAAAATTGATTCAAACTGGTACTCAAGAATGATAAATGACTTGGAATCACATCTGAAATTATTTTAACAGGACATTTCATGAACAGCTGGTTTAAGCTGTCTATTATACATATCTCGTTTGCAATCAAAGAGACAAAAGTCATGTATTACTATTTTTCAAATCTAGAGGGCTCATGTTTTTGGCTAAATTCATTTGAAATTTCTTTTGATTAAATCACTAGTATTACTTCGTGATCAATTTATCTTTTGGAAAAAGTGGTTTAGATGGTATTGAAGTAGGTTAAGACATTTTGTGTGTTTGCATAGGTGGTGTTATTCTAATTTGTTAGTGATTGGTTTTGAATGTTTTGGTTACGTTTTACTCCCATTCCTTGGTTTAGGGAAACGAAAAAACTAATGATAAAAGAATCATTTTGCTTTTAGAAATAAGGCAAGTACGGGATTCTGGCATGTACTCATGTTGTTTATATAAAATATGCCATTAGAATAGTAATAAGGCTAGTACAGGATTTTGGCATGTACCTATTTTGTTTCAGCAAAATGGCCATTAGGAGCTACATTTTAGAATACAAATAAGTCGAGAAGAAAATGTAGACCTGTCTCTTATACACATCTATTATGTGTCGGGATGGTTGAACAAGTCCTCGTAATCATTTTGACATAAGCAAAACTCTGCTATAAATCAAATTTATAGATCCTTGCTTTTCAAAAACCTTTTTGAGAATGGTTAATACTTGGTTATTTGAAATCTTGTGTGGAATTTAAACTTGTGATTCTTCGGAAGATTAGAATAACTAGTATCTGACTAGTTAAAATGGTTTAATTGTCATATGCTATTTGAGGTCCCTTAATAGGTTTCCTAATTGTTCATATGTACATCTATTGTTCATATTTTGTGAGGTCATCTTTGGTGGTGTGTATTTGTTTTTGTGTTTTAGTATATTAAAGTTCTTTTTATTCCTTTTTTTGTTTGGGACTATCAAAATGCTATGTTTGGAGGTGTGATAACTCTAGTAAAATAGAGTTATTTTTACTGAAAAAAGACCAATTTGGTCCCTTATGTTTAGATTACCTGCCAATTTGGTTCCCTTGTCCTTATAAGAATTAACTAATTTAAGACTTGTGATGGAAATTGTGTGTAAACTAATGGAGTTTTTAACAACATACCTACTGCATGTTGATGGATACATGATTACCACATGTTTTGGTCCATTAATTTGTCTATGACTTTCATCGTAGATCCTAGATTGGTCAGTTCTTTTAAAGATAAGGGACCAAATTGGTCTTTTCTGATAGATAAGGGACCAAATTGGTTGATATTCCAAAGATAAGGGACCAATTTCTTTTCCCTTATTTTACTTGTTTAAACTAACTTATTGTTAGTATTTTCTATGGTTTTTTTAATAGATTCATTTGGTTTTTCTTAGTTTTAATGCATTTAATAGTTGCATTTGCATGTGTGTAAATATTATCATATTAGTGCTAATTTTAGTATAATTTGTTACTTATTAGGTTTGTAGTATTTTTTAGTTTTAGAATAAGGTGTATGGAGACAAAAGAATGAAAGATTTAAGGAGAAAAAGAGCAAAAAGGAGAAATTAAGTTTGCTAATGAAGGCTCCATATATGGATGCGAGGCTCCATATCCCAATAAGGATGCGTGGACAGAATGCTAACTTTTTTTCTCTTGTAATCTTTTGGCTGATTTTTGCTCCATTAATCCAAGCCCTATAAATACATTTTCTAAGCTTCTTTGGAGGCTAACTAGAAACATAGCTAGGGTTAGAAGTAATGTAGATGTGGGCTAGTTTCTCCTTTAATTTCGTCCCTATTTGGGGAGGATTTTTTTAGATTCGATGCAGTGTAGCTGTAATTTCAATGCCCAGTTATAGATTGAAGACTCCTATTTGGGCAAATATTGACTGGGTAATTCAATTTACAAACAAGTTAACAAATAAGTCTTAATAACCCAAATCAATACTTGCACACACTCACAAAGATATGCGGTGAGGTTATATACAGGGTAAGTAAGGATGGGCCAAGTTCTTATTATCCCAAGAACTATTGGTTAATTACTAGGGCTAACAAACTTCGGAACTAGTTAGACAAATTAATTGCAAGAATTTTGTTATACCTTTAACTACTAGAAATTGGGAACAAATACCAAACTAATTAAAACTAGTTAAAGCAATAAAATTTAATATAAGCAAACTTAAAATAATGAAATAGAAAAGTAAATCATAGAAATTAAATTTGAACTACTAATTTGAAATAAGTACTGAAAGTAAATAGAAAATAGATCATGAAATTAATCTTAGTGACGAAGCTGGAACAAAAAGTTGACGAAACTTGTAGTCTTGAACTAAAAGAGTGAAGCCGTAGCCCTAATCTAATGAATTTCTATTCTAATATCTAATCTAGCTAAAGGTGCTAGGTTATGTTCAACTCCCCTCATAATGGGTATTTATAGGAGATGCATTAGGGTTTTGGACCCCTAAGATGATAAAAATATGTTAAACACATGAAAAGGAATCCAACTGGGTGGAGGAAACATCGTCCAAAACAAGCAATTCCTATCACAAGCTGCTGTGTATGTTCACACATTAGCAGCTGGTATTTTCTTGCTAGGATGTACATTTAGTTATCCAGTAGCTTTTATTACTTGACTTATGCATCTATGCCAGTTTTTTCTTGTGCATAAAGTTGGGAAAACACAAAACATGAAAGTTGTAGCTCTTTCTCTTACCTTTCCGAAACATTTTGAATCAAACTCAATTGGAGCTTGGACAAAAAGGTTATGATCACTTCTAGTGTGTACATTAGTGTCTAAAAATGATTGGACAACTAATGCACGTTTTGCACATTTTGATGTGTAACCAACTGTTTGATCATTTTGGCTCATTTTTCATCCAAGACCTACACACACTAAAAATAAAATAATTAAACTTATAATTAATTCAATTATTGCACACATTACATCAAAATGGAGGTAAACAACACATGAAATATACAACATTAGTGAACTGATCAAACACCCCACACTTAGCTTATGATCGTCCTCGAGCAAAAATATAATTAAAGCAGATAAGCTAATTAAAAATGCACCTACCACATCTCAACAATTGTTCACATGAGTAATCAAGAACCCCGCCATCATTAGAAGTAATCTAAGAACTCAAGAGTTCAAATGCTAATTAAACCGTAGACATGAAATTTGATGTGTGTGTGAATATAGACATTTAACAGAAACTCAGGTTTAGGGATACTTGGATTAAATTATGCAAACTATTAAAATTTTTTCTAAACACCCCATAACACACTTTTCTTACATATCTCCACTAATATAGACAACTTAATTTATATTAGATAGGACATTCTAGCTTGTAATGTTAGGATAAGGTGTTGGCTAATCAAGGAAGGAATAAGAACATCACAAGATAAAGAAAGAGCTTTAAATTAATGTTGGCCACACATCAAACTAAAACTTCTTCTCCAACACATTAAATACCAATCCTTCACAGAAGTAAGCCCACACTTAATCAACAAACACCCCATGAAAAATTTCAAACAACAACCACTACATTAGATGGGTGTATAAAATTTCTCAATTCAAAATTTTTTTCAATACCCTTCTTGCCCCATTAATGTACACCACTCACTCATACAATTTATCACTTTTGGTAACTACTTTTCACCCTTATATCCCCAAATAAATGTGTACAATAAAGCTCTTAAGGGACATTTAAGTTAGACTGATTCTAGAAAATATTAGACTCATAATGCTAAGTAAAATGAGTTTTAATGAAAGAAACCGAATGGTGTTTCTCTCCAATCATTACAAATTAAGGTTCAAATAGGGTACTAGGGATGATAAAATTCAGTAAGGGATGGATTAAAAGGCTCAAAAGTCCAAAGAAATGCTCTACACTCATCTTTAAACCAAATTAAGCTATCTATAATTTTGTTTCAAAAATGTAATAAAGCAAGTTCTAGATTGCAATACAAATAAGTTTACACAATTATCTCCATGTGTCAGAAATAAAAATAATTTACGGCTATTAGTGCTAAAAAATTATCAGAATTTGTGCAAGAAAAATATTAACATCGACTACTCACTAATGATAGTTCAGCTCAACAATTATCATGCAAAAAATCAAAGAGACATACTAAGCTATTGCAAAATCTTTGAAAATTTAAAAAATTTCCACTAATTAGAACAAAAATTTTTAAAAACTCTTTGATCAAAAGAAAAACTAAAATGTTAAAGCAAAAATTGAGCAAACTACACCAAGAAAATATAAATCTAGCTAACTCCCCACCCGCATGTAGAAATAAACATTGTTACCAATGCTTAAAAAATAAAAGAATAAAAAGTTGGAAAGAGAAAGCTCTCTAGAAATATAGAACAGTTGGTGTAGTGTATCCGGCCACAAAAATCCATGAGAGGAGTTGAAACACGTCATTAGTAGTAAAAACAAAAACAAAATGTTAAACCCATAAAGAAATTAAGAAAAAATAAATAAACTCAACCTAACATATTTAATAACTAAATGTACAGAATAATAAGAAAGTAATAAAAGTTTATGTTGCTTCCCAAAAAGTGCCCTTGTTTATAGTCTTAGGCTCGAATTCGGCACTTGAGATTAGGCATTGACAAGGTGAAGGTTTTCAGTTCCTCCTTGATGATCCTGACATAGTAGCGCTTCACTTGGTGGCCATTAATCTTGAAATTTCCTTGACTTCCCTTGAGTTCTACCGCACCATACGGGAATGTCTGCACTACTTCTTCCTTCCCATTATTATGTACTAGTTTTTCCATGATATTCTCCCGTTGATTTAATTCTTGATGTTCCTTGTAGATTTTGGTTAAAGCTCGGTCAAATCTTCCAATAACAAGGATACAGTGATTGTTTAGAAGAATGAGTACCTACAATTGTAAACTACAATAAGGGACAAATTTCGAATATCAGTCAATATTTGTTCATCTTCTGTCTCTTATACACATCTGTATTATGAATAAATAAAAGAAAATAATTAGTCTAATTTAGTAAGGCTAGCTAAACCTAATACTGTGCCAAGAATAGTCGACGGCATCAGCTCCAAAAACTTGTTCGGAAAAATATGATTAGGTAATTCAATTCACAGACAAATTAATAAATAAGCCTTAATCACCTTAATCAACACTGTCACGTGCTTGCATGGATACGAGGTGGGTTTGTAAATTGCATGTGTAAGGATTGCTCCCATGATAACTATTGATCAATACTTGGGCTCACAAACCTACGAACATAGAAAAATTAATTGCAAGAATTTTTTCTACCTTTAACTACTAGAAATCAAGAATAAATACCAAACTAATTAAAACTAGCAAAAGTAATAAAAGGTGTTTTACCTTAAGCAAACATAAACTAATGAAACAGAAATGTAAATAGTAGGAAAATTAAATTAGAACAATGGAATTGAATTAAGAACTGAAAGTAAATTGAATATGGATCAAGAAATCAAGCTCAGTAGCGTAGCTAGAACGAAATGTTGATAGAACATGTACTCTAGTTTAATGAATTTCTATTCTAATGTCTAATCTAACAAAAGGCTTCTAGGTTATGTTCAACTCCCCTCATAATAGGGTATTTATAGGGGATACAATAGGGTTCTAAATGATAAAAATTATTAAAACTTGATAAGGAGTCCAACTGGGTGGGGAAAACTTCCAAAACAAGCAATTCACGTCATTTGTGATGTTCTTATCCCTCTCTTGCACACATGCACAGCCTTTTCTAAGTTACATGTGCACAATTTCCAGTAGATATGTATTTTTTTCTTGGCTTGCACATTTTTCCTGTATACGCACGTGTGCACTTTTCCTCGCACACGTGTGCACTCTACACTCTATTTCAACTTCAACCTCAATTTTTACCTTGATGCCGGTCGAATTTGGAAAACACAAAACATGAAAGTTGTAACTCTTTCTCTTACCTTTCCAAAACTTCTTCAATCACCTAAATTGGAGATTGGACAAGAAAGTCATAAAAGAATACCGAACAATGTCCAAATTCGCTCCCTGTTAGTGCACGTTTTGCATCCTTTTGATTTTTCACCAAATTTTTTATCATTTCGGCTCCTTTTTCATCCCACACCTGCACAAACTAAAAATAAAATAATTAATCTCATAATTAACTCAATTATTGCTCACATTACATCAAAACAGAGGTAAACACATGAAATATACGACATTTATGAGCTTATCAACTCCTAGTGTTAATTCTCTTTTGTTTAAGCTTTATCTTCAAGTTGTTTTATTTAATTAGTTTCATTGATTTCACATAATTTCTTCCTTTACATGATATCTTAGTGTAACATCTAGATTAATTGGTGGATTTTCATTGATTATATTTTTTTAGTGGTTCCTGTAATTTGTAGTTTAGATAGTTGTCTAGGGTAGAGTAGTTAGTGGGCTTTTCATTTAATTGTTTTTTTACTTACCTTCATAGTCTTTATTGGTACATAGCTAAGGGCTTTCATTAATTTTTTTTCTTAGAGGTAATTTGTAGTTTAGACTAGTGAACTAGAGTATATTATTTATGATATTGCATTATGTAGCATCAACCAGAGAAAATATGTAAACGAAGCAATCTTTCTCTGTAAACTCTCTCTCTCTTTAAAACTTCTTCCAGATTGTTACTCGGCCATGGCCGAGAAGGAGACCCTTCAGCTGAACAAGGTCTTTTGCTGAAGTCCTTGGCAAACAACGATTAGCAGATCAAACTCAACATTGAGATCAACACATGAAGTCAGTGTTACAGTCTTACAAGGGTGAACAGCCCACTTCTTCTCTGAGAAGGATGTGCAAAGGCTAGCTAGCCTTTTTTGCTTCATTTTGGTGGGAAATTTTCCTAGAGGCAATCAAATATTGAAACGGTGAAGATAAAAGTTTCCACTCAATCGACTTTAAGGGAAGCTTCATGGTTGGATTTCTTGATCATAAGCATGTGCTCATTATATTTTTATTGTAGGAGGACTATCTTTGGTGTTGGCTTAAGAATACTTGGTTTATTAATAGTTTCTTCATGCAAGTTCTTAAGTGGCACCTATTATTCACCCCGAACATCGAACCATCTTTCGTACCACTTTGGATCATATTTAAAGGACTCCCAGCTGTATTCTTCAACAAGTACTTAGTCTTTAGCCTTGCCCAAGCCGTAGGCACCTATTAAAATTGGACATGGCCACGAAAAAATTCATTCGTCCAAACATAGCCAAGGTATATGTGGAATGGACCTCTCGACAGCTCTCCCCTCTCGAGTGTGGCTTGTGGTAGGGAGAAAATGGGAGAAGGCAAAATATAAGCTACGACGAGATTCCACTCTACTGCACAAAATGTAATAAAATTTATCAAAATTAGGCTGAGTGTTGGATGGGTGCACCAAAACCCCCAAGAAGAAAGAAGAACCCCAATAAAATGCCAAACCCTCGACCAACAAAAAAGGATCCATCCAATGAAAGCCCATTGCATCTCAAGAAGCTTGTCCTTTAAGAGTAACAAAGGAAAAAGCTTCAAATTATGATACAGCCTTACAAACTTCTTTGCCATCTAATTCTCAATGAAATATTTAGGAAGACGTACCAAGGACTTGACCCTCTACAAGGCTAAATCAGGAGGTAAAGCAATACCAAAAATAAGGGCAGACATAAAAGAGTCTACAATATGCCAAGAGCAATGCGAACAAGACTTACTTCAAAGCCATCATCCTCGCAACCTTCCCTAGACGATTGAATGGACAGCATCTTAGTATGGAACATTCGTGGAATTGGTAATAAAACTTCCATTCAGATATTAAAGTCCCTGGTGCATGAGCCCAAAATAAAAATCCTTTCTTTAATGGAGCCAATGGTAGACAAAGAAAGTATTGCTTCTTTTGCCTAGAAATTGGGTTTTGATTACTTTAAGTCAAATGCTAATGGGAAATTTTGGTGATTTTGGAATAAAGAGTTTGTATTAACAAATGTTTTATTTTCTAATTAGCTTATTTATTTTTCCATCTCGTCTAATCACTTTCACATGAATATGTTAGCCTCTTTCATATATGCCAAGTGCACCAAGCTGGAAAGGAAGAGCTTATGGGAGGAGATTGAGCCTACATAAGAGATCCAGTCTCTGTATACACATGACAGATTTGTATAATCTTTAATGATTGTCTCTATGATTGTGGCCTACTGGACTTTGAATTCAAGGGTGTAAATATACATATGGTTGGGCAATAGGTTTGGAAATCCTGCGTGGAAATGTCTTGATAGATATTTGTGGAATAATAAATTTTTTGTGGCTTTCCAGCAAGTTATAGTGGATCATCCTATTAAGACATGCTCTGACCATTCTCCACTATTATTCAAGCATTCCAACATAGCTTCTTCGAGTCCCCAACAATTTAAATTCGTGAACATGTAGATTAAGCATCAAATTTTTTTGCAAGTTGTAGAGAATAACTGGAAGTTTTGATGGACGAGTTCTCTCCTCTTTATCTTAGCATCCAAGCTCAAAAGGTTGAAAAATTGAGTCACGAAATTGGTCAAGCCATAGAATCTTTGGAAATGTGTTTCACAAAATAAACAAGGAAGAATGAAAAGTCAAGACCCAAGAGGATACCTTCATGCCCCAGCCGAACCAAAGCAATCAAATTGCTTCGACTCAAGCACATGCTCTTTACACCAAATGTCTTTTAGAGGAAGAAAGCTTTTGAAGACAAAAGCTGGGCTGAAATGCTTGAAGGAAGGAGAAGTTTGGGAGTTTGGTTTAATATACTGTCTCTTATACACATCTTCCACCATTGACCCATTCAACAATGAATGTGAATGGGTCTTGGACAGTGACATGCTACTAATTGAGAATGAAGGAGTTGATTTTTTTTCAGAATCTCTTTGCAAGGTATGATTTTGTAGTCGTTGGTCATTCACTTCTTGATAACCTAATTAAAATGATCACAATGGAAGGTAAACATAAGCATCTAGCTGAACCATCCTTAAAGGAATTAAAGGAAGCTACATTCTCTCTAAATGCAAAACAAATGCAAAACAAGTTGGAAGGCATTGAAGTTTAGGATGCAGCTCGTCTATAAAACTTGTTGGGACAAGAATCTATCATGACCTTTTGAACGTGGTGAAGGAATTCTTGAAGGGAGAAAGGCATTGATTCCTAAATCCATTAGTCTTTGTACATTTACTAAAATATGTACAACAATTTTGGAGATTGTCTTCTATTTTACCAAAACTAATATCTCATGAACAAGTGGCTTGTGTGCAAGGAAGAGAGATTTTTGATAACATACAGCTTGTCCAAGAGTTATTAACTTTATTGATAGGAAAACAGGAAAGGAAATCTGATCCTCAAGTTGGACCTAACAAAAGAATTTGATAGGCTTTCTTATCAAATTCTTTTGCTGTAAGTTTGGTTTTCCGGAGTAGATTTCTTACAATCGTTCCTATCTTGGAGGATTACTGGTTTTCTATCCTAATAAATTGAGCTCCGAAAGGTTTCTTCAAGTAAGCAAGAGGTGTTTGCCAAGGGACCTTTGTCCTCCCTTCTCTTTCAGAATCATCATGTTGGAGAACTTTTCTAGAGGGATGAAAAAATCAATTCTAAATAAGAAAGGTCTCAGATTATGGTCCTCCTAGGCAATGTCTAGCTGTTTCCCATCTTGCTTTGGCTAAAGATATATTGATTTTTGCTAAGACCAAATCATATATCCTGTTGCTTATAACCTCATGGCTGTCCCTCAAGATTTGAAGCATCATCAGGACAACTTATCAACAAATTCAAGAGTTCATTTTATAAATCAAAAAGAGCACCTTTATCTCAAATTAGGATGATACAAAGCAAAACAGATTTTGTAAAGAAAGCTCTCCCTTTTATCTACTTGGGTGGCCCTATCCAGAAAGACAAGAAGAGGAAGATACAATTCCAACGAATGATTGAAAAGGTTTCTTCAAGGATAAATTGATGGAATCAATATTCCTATCCTTTAGGGAAAGACTAATTCTTATCAATCATGTGTATTAGTAGCACACCTGTCTACCTCATAGCAATGTATGTCTGCCATCTAGATTCAGACTGATAAGAGTTGGAGAGGCACTTTGCTAAATTTTTCTGGGGAGTACTAGAGTTTGTTAGCAAGCATCATAGGATAGCTTGGCACACAATTTGTAAGCCTACGGCCTCTAATGGACTAGGTGTATCCTCCTTCTCAGAGATAGCTAAGGGTTTTGGTATAAAATTGTGGTGGAAGTTTCGAAAAGAAACTCCCTTTGGGGATAATTTCTTCAAGGAAAATACAAAAGGCAACATTAACCCTTGTTTAGTTGATGAATTGCCTGGCGATTCTTTCATGTGAAAAAGAATGTTAAGAAGCTGACATGAAGCTGAAAACCGCCTATCATTTTTTATTAGAGATGAGCAATGCTCTATTTGGTTTGACCCGTGTTTGGAGTAAGGACCACTATTTCAACAAGTGGAGCAAGTGTTTGACAAAGACCTTAAGGTGGCACAGGTGTGGAGTTCAAACAGTTGGGAATTCTTTCCTTGGATAGGAGATATTCTTCAGAAGAACTACAACCTAAAATTGGCCAAATTCTGAGTAGGAGATCAATTTTCATGGTGAATGAACCGGACAAGTTAGTATGGACACTAACAGCCAATGGTAACTTCTCAATATCTTCCACCTTCAACTCATTGCAAAATTGTTCTCTAGGAAGATGATTTAGGATAATAGGTTGTAACTCAAGATATCCATCTTTATGTGGAGATTGCTGGATAACTGTCTTTCCCTTGATGATATTCTCACCAAGATCAATTTTGAGTTGCCTTCCAAATGATGCTTTTGCCATGAGCAGGAAAACATTGATCACCTTTTTGTGGGATATATGACAACAAAACAAGTTTGGTTCTTCTTGGAGTCCAGGCTAGAATTGATATTCCCTCCTTCAATGATGCTTAATGACAAACTTAATTCTTGGAGGTGGCATGATACTCCAACAATACATTAGCACTATCTATAAACTTGTGCCTTCCATAATATGTTGGTTTGTGTGGAAAGCACGTAACAAGGTAAGCTCTTTCAATTCTTGAGATGTCAATCTTTGTGCAACAAATGAATACTTAAGCACAAATGTTCAAAGATAAATATTTAACAATCAAAACTTAAAGAACAAATAAAAGATTGAGATAAAGAATATCAAACCAAACTCCCAAACTTCTCAAACTTGGAGTACATCCACTAGTAGTGCCTCTTCAAAGAAGGTAAGGAAATAACCTTCTTGTACACAAAGTAGGCTCACCCTTGCACCAACTAAGTTCTCTAGTTGAGCCAAAGGGTTTTACAATACAACCTCACTTCTGTACACTTGTTATCCCTCCACTCTTACACTTGAAGATCACTCACTAGTCTACTCTTGCTCTTACACTAATTCCCACTAGTTGAGCCAAGAGAACTATACTACTCAAACCAATACAATCCACAATATTTTAGCCTATTTCTCCCCAAATAGCTCTTACAAGTGTTTGTATTGAATGTAGTAGTTCCACCTATCATTTGGAAGTCCTTGGGCTATTTATAGATGAAAGATGTGCTGAAATTTGAGCTCCAATGGTAAAAAAACTAGCTGTTAAAAACTAGCCATTTGGTGTCCAAATGAAACTAGTTGTTTCTTTATTTCTTCAGCATACGAGAATATTATTTGTAATTGTTGTCATCAACATGGTCATATAAAGAAAATTTGTTGATGAACAGTGTCTCAAATGGTCATATGCGTCCCAGCTCGACAGAAAAATTACTTCATTTCGAGCTCTTTCTTCTGACGGTCTTGAACGTCCGATCTTTTTGGCTTCGGGCGGTCTTCAACATCCGATCATCATACTTTCAATTCCTTTTCTGGACGGTCTTCAATGTCCGATCATCATATTTCAGATTCCTTCGGACAGTTATCTACATCCGAAAGATGTGTTCTTCCTCGTGTTGTCTGATCATGTTTCGGACTCTCCCTTGCGTCCGATCTCCTTTCTTTCGGACGCTCTTCATCGTCCGAAAGGTGTTGTTCAACTTTTGGTCATTTTTCTTGATTGTGTTCTGATGATCATTTTCATCCGATCCTTCCTGTTTTTCTGCACACTTGTTTGCAAACCATTAGTATGATTTGGTCATCATCAAAACATGATTATCATAACTGGGGTTCAACACTGATGATCTCCTTTTCTCTTTAGGCATCTATCAAAAATTGATCAACATCAACCCTAGACATGTAATAGCAGTTCATTTGTCTCCTCTTCCCATGGGTTTAGTTAAGCTAAATGTCGATGGAGCAGCCACAGGGAACCTCAGAATTACAGTAGGTGGAGGGTTCTAAGAGACAATAATGGTCATATCCGAGCTTTATGCAATTTTAAAACCAACAATCTAACCTACAAGGTGAGACAATGAGCTTATTGATGGCCTTAGACTTTGTGAGAATTTACAATTTTCATTAGTTGAGGTGGAGATGGATTCATTGACCATTGTAAACATTCTGCATGGGTAGGCTACCTCACCATGAAGCACCAACCCCCACCTTCAATTCATTAAATGTTTTTTTATAGGAAAAAACATTTATTTCACTCATGTATTTAGACAATCAAATCAACTAGCTAATTTCTTTGCAAATGAGGGCATTAGAAATTCTTTCCATGTAGAATGCTCTCAAGATACACATCTAGATGTGTATAAGAGACAGGTGTCATACACTACGATTAGGGATATACACGAACATCTATCATGTGTATAAGAGACAGGTCAAGTGGTTCGACATCACCTATCCATGACTAGTTCTCTAGAAAAAGGTGTATTATTTGTGGGCTTTTTAATTATTTTCTTTTTTAACTTGCTTCCTAGTTTAGTTTGTATATTAGCTAATGGTCTTTCCATAATTATGCTTTCTTACTATTAATTTGTAGTTTTAAGATATTCAATTACTTTGTAAAAATACTTTCTTAAAACAGATTACGGGCTTTCTTTAATTGTATAGTTTAGATTAATTAATTACTTGCTTAAGATGCTTCTTATTTTTAATGGCTCCCTTTAATTGCTTTCTACAAATGCTTCTTTTTTTAATGGCTTTCTTACAAAATGCTTTCTTAGTATATCATCTTTACTTTAAATTTCTTTCTTAGTTTCATTAATTCTAGTTTGAGTTCCACAGGTCCCTCTTATTTCTTCCTTCTCTGAGCTCAGGTTATGGAAGAAGGAACTAGAAGAAGGTATCAATAACAACTGGAGCTTTATTAAGGACAGCTCATGATGTTCCATTTCATCTGGAACAATCACAAACACTTTTTTGATTATCTAACCAAATAATCAATAATTATCGACCAATCCTTATGGGTTCAATCCCTACATCCCTTTACTACTAGTTGACAACTGTATACTTGCAAAATACCACCTAATTAGTAGTAGGATTTAGGTTATGTTTATAAATTTATAAATAGGTGTGTAAAGCATCAAGTCTATAAAGTTGGAATTCAACAAAGAGATGCATTTAATTATAATTACCAAGGATGATTGGAGTTACCATGAGGATACTGGATCATCAAATTCATGTGTTCATAACTACTTTAACATTACAAAAACTATGTGGTTCTGTTATGATGCTTATGATGCTTCTCTATTGATGATAGGAGCCCCACACAACTGTCCCTTCATGGAGTCTGAAGATTGCAACCACCAAGATTGTAGCTTTTGCGGGGTTGTTGATGCTATGAACCGCGGAACACCAACTATTGATTCAAACTCGCTCTAGACATGCTCAATAAGGTGGCAATTCACGAACGAGTGATCGAAATCTCAATAGAGTTGCAGCACCAACACTTGGCAGGCAAAGACAACCCCAGTTCCATAAGGGCATCAGCACAGTTAAGCAATTTCCATAAGCAAAATCGAGATTTTAATCCGTATTCTTGAACTTCAATATGAACTCAAGCAATTTAAGTTTGGAACGATGGACTCGACTCACCTCGTATGCTGAAGAAATAAAGAAACAACTAGTTTCATTTGGACACCAAATAGTAGCATCTCTATTCGAGGACAAGAAGAGGGAATGCGAGACAATCTTCTGATGAACAAGATCTGACAAATGTTGCTACAAATGGGCAAAGTTCCAAACCAAGTTCGTTCGAGTAAAGAGACTTTATCTAAGTTGTACATCTACAACAGGATCAAGAAAGTGGACAAGAGCTCTATCCCTAGCTAATTCTCAAACCGAAAAGAAGTAGTTCCCCTGATTGGATCAATTTCTGAAAATTAGTATCCACCATATGCTTTACTTGAAGCATACGTTGCCACTAGTAGGGGAAATCTTATGCAATAAGCCCACGCCATATCATTTCCTCATAAACTCAGCCTACAGCGATGAGGAGGAATAAAAATTCCACAACATTTTTAACGAAAAAGCCTGTGTAAAGTTGAAAATTTCCTTAGTATGCGTCCATTTTCCTGTGTTGGCAGACAAAGTTCACCTCAATTTGTCCAATGTCAACGAGCAGCCAGATTGGCTTTCCCCCAGAAGAAGGAGGCTAAATTTCTTTCCAAAGCTTGAATAACACCCTTAAGTGGTTCAAGTACTGCTAAAGTGTGTATCGGTATAGAATTAAGCACGTGCTTAATGAGAATAAGGGGACCTCAAGAAGAGAACAATGTTCGTTTCTATCCGACAATTTTTTTCTGAACTTCCTCCACCAAAGGGGCAAAAGTCTGTTTGGTCTTCCTTCCCAGAAAAAAGCACGCAACCAAGACAACTAGTAGGTAAAGAAGTGTGACGCATACCCTTAAATCTTTCGATAAACAGCCGTTAAGCACGACCTCACTTCTGAGGCAAAACAAAAGAGCACTTAGAAATGTTAATACATTGGCCAAATCCTTGCTAATGTTAGTGTATGTTCTAAAACCAATTAATTTTAGGGATAAATTACACTTTTATATTCTATGTATACTTTGTAATATGACATTTAACGAATAAAATATTTATATGTAAAATCATAAGGAGTTATGATGTAATGATATTTATTCGTGTATATCCCTAATCGTAGTGTATGACACTAGTAGATTAGTACATAAGAGTATGTGGATGCTTATTAAGAATAAGTGCATCGAATTGACCCCTAAGAGTATTCCTAACGGATTATTATTTAAATGCCATATGACCTTAATCTGTTTGTGATAGTAGTGTAATGGTCCTTTGACTTGAGGTCATGAGTTTATCTTGACTGTGGATTATTATTCTTTTGCTCTATTAGTCGTTACTCTTAGTGAGTTGCACATACTATAGAGTTCGGGTATAATGTGAATCATGAGAAGATAAGATATGACCAATAGAGAATTCACCACGCCATACAATAGGAGAATATATCCCAGTATGGCCATTTCCCACTATTTTAATTCAAATCAATAACCCTCACATATTGATTCGGGAGCTATCACATATTTCTGTCCTTGAATTAATCGAGATATAGGTTGGTGAAAGGATATTAATTCAAGAGAGCTAGTCACGGATGGGTGATGTCGAACCACTTGACATATCTCAACACTTGGGTGGTCATGATGCTTTGCTAGAAACCAATCTTGATCTATAAGTGTAAATTAATTAATTGGAGAATTAATAATAAATTAAAAGTGTTTAATTGTCTAATCCAAATTAATTTAGGATTATAATTTACACTTAGCATTATGCCAACGTGATTCTTATACTAAAGGGTCACACACTTAAGGATAATTAATTCAGGATTAAAATGATTTGATAAGTATGAGATCCTTATGGGTTAATTTATGAGATAAATTAACTTTTGGGTTTAATTGTAATAAGTTATAAATATTAGAAGTTAATATGTAAGACATATTAATAGTCCTAATGGTTTTATAATTATTACATATACCTATGTCCCAAACTGATTAGAATTTGTAATTTCCTAAATCCAATTTGATTGGGATTCTAAATATATATATATATATATATATATTATATTATAATATATATATATGGTTAAAAGTAGTAGTACTATAAGTAGTACTAGGACATTGACGGCTAATAGCTGTGAATACTTTTATATATGATATATAAGACTAGTATTAACAAAAAGAGATAGTACTAGTACGGCTTGGTCAAAAGGAAGAGAAAAGGAAAACAATCAAGATTTCTTTTGACAAAAATGGTGAAAGTCACGATTGGAAAAGAGGAAATAATTTAGGAGCTAGCACTCCGTGGTTTTAATCAATCAATCTTGTGAAGATTCTTGATTTAATTATTTGTGTGGATACCATTAGAGGCCAGGGCACCTGTGCAGCTTGTGGATCGACGTCCCAAACATATTGGAGATTTTACTGCAATTTTAAGGTATAATCTCTATCTTTGCTTATACTACGCATAAATTAGAGATCAAGGTGATCCGTGGTAGGAAAGTAAAATTTTAAATTCCGCTCCGTTATCTGTTTATTTACTTTCTTACAGTGGTATCAGAGCCACCCTTAATTTAATTTATGATGTAGTTGTATTTAGTTGTTATGAATATTGAATTGTTCAAACTGTATGAATTTTTTAATTTTATTTATAAAATATTGGAAAAATTTAAAAAAAAAAAAAAGGAGGGACCGTGAATTTGATTCACGGGTCATGTAATTCAAGTAGATTGCACAGTCACTTTTAGTGACACTTATGAATTTTGTCTCTAAAAGTATTTAATAAGTTAAATTATTTTTAGCGACAGTTATTTAATATTTTCATACAAAAGGTTTTTCTAAATTTTGATTTTTGAAATCACCAATTAATTTTTGACAATTGTTGTTTAAAATTAATTGACAAGATTTAGAAACTTTCTTTGTTTTAATTTGATTAAAATTTAGAAAGTATAAAACCTTTGAAAATATTTATTTAATTCTAAGGAGATTAGAATTAGGTAATTTGTTTAAATTTTAGAAATTTATTATTTTTCAATGAGATTGGAATTTAATAAATGTTAAAAAAAATTTAGAAATTGTTTCTAATATAATTTTTGAAATTCTATTATTTAAAGGATTATTTTCTAATGCGATTAGAAAATAATAATTTTTCTCCATTAAATAAGCATATAAATAATTAAAATTGATAATTTCAATTAGATTGAAATTATGAAATATAATGATTCATGATTAGATACTAAATACGGATTTATGCTTTTATTTAATTATTGAATTATTTAATAGTATGATGGATGATTATGGACTTAAGACCAATTTGATTGTGTTTGATTTATTTGGTTCAAATTCGATGGTTGTAAATTTTTAAAATAGGGCTGCGTCTTAAAACCTAATTGTCTATTATTCACATCTAATTGTGTCTCATATCATTCCTCTCGAATGTAACTCGAGGTTTCTCAACCAATCATGTAATGTACGTAGATCTAGTGTATCTTAGGGATAGGATTGAATATCTAAAATGTTCAAATAGAATTATATTTGTAATATACAAGATGATGGAGACGGCGGAAAAGTGCAACTTAGAAGGAAATTTTCAAGAGTTGAAGATTACCCTTAGAATTTGACCACCTAGTTTCCTTCGTGACTCAAGGAAACTAGTTTAGTAAAAGTCCATAATCATCCATGGTTTTATGCATGTTTTATTTATTATATGATGATATGATAATATTGCATGCAAATAAATAAAAGAAAATCCCTCAAATTAATATTAAGTCAGTATATAAGTTGCCTTCCATTATTATAGTAACAAACGAGAGTTCTTCTTAGATTTAACTTGTTGGGCTAATCCAATGTTACTCCATGTTGGACATGTTTGAACTATGAGATGAGATCTCTGAATAATGGGTATGACTTAACGGAGGCATATAATTTGTTGGGTACACTCAAGGTTATATGTCTTTGAGGCAAAGGTTAGGAGTCACATATGATGTGCTATATATTGTCATTATATGGGTGAATTCTCCCTCATCGTAACTTGAGAATTGTTCTCAAGCACGAGAAAATTGGCTATGTTCTTGATCAACATATTCTTGATGTCCCAGCGGATAATGCTGATGAAGCAGTTTAGAAAGCTTATCGTAAAACATAGAGGACAATGATATCGCCTGCTTGTATCATGTTGGCCGCTATGAGTTATGAATTGCAGAAACAGGGTGAAAATATGGTTGCTCACTCTATGATTATTCATCTCAAGGAATTGTTTGGTGAAGAATCTAGGAATGAGAGGTATGAGACCTCTAAAGAGCTATTCCGTTGTAAGATGATAGAGGGTTCTTCAGTAGCAATTCATGTATTGAAGATGATTGGACTAACTGAAAAATTAGAATGATTGAGATACACATGTCTCTTATGACACAATGTTGTGTATAAGAGACAGCTTTGTAACTTGCATACTTTGTAGGTATATGAATCGTGATAATTACAATATGAGAGGCTAACCTCTCATTCCTGATTCTTCACCACAACTAGATGTGAATGTTGAATATGCTAAAAACTGCTGAGGCAACTTATTAAAAAGGAAAGGAAATAAGTGATGGTTGTTGATTCTTCTAATAAGAAGAAAAAGAAATCCAAGATTGGTTTTGTGAAAGCCAAGTCTAGGTTAAAACCAACACATGTGATCAAGAAGGATAAAGCTCAAGGGTAATTATTACCATTGTGAAAACGACAGCTATGTAAAAGGATTTTTCCAATATTATATTGATAATTTGTAACAATTTTTCCTTTGGCTTTGTAGACTTGGTCATATAAATGAGAAACGCATTTCCAAATTACATAACAATGGTTATTTGGGATCATTTGATTATGAATCATATGATAAATGTGAATCTTGTTTACTTGGTAAAATGACCAAATCATCTTTTACTGAAAAGGTGATAGATCTAGTGAATTGCTGGGACTAATACATACTGATGTTTGTGGTCCTAGTCAATTCATGCTAGAGGAGGTTTTTCATACTCATTAATTTTACGGATGATCACTCTAGATATGGTTACGTATACTTCTAGAAGTATTCTGAAGCCTTTGAAAAGTTCAAAGAATTCAGGAATGAAGTTGAAAAGCAACTTGGTAAAAGTATTAAAATACTTTGATCAGATCAAGGTGGGGAATACTTGAACCAAGAGTTTCAAGATTATACTCTTAAGGAGAATGGGATTCTACTTCAATGGACTTCTCCTTATACACCATAGCTAAATTGATAAGGCTTATATTGATAATTTGAAACAATTTTTCCTTTGGCTTTGTAGACTTGGTCATATAAATGAGAAACGCATTTCCAAATTACATAACAATGGTTATTTGGGATCATTTGATTATGAATCATATGATAAATGTGAATCTTGTTTACTTGGTAAAATGACCAAATCATCTTTTACTGAAAAGGTGATAGATCTAGTGAATTGCTGGGACTAATACATACTGATGTTTGTGGTCCTAGTCAATTCATGCTAGAGGAGGTTTTTCATGCTTATTAATTTTACGGATGATCACTCTAGATATGGTTACGTATACTTAATGAAGTATAAGTCCAAGCCTTTCAAAGGTTTTATACTTTCTAAATTTTAATCAAATTAAAACAGATGTGTATAAGACAAAAATACTTTGATCTGATCAAGGTGGGGAATACTTGAACCAAGAGTTTCAAGATTATCTTAAGGAGAATGGGATTCTACTTCAATGGACTCCTCCTTATACACCATAGCTAAATGGTGTATCTGAGATACGTAATTGAACTCTATTAGATATGGTTCGATCAATGATGAGTCTTGTAAACCTTCCAAAATCATTTTGGGGCTATGCTCTTAATCCTGCCTCCCATTTACTAAATCGTGTTCCATCAAAAGTTGTTGATTCCACTCCGTATGAGATATGGTTTGGAAAGAAACCTAAACTTTCATACTTGAAGTTTTGGGGCTGCCCTACTTATGTGAAGAGGGTAGAATCTGATAAAATTGAACCTAAGTCAAATAAATGCCTATTTGTGGGGTATCCAAAGGAGACGTTTGGATATTATTTCTATAATCCCATTGAGCAAAAGGTGTTCGTCTCAAAACATGTCGTCTTTCTAGAAAAAGAGTTTATTCTTATCAAGTGGGAACAAAATAGATTTTGAAGAAGTTCAAGAAACACAATATGTATATCACCATATTGATCAACAAATGGAATAAGAGCTTCAATCACATGATGATGTGATAGAGGATGAAGCTATTGATACACAAACTCTTTATAGGACTACTAGGATTCGTCGAGCTCCAAAGAAATTTGAGTTTCTTGCAAGTGGGTACAATGATGTATTAATCATTACGAATGATAAATACATCTTACGAATAAGCATTATCTGGTAAGGACTCTCAGAAGTGGCTAGAAGCCATGAAATCTATAATGGATTCCATGTATGACAATAAGGTATGGACCTTAGTCGAACCACCTGAAGGGATTAAACCCATAGGGTGCAAGTGGGTCTTTAAGAGAAAGACCGACGTGGATGGTAATACAAGATTGCTTTAGTCCATGTAAAACCTGCTTTCCTTAATGGGAATTTGCAAGAAGAGGTGTATATGATACAACCTAAAGGGTTTACATCCACAGATCCTAACAAAGTATGCAAGTTACAAAGGTCTATTTATGGACTAAAGCAAGCTTCTAGGAGTTGGAACATCCGTTTTGATGAGACAATCAAAGTGTTTGATTTTATCAAAAATAAGGATGAACCATGTGTATACAAGAAGGTGAGTGGGAGCGCTATTATTTTCTTGATACTTTATGTGGATGACATATTGTTGATAGGAAATGACGTACCTATGCTTCAAAGTGTAAAGGTATGGTTGTCCAGAAATTTTTCTATAAAAGATTTAGGAGAGGCAACCTATATTCTGGGAATAACGATCTACAGAGATAGATCTAAGAAGTTGCTTGGTCTTACTCAATCAACGTACATAGATAAGATGCTAAAGAGGTTTAGCATGAATCAATCGAAGAAGGGTTACTTACCAAAGTCTCATGGTGTATACCTTGATCTAAAGACATGTGTCATAAGATAGATGTCGAAAGAGATAGCATGGAAAAGATCCCATATGCTTTGGCTATAGGTTCTATAATGTATGCTATGCTATGTACGAGACCCGATGTCTCCCATGCTCTAAGTGTTACGAGCAGGTTTCAATCTAACCCAGGGAGTGGTTATTGGATAGCAGTCAAGAATATTCTTAAGTACTTAAGAAGGACTAAAGATTTATTCTTGATTTATGGTGGGCAAGAATTGACAGTTCATGGATATACAGATGCTAGCTTTCAATCTAACAAGGATGATAGAAAGTCGCAATCTAGATATGTATTTACTCTTAATGGTGGTGCGGTGAGTTGGAAAAGTTCCAAACAGGACACCACGGCTGATTCTACAAGCCGAATACATTGCACTTGAAAGCAAAAAGACTGTTTGGATCGTAGTTTGTGGTGAACTAGTAGTGGTTCCTTCCATTAGTGATCCTATACTCTTGTATTGTGATAACAATGGAGCTATTGTGTGATAAGAGACATCATTTGTAGAAATGAACTAAAGATAGAGAAGATCCACACGGATGATAACATTGCTGATCCGTTCACTAAAGCCTTGTCCCAAAAGAAACATGAAAGTCATGTTAACTCATTCGGTTTTAAGCACATGAATGATTGGCTTTAGTGCAAGTGGGAGTTTGTTAGTGTATGCCCTATAGCCAATTAATTTTTGGGATAAATTACGCTTTTATATTTATATAAATTTTGTAATATGGCATTTAATGAATAAAATATTTATATGTAAAATCATAAGGAGTTATGATGTAATAATATTTTATTCGTGTATATTCTTAATCGTAGTGTATGACACTAGTAGATTAGCACATAAGAGTATGTGGATGCTTATTAAGAATAAGTGCATCGAATTGACCCCCTAAGAGTATACACGGACAGATTATTTAAATGCCATGAATTCATGGTTTTTGTGATAGTAGTGTAATGGTCCTTTGATTGAGGTCATGAGTTTATCTTGACTGTGGATTATTAGTCTTTGGCTCTATTAGTCGTTACTCTTAGTGAGTCGCACATACTGTAGAGTTCGGGTATAATATGAATCATGAGAAGATAAGATATGACCAATAGAGAATTCACCACGCCATACAATAGGAGAGTATATCCCAGTATGGCCATTTCTTGAAATACAATTCGGAAATCTTTGCGCAAAGTGGAAATATATTTAAGAGTGTCTTCAATTCTATTTCAAGTGAGTTGTATTTTGGAAAGCAGTAAAATTTGATTAATTCGATAAGAGTTGGCATTATATCTGTACTCTTGAATTAATCGAGATATAGGTTGGTGAAAGGATATTAATTCAAGAGAGCTAGTCACGGATGGGTGATGTCGAACCACTTGACATATCTCAACACTTGGGTGGTCATGATGCTTTGCTAGAAGCCAATCTTGATCTATAATTCATGGTGTAAATTAATTAATTGGAGAATTAATAATAAATTAAAGGTGTTTAATTTATCTAATCCTAATTAATTTAGGATTATAATTTACACTTATTGCCAACGTGATTGGGAACCTAAAGGGTCACACACTTAAGGATAATTAATTCAAGATTAAAATGATTTGATAAGTATGAGATACTTATGGGTTAATTTATGAGATAAATTAACTTTTGGGTTTAATTGTAATAAGTTATAAATATTAGGAGTTAATATGTAAGACATATTAATAGTCCTAATGGTTTTATAATTATTCATATACCCATGTCCCAAACTGATTATAATTTGTAATTTCCTAAACCCAATTTGATTGGGATTCTAAATATATATATATAGTATATTATATTATAATATATATATGGTTAAAAGTAGTAGTACTATAAGTAGTACTAGGACATTGACGGCTAATAGCTGTGAATACTTATATATATGATATATAAGACTAGTATTAATAAATAGAGATAGTACCCTAGTACGGCTTGGTCAAAAGGAATGTGTAAAAGGAAAACCGTCAAAATTTCTTTTGACAAAAATTGTGAAATAACGATTGGAAAAGAGGAAATAATTTAGGAGCTAGCACTCCGTGGTTTGGGTCAATCAATCTTGTGAAGATTCCTGATTTAATTATCTGTGTGGATACCATTAGAGGTATAGAGATTGTGCATCTAGCTTGTGGATCGACGTCCCAAACATATTGGAGATTTTACTGCAATTTTAATGTATAATCTCTATACTTTTCTTGTACTACACATAAATTAATCAAGTTGATCCGTGATAGGAAAGTAAAATTTTAATTCCGCAGCATTATCTGTTTATTTACTTGCTTACAGCTAATATATATTAAGAAACCCTTGCAACTTCTTTAATGAATCTTGTCACCCCTCATAAAAATGATAATGTCATCAGTATAAGCAATATGCACAGACAATGATGACATGAGATTTTAACCCTCTTGAGAGATTCTCCGAAGCAATAATGAACAAAAGTGGTGAAATAGGGTCTCCTTCTTTGAGGCCACATGATGATTGAAAGAAACCAGTAATTTCCCCTTTAATGAGTAAGAAAAACCAGTTAACTCTAAGATTATTCAGATCAGCTGCATGAAACTCTCTTGGAATCCAAACTTAAAAAGCACCTCTTGTAAAAATCTCCAAGATACCATATCAAATGCCTTAATCGTGTCTAACTTGATGACCATGTTATGACCCTAAACCTTCTTATCCAAGGACCCAAAGAGCTTTTGAGCCAAAAGGATGCTAATTGCAATAGTTCTCTCCTTCAAAACCCTGACTGCTCCGGAAAAGCCAAATTAGGAAGAAGCATAGCTAGCCAATAAGACTAGATTTTAGAAAAAAAAAAAATGTGTTGACAAAGCGGGCCAACAATATTGTTTGAAAATTTGCAAAGGATTAAGGGCTTTCATTTTTATGAATAAGACTAAAAGAGGGTTCTTGCAATATATCGAGGTAAAGGAACCCCTACAAAAAATTTAAAGATAGATTGGAAAAGGTTAGAAGCAATAATATCCCAACAACGAATATACAAGATATTGTGAACCCATCCAAACCAGCTACGCTCTCCTTTTCAAGTTGGATAAAACCATGTAGATTGAACCTTTTTCAGGGATCCCTGGCTCTTCTAACTCCCTTTGCTAGTCACGAGTAACAAGTGTAGGAATATATTCCAAAAGCTGATCCAAGCAATTGCCATCCATCCCCTTATCCAAAAGAAGCAAGTTAAAAAAGGATTCAAATTCAGATTGAATATCGTCTGTTGACTCAAGCCCATCTCCTGGTGCGCTTTTAATTTGCCGAATCACAAACTTTGACTGCTTACTAACAAAGGTGGCATGGAACTATTTAGTATTACTTAATGAATTTCAGGCATCTATTGCAGAATTATATAACATGGACCAAAGCTGGAAGAATCAGGAAATGAAGGGCAGGATCTGCAAAAATGAGAAGAATTCAAAAATCTAGTTTAAAGTCATTTTCAAACCATGGTATCAACTTCACAAAGGCAAAAGTGATGCCGCAGTATCAAACTAAAATTCCTTAAGTCGATTGTAATTCGGACTATGATATCAATTCTGAAGAATGAAAATATGATACCGCAGTCCGAGAGTGTATTTTGTGAAGGAATTGGGAGAATTTGCACTTTCTTGGCTAAAAGCTTGTAATATACTCCTAGATAGTACCCCAACTACATATAGTGAGTAATGCAGTTAGTAGAATTGATTAGAACCTTTCTTTTTTTTCACGTTTCTTAGTTAATTGAAATTTTTAGTTTTGTTGTGCTTAATTTGCTAGCCTAATCCTTTGCAAATTTAAATCATTCTTAGTTTAATTTAATGGGTTTACTCTTAGCTTTAATTTAATATAATAATTGTTGTTTTTCATTTACTATTACTTGTTTAGCCAGTATGTTTAGCCTTAGTTTAATGTGTATTTTCTTAAAGCGTTTAGGCATTGTTTATGTTTTCTTGCTTTCTAGCACAATCATGAGTTGCCAAATAGCTTGTGGATTGGGTTACGGAAATGTGATCTTTATCTATATAGGGTTAATCGTAGTTGGTAGTTCATTAAATGGAGAAAAATTAGATAATAATTGTTATTTTGGTAAATTAAGTGATTTGGGGTGGCCAACCTTTGATCTTAATTTGTGGGTTTAACACTAGATAAAGCAATTGTGTGTTAATCCTAGACCATAATAATTATTTGCTTAGGATGAATAGCAGTAGAGACAAGATGCCATTTGTTTTAGTTAGTTTGTAGAATTCCATGTTTTGTGTTTGAATTAAAATAAGCTACCGGGCCAAGTGGTTGGTTTATTTTTGGAAGTGAGCTTCTAGTTTGACCTACTACTTAGACAACTGATTAGAATAATACCCATGGTAAAAAAAAATTATTTTCCCAAGCTAGTCCACTTCTCTCTTATTATTACTTAGTTGCTTATTTGGTAATTGCTTTCTTAACTTGATTTTTAGTAGTAGTTATCATTTTAAATCTTTTGCTAGTCTAAATAGTACAATTATCCCAAAAGTCTAGTAGTTGTCATCAGCATTCCTTGTGGGACGATACCCCTAACCATTTCCTACTTATCTACCTTGTATACTTATGGGTGTGTAGATGGTGATGTAGTGTTTGACGGAGTTTTCTTTTATTGACAGCAATTGTTTGATATTTTGGTACCGTCTCATTGTTATTTCATACTTTTTTCGTACTGAGAATTAATTATCCTTAAGCTGTCTCTTATATTATATTGATACTGTCTCTTATACACATCTAGATGTGTATAAGAGACAGCATAGAGGTTCTTCAAGACAGAAAGATTTTTCATTCTATAGTTAGGCTCCTATTTTTAAAAATCCAAAAGATTTTCATTGTGGTGAATATTTAGAAGATCTACTACCCTTGACTTTTCTAATTTTCTTGTTTGTGTGGTTTTAGTTCTTTTTATTGTTTGGGAACAATGCCAATTTTTCTATCTATTTCTCAAGAACATGCAAGGAATGAATTGAAATTATTCATGCCAAGGATATTATCATCCTCATGATGATGGAGGAATGATCATGTTGGCCCAACTGGTAACCTAAGAGAGAGGTGAATTAGGTTGTTTAAAACTAATTGCAACTTTTGAAAAATCAAGTAAGATGGATGCAATGCAATTAATGATCAAAGCAATAAATGCACTAATACAAATAAATAAAGGATAAGGATTGAGATTTAGAAAGATCAAACCAAACTCACAAACTTTGCAAGCTTGGAGTACACTTTCACAGATGTGTCTATGCAATATTGGTGAGATAATAATCTCATGTACACCAAATTGGATCACCCTTGGTCATACTAATTATCTTTAGTTGAGCCAAGAGTTTTACACACAACCCCACTTTTATACAACAATTATTTCTTCACTTTTTTACAATTGAAAATCACTCACTTTTACAATTGCTAATACAACTCACTTAATAAGCCTAAGGTTTCTAATAGCTTTTTGTTAATGGTTATATTTAATGTATAAGTTGTTTTATATAAGTTCGATTGGTTGGTCTTTATAGGCACTATAATGAGAGCTTCCAACCACCTTCCAACGGCTAAGTAATAAATGCTAAAAAACTAGTCGTTATATGTTTGGACGTCCAAAGCCTTAAATGTGCATCCGATCAAGCGTCCGATCATTAAAACCAAGGAGCTCAAATTTACGTTCAGACGGTTGAGCTTGCTTCCATTCCTATGTCCGAAGCTGATAAGCTGCAAAGTGAGGTTCTCGAATAGTGCAATACGCCCGGTAGATTTAATGATTTGTAAGAGTTGATTTCCATTCGGACGATCGGGTGCGTCCGATAAAATTTCCTTCGGACGATGTTGAGTCTCCGTTGTTAACCCCTTAGAATCCATGCTCTTTGCCTAACCTTCGGACGATGTATTGCGTCCAAGATACTCCTGTTCGGACGAATTCCTTTGTATGGGGTTCGATACAAACTTAGTTTTGTTCGGACGATGTTGAGCGTCCGAAGGTTTTCCATTTTTAACGATATGCAGCTTCCGAAAGCCCTGTTATGTCAAATACTGCAAAATTCCTGCACAAGTCATTTGCAAACAATTACATTGTATTGGTCATCATAAAAACCAAGATTGTAGGACAAAAATCTTTCCCCTTTTTGATGATGACAAATCATAGAGCAAACTAATCGTAGCTTAATTAATCAATCCGCAATCTTATACATGAAATCATGAATTACGACTGCATTTATTCTCCCCCTTTTGGCATCATCAAAAGAAGATAAGAGAAAAACTTCCCTTGAGAAACTGCCCTCCTTAACCAAACTACCAAGTAACTATTGCAACCAAGAAAGAATGGAAATAAGGGGAAAACAAATATGATAGCTAAATATTTCAAGCAACCAAAGATAACAAATTGCAATCAAACAATTTCAAACATAAGCTAGGTCAACTAAAAACACAAAATCTAAGTTCTAGAATCTTAAAAATTAATCATTCTTCTTTTTTATCGTTCTGCACGTTTCTGCTTTCTAGTGGGCAAATCATCATCGGTAGCTTTATTATCGTGCCCGCTGGCTTCTTGAGTATTACGGTGCTACATAATATACTCAAATGTGTCATCAACATCTTCATCATCATTAGCGTTGGCTTGTGGTGCAGTAGAAACTTCAGGATATGGTGCTCCCGCTGGATCTTCTTGGTCGTCTTGATCAGCAACTTCTATTTATCTTCACCAACTCAGAGGAGGATTCAAAAGTGTATTGTGACTGAATGTTTGCAAATTAAACTTGAGCAAAGGTAGACAAGCCCAACCTTAGAGCTTCTTGGAGAATCGTCTGCTTGCTTTCCAACCTTTTTAGTTTCCGAAGAGTTCAGCACTGAAACGAAGCCATTTGATTTCCCAAATTAGTGACACGGGTGCATAAGTGTGAAAGGGATGGTTCAAACAAGGATATTTTTGAAGGATGGGTTGGTGGAGATGTGGAGGAAGAGGGAGCCTTGAGGAAGAGTGGGATGAAGAAGTGCTTGTCCAAAATTTGAAGCATGATCTTTTAACTTTTCAACTTCATATTCATATTTAGTAAGCCACTTGTGATTAAAAAAATGCAATCCTTTTCATTCAATATAAGCTTTATTAAAATATGGGAGAAGTTGTTTTTTGCCAGTGAAAGAAATGTCAAAATGATCAAAAACTTTTGTTAAAAATTTTCCAAACGGCATTTCAAACCTCCTAATATCACCAATTAAACTCATTCCCATAAGGAGTAAAACAAATATTCAAAGTCGAGTTTAATTGTCTAATAAACACAATAAAATAGATACAATTGCATTTTTCCTGGCTCAGTACGATGTCCATCTCTGTATGCAAAGCAAGTTTGTAACAAATGTGTACAAGATATTGAGCTCATGACTTAGTAAAGTGGTTTTGGCTTCCAAGGCCTGTTTGAAATCAATGTGAAAAATTTGTTTGACTTCATCGATATCAAATCGAGTGTCAACAACAAGTCCAACATTTATCCATGGAAAAAAGTATGAAATATCATTGAGATGAGTTATATCACATTCAAAAATTGAGTTAATAACATTGGAATTAATTTCTAAGTTAATGTGATTCACACGGGAAACCAAGGTTCAAACAATTGAACCTTTGTGAATATTTGCAGTGAATTGCAAAACCATACCATGCTGTAGTAGGTGACATGTGGTTAAGTTTTAGATATCAAAAATTCAAAAACGGAATAAAAATATCTAAAACTTAACACATACAAGATGTGTTTGTAAAACACTATACTTGACGATAAGATTTACACATCAAGGATGTATACCATTCAGATGTCTTAGCATCAATGAATTTGGACAAAGTGGGATCGGGTGTGAATGAGGGATTTGTTGATGTTTTTCCTTGAACTGGAGCCTTCCCTTTTGATTTCTTTCCTCTGGTACTTATTGAAGAACCTCTATGTGATCTAACCCTCTTGAATTAGAGGTAAGGATAATAGAGATTAAAAAATGTAGGTGAAGAGATTTTAAGAAAATAGAAGAGAGGAGATGTTAATAAGGTAGAAATGGTGTTAAAATAAGATTGATGAAGAGATATGAAGATGATTTGCTAGATGAATTTAGAAGAAAAAGAAACGAAATGAAAGAATTGAGAAGTTTCCTCAATTTCACCAGAGTTAGGGTTCGGTGGAAAAGAAGTGTCCAAAAAAGGGGAAAATGAAAGATTTTAAGGTAGTAGACCAGTTGTTCGGATGTCCAAACAATTGGTATAGTTCTGAACATGCTCAGTCTCCATGAACAGACGGCCGACATAATTTCTCAATATCCGAAAGAATGTCGGACGGTTGTGATTGTCCATTACATCTAGAGAGTATTGGATATAGATTGACAGTTCCAACGAAAGAGAACGTCCGAAACTAGAAATTCAAATAGCAAATAGTTCAAATGGATATATTCGTCTGATATTACAGAGAGCTATAGGAAACAGATTTCCGTCTGAAAAACACAAAAATTTACACAGTCTTAGAAACAGTTAGTGATACCCAAACTGTTTCTAAGATATTCTCTTATCCAAAGGTCTAGCTTAAGTAAAAATGTCAGCCAAATGATTTTTACTGCAAACAAATTCAACACAAATTTTTTTTTTACAAACAAGATCTCTTATAAAATGATAATTGACATCAATATGTTTAGTTCTAGAATGCTGAATTAGATTTTTCATCAGATTAATTGCACTAGTATTGTCGCATCTAATGGACACACAATAAAAATAACTCCAAAATCTTTAAAGTATGTTTCATCCAAAGAAGTTGAGCACAACAATTTCTCGCAGCAATATACTCCAACAGTATCTGTCTCTTATACACATCTAGATGTGTGCTAAAGAGACAGCACAAAGCATTTCCAAGTGACGGATACCACTTATACTTTTTCTATAAATTTTACAACCGGCAAAGTCAGCATCCGAGTAACTAATCAAATCAAAATGTAGTGGATTTATGATACCATAAGCACTAATTCAATGTCCTTTCAAGTATCTAATTCCATTTTGACAATAATTAAGTGTGATTCCTTAAGACAAGATTGAAATCTAGCACAATTACAAATGGCAAACATGATATCCGATCTACTAACCGTTAAATAAAGTAAGATTTAGATCATACATCTATAGTGTTTTCAATCAAAACTATTACCTTCTTCATCTTTGTCAAGCTTGGTTGAGGGGCACATTGGCATTCCAACTTGTTTGCGATCCTTCATTCCAAAGTGTTCGAGTAACTCCTTTGTATATTTGATTTGTATGATGAAGGTTCCCTTCTTTGTTTGGTGAATTTGAAGTCCGAGGAATAATTGTAATTCTCCCATAATAGTCCTTTCAAATTCCTTTTGCATCAAACATGCGAATTCCTTGCACAAGCTTTCATTAGTAGCTCCAAAAATGATATCATCAAAATAGAGTTGAACTGTTGGTCCCAAAGCAACCTAAGAGGGGGGTGAATTATGTTTTCTAAAAAACACTTTTAGAATCATATTAATCTTATTAAGATTTTTCAATTAAAAATTGATATAATAGAATCAATGAAATAGTGAAGTAAGAAAGAGATGAAATTAAACATCCAATACTTCCAAGCTAACAAACTTGAAGTATGAAATCACTAGAATGCTTCACACACTTGGTGAGCCAATAATCTTTACAAAGTAGGGAAATTCTTGCTCAAACTAAAACTCTTTTAGTTGAGCCAAGAATTTTACTCACAACCACACTTTCGTACAAGATTATTACTCCACTCAAACTCGAATTGCACTCTAAACTCCACACTAATACAATAAAGCACTATAGCCAATTTGTACTAAAATTGCTCTTTTCTAAAGCTTGTATTCAATGTATTAGATGATTTTTACAGAATATCAAAGCAGTTATTTATAGGAGCAATAAATGGAGGTTGCAACTACTTCCTAAAGGCTAAATAACAAATGCACAAAAAGTAGCCGTTGGGGTTTCGGACGTCTGAGATAAGTAGGATGCGTGTCCAACACAGCGTCCGATCTCCATGCAGTTGGTGAAGAATTTCGTTCGGACGTCCATGCATGCATTCCTTCCATCGTTCGAATGGAGTTTCGGACGGTCATGTTCATCTGAAAGAGACTTTGTTCGACAATTGTGTACGTCCGTTGGAGAAGCAGTAAGATCTTTGCTTTCTGCCTGTTGGTTCGATCGGTGGAATGCGTCCGAGAAGCTTGACATAGTTCAGACGGTGCAATGTGTCCGGACACCCTGTCTCCAGTAAAACAAGTAACAGACCTGCAAAACTTGTTTACAGAGTTAAGTGCTTATGTCATCATCAAAATAAGGTTTGGAAAACATCAATCTACTTTTTGATAATGACAAACATTCATGGAACACATTGCACCGTCTGAACTATAACTCAAGCCTGTCAAAATTAGTACACATCTAGCAAGTTGGAATGCCAATGTGCCCCTCAACCAAGTTTAAAGTAATACATAAAATAATAAATCTGAGAGCAATTCTAACTGTCTCTTAGGAAAAAAATCAGAGAAATGCCAAAAACTAAAAAACAAATTATTAAAGGAACTAATTTAAGTCATTTTTCTTCTTTGAACGCTTTTCGATCTTTCGGCGTTTTGAAGGAGCATCATCATCAGTAGCCTCACTGTCTTCATCATCTTCAGTCCGACGTTGCATGATGAAATTGAACTTGTCGTTAACATCCTTATCGTCGCCTTCATCATCATTGCCAGACCTTGATTATTTACCTCCTCTTCAACACATCTTAGATCACATATAAGAGACAGGAAGAGGAGGAGCTCGGTAGAGGAGTCAAGTAGATATTGTGATTAAATGTTGGCAAATTGAACCAGAGCCAAGTATAAGAGACAGGAGCATAACTAGCTCAGTGGATATCATAAAAACTCTTCAAATGGGGCAATCCAAAAAATTTCCTTGGATTTCAAGTAGGAATCACTTGGAAGGTAAAATTTTATGTATTTTAGCATTTATGGCTTATGGGCTTTATGATTTAAGCTTTAATTTCAAGTTTTGTAGGATTATTTATGGCTGAGAAAACCCTCTTTGCAGCCTTATAAAAAGTTGTGATTTATGTATGTTATGGGTTGTTTTTAGTGTTTTGGAGGTTGGGAAGTGATTGGGGTTGATTTTTAACAACTTTCCATGGTTAGATTACAAATTTTAAGATTATGAGTTAGGGTTTTGTCTTCCATATGAGCCTAGAATGTTATGCTATGAATGCTTATGTTTATGCTTTTAATGATGTTTTAAGAGTGTTTTAAGGTTAGTTTGGATAGGAATTGAGACTTGAAACCAAGTGGAATAAGATTTTTCTTCATTAACTAAGTAAGCGGAAGTTTGGCGCAACTAGGATAATTTGGGTTAATTGGTTATGTTTGAAGGATCTTTGATGATATTTTGATGGTTTTAGGTGTTTTCCTTTGTTGTGGAATGCTATTGATATAGTCCCGGCTATTGCTCCGGTGAATCTTTCTATTTATGGATTTTGTTGGTTGGTTGAATATGTTGTTTTGAGTTAGGTTGTAACCAAGGTCCCTTGAATACCTTGGAATTGGATTTTGTCTAGAGGGTAGGGTTGTAACCAAGGTCCCTTGAATACCTTGGAATTGGATTTTGTTGGTTGGTTGAATATTTTGTTTTGAGTTGGGTTGTAACCAAGGTCCCTTGAATACCTTGGAATTGGATTTTGTTGGCAGGGAGGATAACCTACTTATAGCCTAGGGAGAGGCGAAGTTTTTCAGTTTTTCTGGAAAACTGAGCTTATTATCTCCTAATCTAGTCAGTAATACGAATTTGAGGGGTTAACTAAGTGTTTTGACCGAGGTTTTAGCTTGTCGAAGTTGGGTGGTTTTTGTGAATAGGTCATTTTTGACCAAAGAGTTGTTGGTGTCGTTTTCTATCGCTTTCGCGTCGCTATAAGAGACAGCTCCACATTCTTGCCCAAGATAGATGTGTATAAGATGACAGGCCTGCGGTAGGTGGAGTGGTACCTAAGCCTACTAGTCTGATAGGGAGTGTATAAGAGACAGCATCACAAGACCCCGTTTCAGAGACATCATAACATTAGAAGTCACCACTACTCCCATTTTGACTATACGATTTTTGCACCCCAAATCATACACATTTTAAAATGTCCATGATGTTGAACCGCACTTTTACCAAGTTTTGGAATTATTATATATGAAATCGGGACCAAGCTATCTTATGTTAATCTAATGATATGTTTGCAAACTCTTTTGATATGAAAGCATTTTATGACTGTTTTGGCTCATAGATGACCGTGGTATATAATTTTGGATGTGTTTGGAAATGTTTGATTTGGGGTGCACCGGTTCTATAGTCATCCATGGGACGCCGTGGTGACTTCTGTGAATGTTATGAACTCTCTGATACGGGGTCTTGTGATGGGATAACTTGACCTCCCGGTCAGACTAGTAGGTGTGGTAGATTACTAGATCCGGTGCAGTACTGTCTCTTATACTAGATGTGTATGAGACAAAGATCTAGATGTGTATAAGAGACATGAAATCGTACTTGGATTTGTTCGCTATGCTTTATTAAATTCCGGATTGAAACTATACTTACTATGTTTTGAAATGATTGGATCTTTTTGGCTATGTTTTGGACATGCCTGACGTTTAATTGGCATGAGACATTTTAGAAACTACTTATGATTATGGTTTATTGACATTTAAATGGCATGAGACATTTTAGAAATTTCTTTATGACTATGGCTTTTCATAAATGTTATTATCTTTATGTTTTCTTTTATCGAGAGACATGGATACTACTATGAATTCTCCACCTGTCCGGAGGCTTATACCAATTGGTATGCCAAATCACCAACCTTGTTCAACACCTCATAGGGGCCTATATAGCGTGGACTCAACTTTCCACCTTTCCCAAACCTAGCTACCCCTTTACTGGTAGGACTCATGATAATCTTCCAAGCTTCTCTTTGTTTGGAGAGGGTATCTAATACACTAGGTTGAACCAAGATGACATCAAGTTCTTTATTTTTGTTGTAGCATCTTTTATACTAAGAAGAAATTAGATTGTAATTCGTATTCTTGTGTAAAATGAAATATTTGGTTTTATAGTTAAGAAATGGCTTGATGGTTCTATTACATTGCGGTTAAGTTTGTTGCTCTGTTCGTTTGTGCCTTGCGCTTAAGTAGTTTCTAAAATGTCTCATGCCTGTCTCTTATACACATCTAGATGTGTATAAGAGACAGCTTTGAATCCTAAGTCCAAGAATAGGTTTTCGATGAGTCTTTCGAGGTTTAAATCGATGTGCTCGGGCTTAGAATTATATAAGATTCTGTTTTGCTCGCGACATTACAGGATCTGTGGAATTCTTTGACCTGGAGTTATTGATTGACTTGTTTCGGGGGTTTTGAGAGGTCCTTCTTATGTAATCTTTGTTGTACCTCTTTTGTTGAATCTTGAAGAGTTATTAAAATGCTCATGTTTCACATCTTCAATCCTCCACAAACTATGCCGCCTAGGACGCGTTCGGTTCTAGAGGTCGCGGTAGAGGCTCTAAGGCACAGCAGGACCCCCACTGGGAGCGTTCGCCGTGGGGATCCGCGCAGAGATCCCTGTAGCCGAGTCGCCTTCAGAGAGTGTTACTAGGCTCGCAGTCTACCCTAGGGACGAGGCAGGCCGTCACACCTCCTCCGACTGGACCGCCAGTGGTTGATTATGGCGCCATTGCGGCGGTTGTGGCACAGGTTATTCGACAAATTTGGCGCTGAGCGACCTCCCGTTGCTCCACCACCTAAAACCACCGCGTACCGACATTCCATCCCTGTTTCAGACGCTCAAGAACAAGGCTATTTAAAATACTGGGGCTCCGGAGCATCCGCTGCTACTTGAAGTCATGGATGGGTGTATAAGAGTTAAGCCTGTCTCTTATTTCAGATGTGTATAAGAGTCATACACATCTAGATGCTATTAAGATACATGGTCTAGAAGGTGGCCAAGTGGTGGCAGACCGTTGAGGCTACGTTGCCCGGACAGGGACTTTAGCACCTCCAGCTGGGAGTAGGAGTCGTGGTCGACAGGGTGGTTTCGCTAGGAGGGACCGCCGACAGGTTCTTCTGACGAAACTCCTGCACCCAGCTGGAGTCCCAGCTGGAGGTGCTAAAGTCCTGTCTCTTATACACATCTAGATGTGTATAAGAGACAGAAGAACTACAAAACTGGGGAGTGTTATCGGAGGACTGGAGCTTGCTTTAAATGTGGCGAGCACGGCCATTTGATCAGAGATTGTCCTAAGGTCAACTCCAATCATCGAGGGCAGACTAGTGGAGTGCAGGGTGGTCCGCCTGAGGACAAGAGGCGGAGGACTCAGGCCAGGGTGCATGCGTTGAGTCGATCGGCCGATCGACCGATTCGGTAGTTGCAGGCACGATCTTAGTGAATTCCATACCGCTATGCTTTATTTGATTCTGTGCATCAAAATGAAGGGAAATCAATTCCATAAGGTGTTCAAGTCTCAATTCCTATCCAAACTAACCTTAAAACACTCTAGAGTGGGACCTGGACGGAAGACTTATGGAAGCATAGGTTTGCTTTCAAAGGTTGTCGGTTAGAGTTATGTGATAGGAAGTTTGAGGCTGACCTTTATTCAGTTACCGATAACCGACTTTGATTTGATTTTGGGTATGGATTGGTTGGCGGCTAATGGTGCGACGATTAATTGTAAAGAGAGGTATGTGATGTTTCAGATGCCTGGTTTAGATACGGTGATTTTTCGTGGGAATGAAAAGAAGCCCAAGAGTAGGATTCCGATTATATCAGTAGTGAAGGCGTTTAAGGCCTTAGATAGGGGTTGTGAGAGCTATTTGGCTTATGTGATAGACTCTGATATAGTAGAGCCAGGCATTGAGGATATCCTAGTGGTTAGAGAGTTTCCGGACGTGTTTCCCAATGAGCTGCCAGGTTTACCTCCGTCGCGGGTTGTCGATTTTGAGATTTGCTTAGAGCCAGGGGTGGCACCAATTTCAAAGGCCCCCTACCGTATGGCACCTGCGGAGCTAAAGGAGTTGAAGGAGCAGCTTCAAGAACTCTTGGACAAGAAATTCATTCGTCCAAGTGTTTCACCTATACTGTCACCGGTCTTATTTGTTCGATCTCTACAGCCTTTATGGAGTTGATGAATAGGGTGTTCAAGGACTATCTTGATGTATGTGTAGTGGTCTTCATCGATGATATCTTGGTTTATTCTCCGAGCGAGGAGGCTCATGCTGAGCATTTACGAGCAGTTTTGAGCTTGTTGAGGAAAGAGCAGACTGATCTGACCAGCAAATGCGAGTTTTGGCTTGAGTGTTGCATTTTTGGGTCATGTGGTGTCAGAGGAAGGGGTTTCTGTAGATTCCAAGAAGATTTGCTCCACTAGAATTATCCTACTCATGATCTGGAGTTAGCTGCGATAGTGTTTGCTCTCAAGATTTGGAGGCATTACCTGTATGGAGAGCAGTGTGAAGTGTTCACTGATCATCAAAGTCTGAAGTATCTTTTCACTCAAAAAGAGCTTAATATGAGGCAAAGGCGTTGGCTTGAGCTATTGAAGGACAGATAAGCAGTACTAAGACTCAAAGTCCGGCCTGTCTGTGCTGGCGCAGAGGTCTGTCCCCTCTCTATAAGGTATCCCGACTCCATAACCTCTCCCGTCACATCTGATGTCTCAGCTGGACATCTAGATTATACATATCCTCAAGAGTCTGGTCACCAACTTCGGCCTGTATGTACTCTCAGATTGGTCATCTGTCTGAGGATGATAAGCAGTAGATTCCTCAATTGAGGATCATATGTATGGATCGACAAGATGATCCCTCTCATGTGTTGAGCCATGAACATTTAATAGATCGGGAGGGCACGACATACGAGGAGGTTCCGGAGAGGATCTTGGATCGACAAGATAAGACATTGAGGAATAAAGTTATTCCCTACGTGAAGGTCCTCAATTCTCTTTTGTGGTCTAATCATTCTGAGCGAGAAGCTACCTGGGAGCTTGAGAGCCTCATGAGATCGAAGTATCCAGCTTTGTTTGCTTCGTGATTCCGTAAGTTTCGAGGACGAAACTTTGTTTAAGGGGGGTAGAATGTGAAACCCAGTATTTTAATAGCTTTGATCTTTGATTTTAACTGGTTTAAAATGTTTTTTCATATTATTTTTAGTCATAAAGTACTTCAACTTATTCGTTTTTCAATTCGGCAAATTTTTCGATTTACGCGATTTGATCGGAAGCTTCTCGCTCAGAATGATTAGATCCACAAGTGCATTGTGGTGTGTGAGGTAACTTGATTCCTGATTTATAATCTTATCGAGTCCAGAATTAAGAAAAAGATTAGTTTTATACACAAATAGTCAATTCTAAGAGACACCTATCAATGGGGTACTATTTGGTCAACTTTGGAATTTCTTTTAAGTCTTCTTCTTGTTTTCTTCTTCCTCATTTTTCTTCCAGCAGCAGCCGAACTCCTCCTCCATTTTCTCAATACAATTTTTCAAGATTTCAAGTAGGAATCACTTGGAAGGTAAAATTTTATGTATTTTAGCATTTATGGCTTATGGGCTTTATGATTTAAGCTTTAATTAACAAGTTTTGAAGGATAACATATGCAAAGTAGGGCTTAATGAATTATAAGTTGTGATTTATGTATGTTATGGGTTGTTTTTAGTGTTTTGGAGGTTGGGAAGTGATTGGGGTTGATTTTTAACAACTTTCCATGGTTAGATTACAAATTTTAAGATTATGAGTTAGGGTTTTGTCTTCCATATGAGCCTAGAATGTTATGCTATGAATGCTTATGTTTATGCTTTTAATGATGTTTTAAGAGTGTTTTAAGGTTAGTTTGGATAGGAATTGAGACTTGAAACCAAGTGGAAGAAGATTGACAGAAAGAATCCTAGTTGAGCCAAACTTAAGAGCTTACTTACAAAACTGTCTCTTATACACATCTCAAGGTAAAGTGCCCTTGGTTCAACCAGTAACCAAGGTCCCTTGAATACCTTGGAATTGGATTTTGTTGGTTGGTTGAATATTTTGTTTTGAGTTGGGTTGTAACCAAGGTCCCTTGAATACCTTGGAATTGGATTTTGTTGGCAGGGAGGATAACCTACTTATAGCCTAGGGAGGCGACAGTTTTCAGTATTTTCTGGAAAACTGAGCTTATTGTCTCCTAATCTACTGTAATAGATTTGAGGGGTTAACTAAGAACTCGTATTAAACCATGGTGAGCTTAAAAGATAGGGCTATGCTATAATCCTGTCTGTGCTGGCGCAGAGGTCTGACCCCTCTGAAAGGTATCCCATCGTTTCGCGTTTCGCTTCCCCCCTCAAGGACAAAGGCTTACATCTTTTCTAAGAGTCTCTTATATCTGTTTTATGTACCACTCCACCTACCGCAGCGATCGCGCTCGTGATCTTTGTGCAATTTTTGCTTTAATAGGTGGGTAACATAGATTCTCTTCTACTTGTATTTTGTTTAACGATTTTTGAAATATGTTTGGATGGATTTTAAAATGTGTATGATGTTGGAACTGCACTTTTACCAAGTTTTGGAATTATTATATATGAAATCGGGACCAAGCTATCTTATGTTAATCTAATGATATGTTTGCAAACTCTTTTGATATGAAAGCATTTTATGACTGTTTTGGCTCATAGATGACCGTGGTATATAATTTTGGATGTGTTTGGAAATGTTTGATTTGGGGTAAGATCCCAATACAAAACGCTATGCTTTATTAAATTCCGGATTGAAACTATACTTACTATGTTTTGAAATGATTGGATCTTTTTGGCTATGTTTTGGACATGCCTGACGTTTAATTGGCATGAGACATTTTAGAAACTACTTATGATTATGGTTTATTGACATTTAAATGGCATGAGACATTTTAGAAATTTCTTTATGACTATGGCTTTTCATAAATGTTATTATCTTTATGGGATCACGTCCCCAATGTCTTAAACTTTTGCAAAAAGACCCAATCATTATAAACACTAGCATTAAGTATAACTAGCTCCGTGAATGTAGAATAAGAGACAGCTGCTGGATTGATGAACTTTATTTTTGTTGTAGCATCTTTTATACTAAGAATTATTTTGTAATTCGTATTCTTGTGTAAAATGAAATATTTGGTTTTATAGTTAAGAAATGGCTTGATGGTTCTATTACATTGCGGTTAAGTTTGTTGCTCTGTTCGTTTGTGCCTTGCGCTTTGGTCCGGTGTACCATTAGCGCGGCGTGTTACGGTCCCGTTTTTGGGGCGTGACACCTAAGCTAAGAGCCTCTCGGAGAATCACCTGACGAGTTTCAAGTCGCTTTAACTTACGATTAGTGCGACGTTGAAAGGAACTTACTTGAGTGCTCAAGGAAGTGAAAAGGCCACAGATTTGAGAAAGAACATTGAGGGTTCAGAGAAAGATGGATGAGGATCATGGAATGGTAGAGGTGTTTGAGGAGGAGGAGAATGTGGAATTGCCAAACCAAAGATAGCGGCCTGGGATTTTGAACGTTCAATATCAAAAGTTGCCTTAGTTAACCATTGATTGTTAAAAAAATGGAGGCCTTTTCGTTCAATATAAGATTTGTTGAAATAAGGGGGAAATTGTTTGTTGCCGCTGAAAGGGACATCAAGTAAATCAAAAACTTTGGTAAGAAATTTTCCAAAAGGAATGTTTCTTCGAGTATCAGTAAGAAAGAGTTCCCACAGGGAGCAGAAGAGATACCCAAAGTCAAGAGGAATGCCCTTGAAAACACAAAAAAATAAGTAAAGCTGCATTTTTTCGGGCTCAGTGCGATGCCCATCGGTTGGAAACAGTAAATTCCTGACAAGAGTGTACAGAATGTTTAGTTCAGGAGTTAGCAATGTAGTTTTGGCTTCCGATGCCTGTTTGAAATTGATGTTAAAAATAGCTCTGTTCCTGACCATATCAATGTCAAATCGAGTATCAATAGTGGGCCATTTATCTAAAGAAAAGAAATAAGAGAAATCATTCGGATTTGAGACTTCACATTCAAAAATAGTGTTGATGATGTTGGAGGAAATCTCAAGATTGGTGCTGTTTACACGAGAATTAATATGCGAACATTGGGGCCTTTCCGAAGATTGGCTGTGAATTGAAGCACCATATCACGATATACGGGTAAATCAATATGCACTAGGTGACCCCAATTTTATTTTTCAAAGCATGATTTGACAATGGAAAAATTATATTCATCAAAAAGACTCTGAGAAGTAGGACGTTGAACGATTATAGATTTGTTCAGAAGAGATGTATACCGCTCAGATGTCTTGGCATCGATGAATTTTGGTAAGGTTGGATTTGAGGAGACTTGAGGATTAACAGACGATTCCTCACGTACCGGAGCTTTCCCTTTATTTGTCGTCCACGAGTTGCTATAGAAGAACCTCCACGGGATTTAACCATCTGTGAATGAAAGAAAGAAAGAGGAGAAAAAATGTAATTTTTTTGAAAGGTTAGTGGGAATTTGATGAAATGAGATGGTAGATGGGTGGAATTAGGTATAATAATGGTGATGAATACTTTGGAAATGACAATTTTCCAAACAATTTGTGGAGAGAAGAAAAAAATTTGGAGGAGATTTTTGAAAATTTTGCTAGAGAGGGTTTCGGGGGTTAGGGTGAGTCCGAAATGGGGGAAAGTGGACGGTTTTAATCGAACAAGGAGACCGTTCGGACGGCTGAACGATTGGTATGCGTCCTATGAAGTGTTCGAAAGTTGATGAACTGACAACCGATAAAAAAGCGAGTGCGTCTGATGTTCTTTCGGACGATGGTAAGCGTCCAAAGAATTCCAGAGAATAAGTGAAGAAATTGAATAGCGTTCGGGCGATTATAAGCGTCCGAGGCAGAGAGGAGGTTTTCGGACTAGGGAGAGTGTTCGAAATATAGTGTTGTTCGGACGAGCGAGTGCCATCATCCGAACGAAGAGATTATGCCAAATTGATCTGCAAAATCCCCAAACATTTTTTGAGAGATTCAAAGCGATCTAGAGCCAAGGGTTTTGTAAAAATATCAGCCAGTTGATCTGAAGTAGGCACCAAATCAACACGAATTTCCTTTTTACAAACAAGATCTCTAATAAAATGATGCTTAACATCAATGTGTTTGGTTCTAGAGTGCATAACAAGATTTTTTGTGAGATTAATTGCACTAGTGTTGTCATACTTTATAGGCACACAATCAAAAACAACACCAAAATCTTTGATGATGTATGTATATCCAATCATTTTGAACACATCTTTAGATAAGTGAAATGTATTTGGCTTCAGCCGTAGTAAGAGAAATAGAATTTTGTTTTTCGCTAAACAAAGACACAAGCCAATTTCCCAGGAAATGACACATACCACTGGTACTTTTTGTATCAATTTTACACATAGCAAAGTCAGTGTCAGAATAACTAATTAAATCAAATGTAGAGGGCTTTGGTGCATGTAATCTACCTCAAACCAAAATTCATTGTACCCTTCAAATATCTAAAAATTCTTTTTACAGCTATCAAGTGCGATTCTTTGGGGCAAGATTGAAATCTAGCACATAAACAAACAGCAAACATAATATCTGGTCTACTGGCTGTTAAGTAAAGTAGGCTTCCGATCATACCTCTATAGTATTTTTCATCAACACCATTACCTCTTTCGTCTTTATCAAGTTTGGTTGAAGTGCACATAGGCGTACCAACTTTTTTGCAATCTTCCATTCCAAATCATTTGAGTAGCTACTTTGTATACTTGATTTGTGTAATAAATGTTCCTTCCTTTGTTTGGTGAACTTATAGTTCGAGAAAAAATTGTAACTTGCCCATCATGCTCATCTCAAACTCTTTTTGCATTAAATGTGAAAAGTCCTTGCACAAACTTTCATTAGTTGCTCCAAAAATAATATCATCAACATAAATTTGAATAATTAACAAACCATTTAAATCTATTTTTGTAAAAAGAGTTTTGATTGGTGTCAACTACACCTCTTTTAAATCCATTTTCAATCAAGAAACCACTTAATCTTTCATACCAAGCTCTTGGAGCTTGTTTCAAACCATATAAAGCTTTAGAGAGTTTGAAAACATGATTTGGAAGATTTTTATTTTCAAAGTCCGGAGGTTGTTCAACGAAAATTTCTTGATCGATAAAACCATTTAAAAATGCGCTTTTGACATCCATTTGAAATAATTTGAAATCACTGAAACATGCAAATGCAAGAAACATGCGAATGGATTCTAATCTAGCCACGGGTGCAAAGGTTTCATCAAAGTCAATACCTTCTTCTTGAGCATAACCTTTTGCAACAAGTCTAGCTTTGTTTCTTATGATTTCACCTTTGTCATTTAATTTGTTTCTAACGACCCATTTTGTTCCAATTACTGGATGAGAAGATGGTATTTCAACCAAGGTCCATTCATTATTTTTCTCAAATTAACTAAGTTCATCTTGCATGGCATTAACCCAAGATGGGGTCATCATTCAAATCAACATCTACATGTTTAGGTTCAACGTGAGAAAGTAATGCACAATTACTATTCAAAAGTTAATATTCTGTCTAGTTATACACATCTAGATAGTATCACCTATGATTAAATCTTGAGAGTGACTAGAGACGAATCTCTAAGATTTCGAAAGATCTTTCAGAGTATCCTCGTTCTTTTCATTTTCATCATCTATTTGATGGTCGTTGACATCATTGCTTGATGTGATCTCTTGATGATCTTCATGAATAGTTAGCTTTTTTTAGCTCTTTTAGAATACTTACATCTTTATCTTCGCACAAATTCTTTAAGATAGCATCATTAGCTTTATCAAATGTATCGTGCACAACTTCTTCAATCAAGAGCGTTCTTCTATTGTAAACTAGGTATGCTTTCTTGTCACTAGAATATCCTAGAAAAATTCCTTCATCCTTTTTTTTGTCAAATTTACCAAGGTTTTCTTTGATTTTTAAAATAAAACATTTGCAACCAAAAATCAACTTTGAAATAGCTCACAACAAGTTTTTTACAAAAAATGAGTTCATAAGGAGTTTTGTTTAAAAAAGTATCTTAATAAAACTCGATTCATGACATAACAAGCCATGTTAACAGCTTCGGCAGAAAAGTATTATGGTAAGTCGCATTCACTAATCATAGTTCTAGCGGTTTCTTGAAGAGTCCTATTTTTCCTTTCAACAACACCATTTTGTTGAGGGACTCTAACAACTGAAAATTCATGAAAAATACCGTTATAATCACAAAATTCGGGAAAACCTCCAAATTTAAATTTGGCACCATTGTCACTTCTTAAACGAATGATCTTTAAATTCAATAAATTTTGAATTTTGGAAAACAATTTTACAAATTTTTCAAAAGCCTCATTTTTGTGAACTAGAAATAATACCCAAGTGTACCTAGAATAGTCATCTACAATAACAAAGGCATATTTGCAACCACCAAGACTAGCATGTTGAATAGGTCCAAATAAGTTTAAATGCAACAATTCTAAAGGTTTATGAGTGGACACAAAATTCATTGGTTTAAAAGAAACTTTGACTTGTTTACCAAATTGGCATGCATCGCAAATTTTATTTTTCAAAAATTTAAGTTTTGGCAAACCTCTTACCAATTCCTTCTTACCAAGTTTTTCAATCAAATCCATGTTAAAATGACAAAGTCTTCTATGCCAAAGCCAATGATCATCTATGGAAGTGGTAAGACATTTTACATTGCTATTGCTAATTTTATCAAGATGAATCACATAAACATCATTGTGCCTAGTGCCCTTGAATAAAACAACATTATTTTTATGAAGGATAAGACATTCATGCTTGGTAAAAAATACATATAAATTTTTATCACAAAGTTGACTTACACTTAATAAATTATAGTTCAAATTATCAACAAGAAGCACATTTTTAATCAAGGTTTCACCATTTTTACCTACATCACCAATGCCGATTGATTTTGCTTTATTGATATCTCCAAGTGTGACTTTTCCACTATTTTTGCTCGATATGAGATTTGTGAAGAGAGAAACATCACCCATCATGTGCGTTGAACATCCACTATCTATGAACCACTTAGCATTGTTGATGATGTTAAGTACCAACACAATAAATCAATTTATAACTTTTGGTACCCACATTTTCTTGGGTCCATTTGAGTTAGTGAAATTACTATCAATCCATGCGACTTTCATTCCAAGTTTTCATTCTTCTTGACATAACACATATTCTTAACATGTAAACATGTTGTTGGCAGTATCTACAAATAGTATTTTTATTTCCATATAAAGATGATTTCGATTTTACAGAACATAAGTCATCCCTTCTAAACATGATAAATTTTTTGTTGATTAATGCATTTCTATTTCTTTTCAAATCAACAACATTTTCTTTCTTTCTAGTCAAGAGAACATCCAAATCATCTAATCTTTTCTTCAAAGAGGCTTGTTCTTCCTTGACCTTTGATCTCACACGCATTCTTTTCTTCAAGTCACAATTTTCTTGTGATAGTCCTATTATTTTCATTCACAAGTTTAGAGTTAGCATTCAATAGAGCATTTGATTTCCTAACTAACTCCTTATTTCTAGCATATGATTCCTTTAAGCTATCATGCAATTTCAAAATGAAAGCTTCAAGGTCACTTTCATCATTTTCATCATTAAAGTCATAGTTAGAATTTACCTCATCATCTCCAATGGCCATAAAGGTCATTTGTGCCGACTCCATTTCTTCTTCGAATTCTCCTTCGCAGTTGCAATCATCCCATGTGATTTGAAAGTTATTGAATCTAGGTTTTCTTCCTTCTTTCTTTTTCTTGGAAGGACACTCTTTTGCAAAGTGTCCGAGTTGACCGCATTCAAAATATTTTTCGTTTTGCTTCTTCATTTCAAGCCTTGTCTTTCCTTTGAAATTATTTGAATTTGTAGCTCCACCTCTTCTCATTGTTCGTTTGTTGATGTAATGTTTAAGAAATCCTTTGGTGATGAGTGCAAGATCTCCTTCATCAAGATGGATCTTCATCTTCTAGATTGATGGAGCTATGATTCATCCTCTTCTTGAGAGGTCTTTAGAGCAATGCTCCTTCTTCCTTTACTTCTTCATCATCCACCACTTTGGCCTTCAACTTCAATTCAAAAGATGTAAGAGAATTGATTAGCGATTCAATAGGCATTGAATTTAAATTCATGGCTTCCTCTATAGCAATTGTTTTGGCATCCCATTCTTTGGATACAGCATTTAGGATTTTTTTATTTTTTTCACCCAAAGAATACTCCTTACCCAAGGCTTCAAGATCCTTAATGATGTCATTGAATCTACAATACATTTTGTCAATATTTTCATGTGGTTCCATATTGAAGGACTCATACTTGGCAACAAGTAAGGATTCTTTTGCTCACGAACATCGTCGTTCCCTTCATGGATTTGCTTCAATTTATCCCAGATTTCTTTAGCGGAAATGGATCCCTTCACGCGAGTTGATTCATTTGCATCCAAGGCATTATATAGCACATTCATGTGCTTTTGCATTTAACGTCAAGTTTGCCTTGTCTTGTGGAGTGTGCTCATCCCTTGTCTTTTCTCTTCTTCTATTTGTGTGATCATCACTGATAGTAGCTTCAAAAGGACCTCCATTGAAAACATACCACAAGTCAATGTCAATAGATTGCAAAAATATTTTCATTCTATCTCTCCAACTAATAACATTTGCCCCATTAAACATAGTGGGCCTAGTAACGGATTGACCCTCAAAAAATAAAGCATTGTTGATTGCCATAATAGTTCTTTTCTCAAAAGCAATTTAAGCATTAAAATGAGACCAAGCTCTGATACCAATTGTTGGTCCCAAAGCAACCTAAGAGAGGGGTGAATTAGGTTTCTAAAAAATACTTCAGAAATATTAATCTTATTAAGATTTTTGAATTAAAAATTTCTATAATAGAATCAATGAAACAGTGAAGTAAGAAAGAGAGGAAATTAAACAGCCAATACTTCCAAGCTAACAAGCTTGAAGTATCAAATCACTATGTATTAGAATGCTTCACACACTTGGTGAGCCAATAATCTTTACAAAGTAGGGAAATTCTAGCTCAAACTAAAACTCTTTTAGTTGAGCCAAGAATTTTTACTCACAACCACACTTTCGTACAAGATTATTACTCCACTCAAAATTGAATTGCAATCTAAACTGTACACTAATATAATAAAGCACTATAGCCAATTTGTACTAAAATTGCTCTTTTCTAAGGCTTGTATTCAATGTATTAGATGATTTTTACAGAATATCAAAGCAGTTATTTATAGGAGCAATAAATGGTGGTTGCAACTACTTCCTAACGGCTAAATAATAAATGCACAAAATGTAGCCGTTGGGGTTTCGGATATCCGAGATAAGTAGGATGCGTCCAACACAGCGTTCGATCTCCATGCAGTTGGTGAAGAACTTCGTTCGGACGTCCATGCATGCGTTCGTTCCATTGTCCGAATGGAGTTTTGGATGATCATGTTTGTCCGAAAGAGGCTTTGTTTGGGCAGTTGTGTTCGTCCGTTGGAAAAGCAGTAAGATCCTTGCTTTCTGCCTGTTGGTTCGAACGGTGGAATGAGTACAACCTGTCTCCACGAAAACAAGTAACAGACCTGCAAAACTTGTTTACAGAGTTAAGTGCTTATGTCATCATCAAAATAAGGTTTGGAAAACATCATGAACAACCAACAAATCATTAAGACAAGTTTTGGTGAAAAGAGTAGTATAAACAATACCCCTTTTAAAACCATTTTCAATCAAAAAACCATTTAATCTTTCATACCATGCTCTGGGAGCTTGTTTTAAACCATACAAAGCCTTGATAGTTTAAAAACAATATTTGAAAAATCTTTATTTTCAAAATTCGGGAATTGTTCAACAAAACTTCTTGATCAATAAAACCATTTAAAAAAGAACTTTTCACATCCATTTGATATAATTTGAAATTCTTAAAACATGCATAAGCAAGAAATGTACTTATGGATTCTAAATGAGCAACAGGTGCAAAGGTCTCATTTGGGAAAATCAATCCCTTCTTCTTGATCATAACCTTTCGCCACTAATCTAGCTTTATTTCTAACTATCTCACCTTTATCATTTAGCTTATTTCTAAAAACTGACTTTGTTCCTATAACTGGATGATTTGGGGGTCTATCAACTAATCTCCAAACATTGTTTTTATCGAATTGACTAACCTCTTCTTTCATGGCAAGAATCTAAGATTCATCTTGTAAAGCATCATCCACACATTTAGGTTCAATGTGAGAAAGTAAAGCACAATTATTATTAAGAAGACTATGAGAGCGAGTTTTTACCCCATCAGATAGACCACCTATGACTAGTTCAAGAGGATGACTTGAGGTATACTTTTGGAAGATCTTTTGAAGATTCTTCTTTCTTTTCTCCTTCTTCATCCAATGGTGAGTATTGTCTTCATTACACTTCTTGGTCTCTTGAATTTCTTCTTGAATAGAGAGATTCTCAAGTTTCTTGGGCACACCTGCATCTTCATCCTCACAAATCTATCTCTTGAAATAACATCATTAGTTTCATCAAATGTAACATATACAATTTCTTCAATCACAAGAGTTCTTCATTTGTATACTCGGTATGCTTTCTTGTCCCTAGAATATCCTAAGAAAATTCCTTCATCAGACTTCTTGTCAAACTTTCCAGGATTTTCTTTAATTTTTAAAATAAATCATTTACATCCAAAATCTTTGAAATAACTCACAACGGGTTTTTTTGCAAAACAAGAGTTCATAAGATGTTTTGTTTAAAATAGGCCTCAAAAAAACTTGATTCATCGTGTTTACGGCTTCGGTCCAAAAATATTTTGGTAAATCACACTCATTTAATCATGGCTCTAGAGGCCTCTTGAAGAGTTGTATTTTTCCTTTCAACAACACCATTTTGTTGAGGCACTCTAACAACCAAAAACTCATACGAAATACTATTGTGATCACAAAACTCAAGAAAACCTCTGAATTTAAATTCGGCTCCATTATTACTTTTCATACGAATAATGTTTTCAAATTCAACAAATTTTGTATTTTGGAAAACAATTTTACGAAATTTTCAAAGGCTTCATTTTTGTGAACTAGAAATAGTACCCAAATATGCCTAAAATAGTCATCCACAATCACAAAGCATATTTGATACCACTAGACTAATATGTTGAGTTGGACCAAACAAGTCCATATGCAATAATTCCAAAGGTTTAGAAGTAGAGACACAATTTTTTGGTTTAAAAGAAACGTTAAGTTGTTTACCAAAGTGGCATGCATAACAAATTTTTGTTTTTCAAAAACTTCAATTTTGGCAAACCTCTTACCAAATCTTTCTTAGCAACATTATCAACAAAATTCATGTTGAAATGATAAAGCCTTCTATGCCAAAGCCAAGGATCATCTTTGGAAGCGGTTAAACACTTTATATTACCACTACCAATATTATGAAGATAAATCACATAAACTTTATTATGTCTTCTTCCTTCGAACAAAACAACAAAGTTCTTATCAAGAATTAAAGCATTCATGCTTAGTAAAGAACACATACAAATTTCTATCACATAGTTGACTCACACTTAAAAGATTATAATTCAAATTGTCAACTAAAAGCACATTTTTAATCAATGTCTCACCATTTTTATTTACATCACCAATGCCAATAGATTTTGCTTTCATGTTATCTCCAAAGGTCACCTTATGTCTGTTTTTGGACTTGAGATTGGTGACGAGAGATGCATCACCGTTCATGTCTTTGAACACCCACTATCACTGAACTACTTAGCATTTTCGGTGGTGTTCTCTACCTACACAAAGAATTAAGAGATAACTTTTAGTACCCACATTTTCTTGGGTCCATAAGAGTTAGTATATTGATTCAAAATCCACATAGATTCCATTCCCAATTTTTCATTTCTTTTGACATGACACTTATTTTGCACATGTTCATGTTGTTGACAATAATTGCAAATAATACTTTTATTTCCATATAAAGAAGATTTTAATTTTACAAAACATAAACTCTATTTCTTCTAAATGTGACAAACTTCTTGTTGATCAACATATTTCTATTTTCTTTTTTATATCAACAACTTTTTCCTTTTTTATGCAAGAGTACATCGGATCATCCAATCTTTTCTTCAAGGAGGTTGTTCTTCCTTGATCTTTGTTTTGACATGCATCCTTTTCTTCAGATCTTAATTTTCTTGTGATAATATTATTTTCATTCACAAGTTTGCAGTTAGCATTCAATGAAGGCATTTTTTTTAAACTAACTCCTTATTTTTAGAATATGATTCCTTTAAGCTATCACGCAATTTTATAATAATGGCTTCAAGATCACCATTATCGTCATTTGAATCATAAGTAGTTATTACGTTATCATTACCAATAGCCATAAAGGCCATTTGTGCTATTTCCATTTCTTCCTCTACTTCTCCTTCAGAGTCGCAATCGTACCATGTTATTTGAAAATTGTTGAAGCGGGGTTTTCTTCCTTCTTTTATCTCCTTGGAAGGGCACTCATTTGGAAATACAAAATGATGTGTCCTTTTGTTGATTGTGTTTGAGAAATCTTTTGGATCACGTTCATCAAGATTTTTGAACTCTAAATTGATGGAGCCACATTTGTCTTCTTCTTGAGAAGTCTTCAAGACAATGCTTCTTTGGTCTTGCTTCTTCATCATCGACAACTTTAGCCTTAGTTTTCAATTCATAAGAAGTAAGAGAAGTTAATCAAGGATTCAATGGGCATGGAATTTAAATTCTTTGCCTCCTCTATTGCAATAGATTTGGCTTCCCATTCTTTGGATAAAGCATTAAAATCTTTCTATTTTTTTCACCCTAAGAATATTCCTTGTCCGATGCTTCAAGATCCTTAATGATATCATTGAATCTACAATACATCTTCTCAACATTTCCATGTGGTTCCATCTTCAAGGACTCAAACTTGGGAACAAGCAAGGATTTCTTTTGTTCTCTCACATCATCACTACCCTCATGAATTTATTTCAATTTATCCCAAATATCCTTAGCTGAAACACAACCTTTGACATGAGTAGATTCATTAGCATCCAAGGCATTGTACAACACATTCATGGCTTTAGCATTCAAAGTCAAATTTGCTTTATCTTGTGGGGTAACTTCATCCCTTGTTTTTTCTCTTCTTCTATTGGAGTGTTCATCAATAATAGTAGTTTTGAAAGGACCTTCATTGACAACATGCCACAAATCAATATCAATAGATTGGAAAATATTCCATTCTTTCTTTCCAACTACCCATTAAACATAGGTGGTATAGTAATAGATTGACCTTCAAGAAATAAAGCATTATTTGTTTCCATGAAGATCTTTACTCAAATGCAATTTAAGTAAAAGAAAAAGACCAAACTCTGATATCAATTGTTGGTACAAAAGGCAACCTAACAGGGGCTACTTTCACCAATCAAAAACTATAATTGTAACTTTTGAAAAATCAAGTAAGATGGACGCAATGTAATTAATGATCAAAGCAATAAATGCACTAGTAGAAATAAATAAAAGACAAGTATTGAGATTTAGAAGAAACAAACCAAACCCCAAAGCTTTGCAAGCTTCAAGTACACTTTCATAACTTTGTGTCTCTTCAATATTGGTGAGATAATTATCTCTTGTACACCAAGTAGGATCACTCTTACTCGGACTAATTATCTTCAGTTGAGCCAAGAGTTTTACACACAACCTCACTTTTGCCCAAAAAATTGTGTCTCCATTCTTTTACAATTGAAGCTCACTCATTTTTACACTTGCTAATACAACACAATTAAAAGCCAATTTTCACTCTAATAGCTTTTTTTTAATGCTTGTATGTGATCCATAGTTGTTTTACATGATTTCAGATTGGTTGGTATTTATAAGTACAATAAAAGAGTTTCCAATCACCTTCCAACGGCTAAGTAATAAATGCTTAGCAATTTGAAAAACTAGCCGTTATATGTTCCGGATGTCCAAAGCCTTAATTGTGTGTCTGATCAAGCGTCCGATCATTACCACCAAGGAGTTCAAATTTACGTTCAGATGGCCAAGCTTGTGTTCGTTCCTATGTCTGAAGCTGATAAGTTGCTAAGTGAGGTTCTCGAACAGTGTAATGTGTCTCGAAGGTTTAATGATTTGTATAGTGTTGATTTCAATTCGGGCGATCGGGTGCGTCAGATAAAATTTCCTTTGGATGATGTTAAGTGTCCATTGTTAACTCCTTAGAATCCATGCTCTCTGCCTTACTTTCAGACGATGTATTGCATCTGAGATACTCCTGTTCAGACGAATTCCTTCATCTGAGAAACTTTGTCTTGTTCAGACGATGTTGAGCATCCAAAGGTTTTCCGTTTTGGAAGATATGTAGCGGCTGAAAGCCCTTTTATGTTAGATTCTGCAAAATTTCTGCACAACTCATTTGCAAACAATTAGATTGTATTTGTCGTCCAAGATCAAAACCAAGATTGTAAGACAACAGATCAAAGGACCAAGTCTCTTATGATTATTCTGCCTACCCCTTGGACTATGAAATGGGATGACATAGCCATCCATATATCTTTGAGAGCAATTAAGAAAATCCTCATTCATTCCCTCTACCTGAAGAACCTTCATATGAACCGATGGAGCCCCAATTCTTTCACCAACCAATCGAAGAAACTGATAAGGCAAGATTGATGGAAATATAGAGGATACTTCAAGAACTCCAAAAGGACACAACCAAACTTCGAGAAGAACAAGCCATACTCTTTGATGAACAAACCAAATTCTAAGAAGAACGAGCTAATTCTTTGAAGAGCGAACTAAATCTTTGAAGAGTGAGCTAAATTCTTGGAGACCCAAGCCAAATCCAACAGTAGGTTGCAAGACCAAGTTGCCGAACTCCAAAGAAAGATGTATGGTAAAGGCCGACAGACTCTACTCTCAACAAATGAAAAGGATAATAGAGACTTAAAAGAGCAAGTTAAAAGGGTCGAGTCATTGAGCATGTGCAACACGGAGGAAGCACAAGAGTGCTTTGATTTCACGAACATACTACCTAAAGAAGTGCCATATAAAGTGGTTATTGACAAAGAATCAGTTCAAGAAGAAGTAGAAGAAGAAGAAGAAGAGGAAGAACACATTTGGAAGAAATAGGTTTTGAAGAACCTTTTTAATTTAAATGCAACGACTGGGTCACTTAATACATGTTTAGATCATCGAATTACCCTATGAATGAGTGTGAGTTTGTCCCGTGACCACAAAACAAGTAGCATTTGGAGTGTTCGTAAAGAACGAGATGGCTTGAGGAGGAATAGAAGAAGATGGATACATTCTAGAAGGGACTAAGGAGGTGCAAATCTCTCAAGCTGAAATTCAACAAGTCCTTGGGAATTTCAAATATGCTAAGTCACGAAGCAAGTTTATCAAGGACTATCACATTGGTGGTATCCTTCTTGGTATTATTAAGGGAGTATATTCTTTCTATTTTATTTATTTATGCTTTATTTTACTTTACTTACTTTAGTTTAATGATAATCAATGTTTATAACCTATAAGAGACAGTCTAGTTTATGCTTTGATGTTGGTAAATGATTTTTTATTCCACTTGTATAATTTAGTAATTGGTGACAATGTTGATGGTAATTCAATACTTCTTGTGATTTGTGAATGATATACGTGTTCCACTGGATGAACTTGGACTTAGTTTTTACCATTTGATTGTGGAAATTCAATTTGATGCTCTTTATTTGCTAAATAGTTGAGTTTATTTTGAGGAATTCATGTGAATGCTTGATATAGATTGGGAGTAGTCTTTGTTGTTGAATTACTCTTTGAAGCGAATCATTTGTGAATCTAAGTTTGGGGTGATGAGTCGGGCACATACTATTGTGTTCTCTTTTTCTTTTAATTGTTTGGTCCCGTGAAGTCTTAGTAACTCCTCTAGTGTAATTTTGATTGGTTGAAAAGGAAAATCAATTTGATGTAGAAATCATATTTAATTGAAAATAGCAGTTATATGGTTTACTTGGAATTGCTCATTTCTTAGCCTTGATTAGTGTTATACTTATTGTTGTTATTTCCATAATTAAAGGTGGATCTATTATCTTAAATTCAATTTGTAATTGATTGGTTGCATTCGTATTCACTTGGACAAGATATTGTTCATCTTCTAAATGAGCTTTTTTATTGTCCAAGTGTAAATCAAAATCATCGTCTAGCTAGTTATGTGTTTTTATACTTTCTAGTAGTATTTTTATTTCTTGTGATATGGTTGAGTGGTAGGATAAGTGGCACTTATCATTGAATAATTTGAAAAGTATAGTCGTGTGCATTTGAATCTTGTTATGTTTTTGGGAATGGTTTATTTATATGTGAATACAAGTTGTGGTTTTTGGATAGAAACAGGGTCATTTTGGTGCTCAATAATTATATGAACCTAATAGTAGGATATAACTTGCAGTGTTGAATTGGTCCTTTTGATTTTAACAAGTGGTAAAATAGATAGTTCCTGTTCCAAGTACTTGTTTCAAAAACCAATTGTTTCCCATTCAAAAAGAGAGTAATGTGCTAAATTTTTTTTTAAATGGTTTATGTGGAATATCTTATGCTCAATTCTCATAAGTGCTAACTATTGGCAAGTTATTCTTTTGGAAAAAATTTTAAATGGTTGGAAATGAGTTAGGCCATTTGTATGGTTACATTTTGAAAGTATTAGATCCATTTTATGGGTATTTAGTTCTAGATATGATTTTGGATTTAATTTAAATCTTTCTTAGTTTAATTTAATGGTTTTCTCTTAGCTTTAATTTGATGTAAGAATTGTTAGTTTTCATTTACTATTTCTTGATTAACATGTATGTTTAGCCTTTGTTTAATTTGTTCTTTCTTGGTTTTATGCATTGCTTAGGCTTCTTACTTATAGATTAATCTAGAGTGTATAAGAGAGTATCTTTGGACTACATAACATATAGACCTGTCCCTAACTGCTTCGCCAAATTCTAGTTGGCAGTTCATTAAATGGACGAAAATCAGATAATAATTATTATTTTGGGAAGTTAAATGATTTCTGGTGCCCAACCTTTGAGCTTAATTTGTGGTTTTAACACTAGATGAAGCAGTTTCATGTTAATTCTAGATCGAACAATTATTAGACTAGGATGAATGGTAGTCAGGCCAAGATGCCATTTATTTTAGTTGGTTTGTAGGATTTCATATTGTATCTTTGAATTAAAATCAACTACTGAGCCAAGGGGTTGGTTTGTTTTTGGGAATGAGCCTCCAGTTTGACATACTACTTGGACAAGCGATTGGAATGATACCCATGGTAAATCGAACATTTTCCAAATCCAGTCCACTCTTTCTTAGTGTTGCTTAGTTTCTTATGTGTTAATTGCTTTCTTAACTTGATTTTTACTAGTAGTTATCATTTAAAACCTTTTGATTGTCTAGATAGCAATTGTCATTGGCAATCCTCTTGTTGATACCCCCCATCCCCGACCGTTACTACTTATCAACCCCACAAACTTTTAGGTGTTTGGATGGTGGTGTAATGTTTGGCAGTGTTTTCCTTTATTACTTGAGTGTTTGATATTTTTGTACCATCTATTAGTTACATATTTCCAAATCCTATGACCTTAGTTTCAGCCACTTGAATAGCTTGAAAGATGTCTCCAAAAACCTCCTTGTTCCATGTATCCAAATGAAATCTTTAATGTGCTTGAGCATCCATGCACCATAACCATTCCAGACAACTCCATAGGACATCTCAAGTCCCCAACCATGGAAAGGAATCCTAGCTAATCAATCCATATGTGCTGAAAATGAAATGGTTTAGTCGAACATCTTATTGATGACTAGAGCTCAGAAATAAAGAAGAATGGTCCGAAATAGCTCTACTTAAATGCTGAACCGAGGACATAGGAAAATATTGTAACCATTACGTATTCACCATTATCGTGTCCAACCGCTTCTAGACCACACATCCCTATCTAAAACCCGACCCATGTGAAGATGCTGCCCGAAAATGGCAACTGAGAAAACCCACAAATAGTGATAGCATCATTGAAATCCTCAATTTCATCTATGTTCTAGTTTTCCAACCCCAAATACTCGGGCTTTGACTCAATAATGTTAAAATCCCTTCCAAGAAGCCATGGTTTTTGGACAGATAATGAAAGGCACAAACCATCCCAAAGATCCAGCTTTTCTCTTCAACGCACTTAGCATAAACAAATATGGATAACACAGAGCTGATCCATGCATCATTAGTGCTTTCCACATGAACAAATTTGTCCGCATTAACCAGCACATTAACATGCAAGTCCAGTTTCAAAAACAACCAAATCTTGCTAGAAAAGTTTAACATGCACAAGTGAAAACCCAACCAGGTTCAAAATTCTTCTAGATGACGAGCATCAAGCATCAGTTCAAAACCACAAGTAGAGTAATATTATGAATTCGAATTAATTTTTTCAAGCGTCTAATGCAAATTTTCCAAAAATTCTCCTCTTATATTCCAGATTAAACTTTTAATCATTGAGAATTATCAGAAATAGAATATGAGATGGATCGAGAGGTTTGCCTAGTAAGAATGGCACGAGTAAGAAGATAATCTTTATTCTTTCGGATCCTCCTGGGAGGGGCATCTACAGAAATGACAATATGAACTGGTGGGTCAATAGCCTTGATGATCAAATAATCACAAAAATCATGTAACTGATTACTAAGCACCTGGAGAGGCATGTCCAATCGAGATATTGAATCCGAATTTGATAAAGAGTCCACAATTTCAAAAGGCATGAAAGATCTCTTCTTCTTGGGGTATTTGAATTTCACATATTGATCGTCTCTCACAAAACTGGAAAAAGAAAATTTTTTGAAGGTGAGTGAGACCACCTCCTTTGAGGTAGTCGTTTTGAGCTTGGAATGGGATTAGGATTTAACGTATCAGCCGATGAAGGAATCTACTCACTAATAATTATTGGTTTTGGTGCAACACGTTCAACAAAGGTGTAAGAGAATCAGGTACTAGTTTGTCAAGAACTAGAGTTAATGTAGGCAGGGACATGTTAGAAGGAATAGTTGGAATTGTTTGTTTTCTAGAGAGGAAACACCAAGCCTTTCCGATAACGAGATTTTCATCATGTCTATCACTGCATTGTAGAATCACCCTAGACTGCCATTGCTTCTTAGCTTCCAAACCAAGAGCATTAGGGTTCTCTTGATTAACTTTAGCCACTTGCTTAACTTGCTTTAGAGGATTAGGGTTTTTATTTTTTTCATGCACAACTTGCTTAGTCTACTTCGAAGCCAATAATCTAAATGTTTCACCTGCATGACCAATCTTTTTACATTCTATGCAGCAAGATGGAACTTCTTCACAAGTCAATGGATACATGAAATCTCCATTGTGACTATTTCCTACTCAAACCCACTGAGGCAATTTTTGTGAGATTGATTTCAACACAATCCTAGCCAACCCTGGCCTAGTGATAGAAGCCATAGAGAAATCCTCCTCAATCTTCCTGAGCGGATCACAAATGAGTTGAGCAATAGAGAACAAAGCCAACTTGGAAAACAAGTGCACCGAGAGTTAATCGAAAGAGATCCATTTAGGAACCAGTGGAGATTCGTGATACTTAAAAGTAGGAGTTCACTTAAGTACATGCATTCCAAACCCCTGGGTACTTGAAAAACATCTACATCAAAAATTGTGATAATCTTCCTTGAGATCGAAACTGATAAGACTTGACAGGTATACAATAATCCAAGCATGAAAGAGCCCTGAAATCTAATAGTCAAAAAATCTTTCATTAGGGCCTTATTAACTCTCCAAAAGAGAGTTATTTACGTACATTTTAGGTTGGTTTTAATTGGATTCGTGTTTAGTAAGTAGGGATATTTTGGTCATTTTTAGGATTTTGTCCAAAATATTAGTTTATGTGTTTTTAAGATTTAATTACACTTATTTATGTGTTTTAATGTATTTTTACAGGTTAGGATCAACCAAAGGTCAAACGGATGAAAACGGCCACACCAAGAGAAAGGAGGGCGAAGAGGCACCTAGGAGTTCTATGTAGTGCCTAGAGACTGCTTGTTAGGTGCTGGAGCACCCATAGTTTTGGTGGGATGCCCAGCATCGGCCAAAAAATAGGGTTTTGATTTGTTTTGCAAGTTTAGGATTCTCGAGGCTTATTTCGACCTAAATCTTTGTACCACCCTAGAAAACTCTATAAATAAGTGTTCTAGGTTAGTTTTAGCATAACTTAGAGAGTACTAAGTCGGTTTTACATTGAGTGGAGAAAACAATCCATCCAAGGCATTCATGAAGAGCAAGATTGAAGATCAAAACTTTTGACAAGAGTTTTCATTCTCCTACCTTATTCTTCTTGTCCTTTGCTATGGAGATGATTGTAAACTCTTTCTTGATTATTTATATAGTTTTATTTGTTCATTAATTCAGTCATCTAGGGTTTCAATTAAAGCTTGTCATGAAGTTTGTATATTGAGTTTTGTTCATCTCTCTTTTACAAGTCTGTTGTGATTGGTAGGATTACTTATTTGAATTGCTCTTAATGCCTCTACATGATTGGCCATACTCTAGACTGAATAAACCCTAATTGGAATCAACAGAGGAAACATACGATTGGGACGGGTTCAACTAGCTTTTGCTTGGAACTTTCTATTATTGGTTGAACCATTTCGTGAGTAAAGATAGACATATACCATTCATCTAAGGCAATCAAGTTAAGGTTGATTACTATGCACTAAGCAAGCCTTTAATCCACATAGATATATAGTGGACTAGTCATGGTTGGAAAATTTGCAATGAGATTGACAGAAACTTGCAATTATCCTAGATTAATAATCTGAAATCATAATCAAGAGAGAAGAGAGACAAGATATTCAATTCAATTGACAAGTGACAATTGAACCCTAGTAGATTTCATTATGTGACTTAATCTTTAATTGTCTAGTTTATTTATATTCATGTTGTTAGTCAGTTTTATTCAAACCTGTTCATTAATTATTTTTTGAATGTGATAGGAGTTAGGTTGTTATAATATTAGTACTTAGTAGAGTTAATTAAAAAAAAAAGTCCTCATGGGACCAAACTCTATTTGTTACTTTATAACTTGTAAAGTAACGATACGTGCACTAGTGTGTATAAATCGTGCAACAAGTTTTTGGATTTGTTGCCAAGGACTTAATTATTAGTTGTCTATTAATATTAGTACCAAGCAACCTAATTATAATTCAAATTCCTTCTTTATTTGTTTTTTATTTTTGTTACAAATTTTTTTATTGTGTATATAATTTGTATCCTTGGTCTATAGAGGAAATGCTCGTGCTTATGCTGATAATATGTTCGCTGATTTGGCAGTTCAGTTAGAAGCACTCAATAAGAAGTTAGACACTATATTTCCAATACAAAATACCTATAACTTTCATGGTGCAAACCAACGAAGCTATGAATGTTATACAGGTAACACATGTGGTTTTCCTTTTGGTAATAATGTTAATCATTCAAATTCCTTACACAGGTGATGAATATACATCTGTATAATGATCTGAACAAATAATAGTGAAGGAAGTATTCACTATTATTTGTTCTATCAATATCAGTAGTACTACTCAAATCCACCTAATTAAGCAATACCACATCTAGATAATACATGCTCTCATGTTGAAGAAAGAACCAATGTTGAGGCGATAATGATGAGATATTTTGAATTAATCGAAACAATTAGATTGAGTATTCAAAATGAGGCTATACGTAGTCTAGATAAGGAGATTGGACAACTTGCAACTGCAACATTAGAAATGCCACTAATGATAAAATCATTCAGTGACAATATTCCAGTAAAGCAAGTAGGAAATTCATTCGAGGATCAACCTTTAGAGCCAATTGCAAGTGGTAATTCATATGTTGGAGTGATTGAGAAGTGCACATCCAAAGATCTAGCAGATCAAGATATCTTGTATTAGATGCCGAATGGATATTATGTTGTAGATTGAACTCTTCTAGTCAAATTTCCTATAGGTTATGGACTAAATGACTTTGGAATCTCAATGTTACCAAAAATTCAAGAACCAATCCTTGCTAAGGAGGTTCAGGTGAGCTACATGAAACCACAGTTCGTCGAGGAGATGCCCTCATATACTATAGGGAGTGCTGCTTGGGAATACCATGAAGATGCTAGACAAACAGTAGATCATGGATATGACCATATGAAGATAGCAAAGCCACCTTGGATTTGTCATGAAGTTTAGTGATGGGAAAGGAGTGTTCATTATTTGAAGATTCCTAAACCATCTTGACGTCATAAGCATAATATTGTATGTATTTAAATTTTTTTTTTTCTTTTCCTAATGTTTGCGTTGTGCTTTGGCATGAGTATTCATGTTATTTTTAGTTTTTTTTTATACTGCGTTTATGGTGGTGTGGTGAATTTTTTTTCCTTTTGTGTTTTATTAATCTTGAGGATCTGACTTTAAAAAAAGACTCTTTAAATACCAGACGATATCCTTCAAGATTTCAATACCCTCTTTGCTCAAAATATTGTAGAGGATCAATCCAAAAAGATATTCTATTTTTAGTAGTCTTTGTTTGTTCATTAATTTTTGTGACTGTGCATCAAGAGTTTAAAAATGTTTCAAGGGGACTATTTTTGTTAAAGTGTTTGGATTGAAAGTGTATATAAGCTTTCTTTAGTTTTTTAACCCTTTAAATTATGAAAGTGTTATCACTGTACACACGTATATTCCCCCTGAGTAAGGGTGTGAAAGTGAGTTAATTTTCAATGCGTGTTAATCATGTTTGCTTTCAGATATTTGTTTAACTTGTGATATTTATTGGAATTGTGTGTAATTTATATGCTTGTGAAGTATGAGTGAGTTTTAAGCAAAGAAGCTGATTTAGGTAAGCTGTTTCGACCATTTGTGCCAAAAGACAACCTAATGAAAATATTATCCCTAGTGTCTCCTCTTGAGCATTATTAGCCTTATTTCTTGGATAACCATGTTATTTTAGTCAACTTACCTTTTTATTTTACCATTCTTTCTACCCATCACCTTAGTTAAAGTTAGTGTTGGTGGTGCGCAACATTAATATTGTGGTTATTATAATAATGGTGGTTAGATGGAAACAAAAAGTTTTGGTTTGGGGAAAAGTCAAATAATATGGCTTGTTTGTGTCAAGTCCCCCATGTTATGTTACGTTAAGAAAAAGAAAAAAGAAATGTATGCTGTCTCTTATACACATCTAGATGTTATAAAAGAAGATAAGAAAAGATTAAAAAATATATGTGTTAAGTGTTGTGAATAAAGAAGGACAATTCCTTCTGATTGTAATAAAGAAGGTACATTTTTTCTTTGGAAGTGGTAATTGATTAAATGCAAAGGTTATTGGTGGGATGATCTTGAGGGCTATGGTTCATGTTAGTCACTAATGTACCCAAGATGATATGAGCTACTTTTTTTCCAAATTTTAGCTCACTTTTATCTCTTATCCTACGTTACAAGATTTGAAGACCTGCTTGATCCTTGATTTGAGTTCATTTATACTAGTGAGTATTATGCGTGTTAATTTCTACTTGCAACATGTTTATCACTTATTAAACTTTTGTTCAATGAGTTTTTCATTGAGTAGTGAGCAAGTTATATCAGCTTTCGTGAGTGGTGAGTGTAGCACTTTCATGATGATGATTCGGGGTTGATTAACAAGGTTTATTTATATACATGTAGAGTTCATTTCTGTACTTTGTTAGTTTACCTAGTTACAACCGTTGATGCGTTGAAGAAGGTTAATGATTTTATGTATTTTGTGCCTTGTGTGTTTTATTTTACTCCGGATGAGGAAAAGTTCAAGTTGCAGGGTGTGTTAACTCTCCAAAGGAGAGTTATTTATATACACATTACCTTGGGTTTTAATCAAATTCTGAGGGTTGTGTTAAGAAAGTAGGGGTATTTCGTCATTTTTAGGGATTTTATTTCCAAAGAATTAGTTTATATGTTTTGAAGGTTTAATTACACACGTGTTTTAATATGTTTTTGTAGGTTTGGGATCAATAGGAGGTCAAACGAACGAAAACAAAGCAAAACGAAGTAAAGTCAGGGCACACCTAGGAGAGAAGAGGATGCAGGGGCACCCAGGAGCATTGAGAGATGCCCACGGACTTCTTGTTGGGTGCAAGAGTGCCCAAAGCTTAGGTGGGCCACCGATTATAGGTCGGAAACATGGTTTTGACTTGTTTTGCAAGTTTAGGACTGTCTAGGGCTTATTTCAACCTAAGTCTTTGTACAACCCTAGGAAACTCTATATATAAGTGTTCTAGGGTATTTTAAAAATAAAGGGTATTAAGTTATACATTGAAAGAGTCCATTGATCCATCCACGGTGGAGATGAAGAGCAAGATTGAAGATCAAAACTTCTAAGAAGAGTTTTCTTTCTTCTACCTTATTCTTCTTGTTCTTTGCTATGTAGATGGTTGTAAACACTTTCTTGATTACTTATATAGTTTTATTTGTTCATTAATTTAGCTATCCAGGGTTTCAATTTGAAGCTTATCATGAAGTTTGGATATTGAGTTTCATTCATCTCTCTTTGAGTTGTGATCGTAGGATTATTTATTTGAGTTATTTTTAATGCATCTATATGATTGGCCACCTTCTAGAGTGAATTGTAAACACTAATTGGAATCGGCAAAGGATATTTAGGATTAAGATGGGTTCAAATAGCCTTTTTTAGAACTCTCTTTGACTGATTGAACCATTTCGTGGGTAAAGATGACATATACATATTCACCTTAAGCAATCTAGTTAGGGTTGATTAATATGCACTAATCAAGACTTTAATCCACATAGGCATATATTGGAATGATCGAGGTTAGTAGTCTGCAATGAGTTCAATTAAAACTTGTAATTACTATAAAACTTGGATTAATAATCTGAAATCATAATCAAGAGAGAAAAGACAAGATATTCAAATGGATTAACAAGTGACAACTGAAACCTAGGACCTTTCATTACGTGACTTATTGTTTAATTTTCTAGTTTATTTATATTCATGTTGTTAGTTAGTTTTATTGAAACTTGTTCATACACTAATTGTTCTTTTGAATAGATTTAGGTTATTTTAATTTTAGTATTTAGTAGAGTTAATTAAGACAATGTTCTCATGGGAACAAACTCTACTTATCACTTTATTACTTGTAATGATATATGCACTTGCATGTATATATTGTGCAACAGCATCCATACAAGGTCTTTCTTTAGAATGCTTGCCTACCAAAGGAGTTGAACTGTAGTGAAAGCACTTGAATATCTTGAGCTGTGAAGAAAACAGTTGGTACTCCTTAGTAAAGAAAGTGTTCCTTAACTTTGGTATTGTTTAGTTGGGTATAATCATTTGAGACCCAAACTTCAGTTGAGCATTTAGTTCGAAGTGCAACCATGAATGATTAACTAACAAGAATTGGGTTAAAGAGAAAAAACCCTAGACAGAGGAAAGAGCTTTTTTTTCCCCTTTATTGAGAGCCAAGGAGAAACATTAGAATATTCATGTTGCCCAATTTATAGCGAACTAATACATAATCTAACATGTGACAGGAAATGTCTTGTATCTAGAAGCACCAAACCACTTATCATTTTTGGTACTATATGAGAAAAGTAGGTTATCAATGGCGTCATTTAGATAGGAAAATATTGGAATAAAAATTTTGTCAAGGAAGTCTAGTTGTACAATATTAAAATTATTTTGACCAAATAAAGTAAAAAAAAAAGTGTTTGGATATAGGATATTATTCTGATAAAAACAGAATAAGTATACAGATTCGAGATATTATTTTGACAAAAATAGAATAACCATTTGGATATGGGACTTTATTCCAACAAAAATAAAATAGTTGTTTGGATTCAAAATACAATGAAACTTTATTTGAAATAGGTACTATGATAAACATGATTGAAGAAATATGAAACCAACCAATGTTATACGTGCTTATTTGATATTCCAAATATTTACTGCAAAGGAAAAAGGTAACTCAATGGTACTGCCTTAAAATTTTTCACAAAGTTAACAAATAATGTGAGGGGCATGTTAAACTTAGGAAGCATATTGATTTTGAACCACATAAGAGAATTGTTCTTTTACTCATAGATGTGTATAAGAGACAGTTTTGGAACACCTTCATACGTTTTAATTTTCCAATTTTTATACAAAAGACGTTTTACATAGACAAAATTTGCAAAAACTTTGACACAGCTAAACATTTTGTGATGCACATTTGCCACATACAATCCATTATTGATCTTGCATGAGTTCCCATGTTTAGCAAAATTTTTAAGAGTAAAATATACATTCAATATTGCGAATAACTGGTAGCCTAATTGTGTATAAAATGACAATACAAGAGATGCACTTAGGGAAAAAAAAATCGTACTATTTATTTGCTACTTTATACTTAAATTCTTATAGTGTAAAATATCTCGACACCTTCATTTATACATTAATATTGAGAATAATGGATGAATAGAATAAATTATGTGTAGTGCAAATAGGAATGTATATTTGAAATAATGAATATAACAAGTGAACATGAAAAATAATGGATGATTGGTAAAAGAAAAAAAAAGTGAAGAGACAAAAGTGTATAGTACAAATAATGAATAGTTGTATTTTTGGGAAGTGAATAAGACAAACAATGAATAGTGCAAATATTCAACTAATGACTCAGTAAACAAACGCACTTTTCCTTTGACCAAATAATTATTGCAAACAATGAGAGGTAAAAACATATCCAAATAGATCCATTAATGATTCGCTTCCACTTCTGATCTTAGCCAATGCATCTGAGATATTTGAGATAATACTTAGAAGCCATGATCATTTGTAATCTAGTATTAGACATTTTATAAATTATTAATAACTATTCATTAAGGGTCTTATTCCTTAAAATCATTCCTCTGCACAGGCTAACCTGATTAGCCACAATTTAGTGTTAAATCCATTTTGATTTAATTTTTTTATCACTTTACCCCTCAATGTTTTTGTTTTTATTTATTTTTTGTCTCTTTACCCCAAAATAATCAGCAAGGCACTAGAAAAATTCCTACGACTATGATTTATACTTTGATTGAACCAAGGGGAGGTTAGAGAAAATTCCTATGACTACAATTTACATTTTGACTAAAAAGATTCCTATGCCGTATGCATAGAGAACACCAATATTTCATTACTTTTCTGACTTCCGTCAAAAGCAAGGCACTAGAAAAAATCCTACTACTACGATTTACATTTTTATTGAACCAAGGAAAGGTTAGAAAAATATCTATGACAATGATTTATATTTTGATTGAAAACCTTCCTATGGCGCATGCATAGAATATGCCAACATATCATTACTTTTCTAAATTCTGCCAAATTTTGGGGTGAAGTGCCAAAAATAAAATCTTTACAGTGCAAAGTGATCAAAAAAATTAGTTCGGAATTCAATGTGGTAAATCATAACAAGTTTAGGGGTCAAAGTAGATTTAACCCCACAAAGACTGTACTAAAATATAACTTGATAGTTATCAATAGACATTATAATGGGCCGTGGGCCAAAGTTTGACGGGTTTTTCCTTCTGATGTGCCAAATATATATGTGCCGATTTGCCTTCACAGATGGGAGGTGTTGGGTTTTGCCTGGAAATAGAAATACTAGGCCCATACACGGCCCTCTGTGCCAGGCCCTCCAAGGATAGGGCATGACGAGCTCGAGCTGGCTCTCGGACTGGCCCACAGGCTTGTCTTCAGGTTAGCCAACTTTTGAATAATTAAGAGAAAAATACAATTTTAGAAAAGTTTGGGTCGTGGCCCATCTTGATTCCCAAATTTTCATGCGAAACATAATTAGTTCTCAAACTTTTCAATTTCTACCAATTTAGAACAAATTTGAAAATTTTGTCAATAACAAATAGAAAAAAGTCATGTGCAAAGCACGTGATCTCAAGTTCCAAACAAGGAAAAATGCAATTCTAACTCTCAAAATTTGGATCATGGTCTGTTTTGATATCCAAAGTTTCAATCAAAACACATTTAATGTTAAAATCTTTAATTTCTTCCAATTTAGGACAAATTTCAAAATTTTATCAATTACAAACGCGAAAAAAGTTATGTACATTGCACGTGATTGTTAAATCTATTTGGAATATACTACTTCCCAACCGAATTTAACTCAATTAACCATATTTCTACTTTTTCTTCTAAATATCAACACCCAATCATTCACCATTGTTATCTACATTATAACACTTATCAACCCATTTTAACCCACTTAGTGACGGATTTAGCAGCGTAGTTTTTCGTCACTAAATGATTTAATGATGGATGATGCCTCTTTTAACACATCTAGTTATAATTCAATGAACACCTAAATCCTACTGCTAACTAGATGGCATCCCGCAAGTATACGGTTGTAACTAGTAGCAAAGGGAAGTAGGGATCGATCCCGCAAGGGTTGTCGATGCAATTACCAAGGTTTAAAAGTATTTGTGTAGTTAAGCTAAATCAATTGGTAGATGATAGAACTATTCTAATAAAAACTATCATTTAAATTCTAACCTAATTTAATCTAATTAAGACTAAAACTTAGAACAAGAGAATCAATCAACTAAAAAGACTAAAGAAGAAAGAAAAATTTAATACTAAAAGCATTCATTTCTAAAGTAAAAATTTGATAAAGATAAACTAGGAAATTAAATATCTTTGCATTTTTCGATTAGAATTAAAGAAACCTACTAAGAATTGACTTGAAATTAAAGCTAGAAATTAAAATTCTTAAATAGAAAGCAAGAAATTGATAAGAACCCTAATTTTCCTAAAAACCCTAATTTGAAAGAAAATAAATTTTTACTTAAATGGATAAGAAAGCGATTAAAAATTATATCTACTTGAAGCTTACGAAAAACCACTATGATTATCTAATAAAAATGTAAACTCGACAAGAAATTTAAAGAAGATCTAAGATGAAAGTAAAGAGAAATTTCTATTAGAAAAAGTAACTTGAAGTTTAAGCTATCCTAATCTATCTAGAATTATCTAAAACTCTCTACTCTAAACTATCTACTCTTACCCTACTTACTCAAAAGCTAATTCTACTTAGCTAGAGTAAATAGTGCAGCATTATACAAGGCAAAATCAGGGTTTTTGGGCTGGAAGTTTACAAAATTGCCCTTACAACTTATAGCATTTAGCGAGTCGAGATCGCAGTCTGAAAGTTTTGAGACCTCAATCTCGACTTGAAAATAGTAACACTAATTCCCAAGTCGAGATCGCTGTCTGGAACAGTCGAGACCGCGATCTCGACTCTCCTTCCACCAATCTTCATTTCCTCTATTTTGCAATTTGGTCCCTTGAGCTTTGTTCCTTCCAGCTTCTAACTTTTAATTTTTAACCTACACAATATTAACACCATTAAGCACTTAATTAAACTAAAAATTTAACACGAAATTATCATAATTAATTCAAAAACAAAAATAAAAATACATATGGAAGAAATTAACTAAAATCTTCAATTACATCGAATTAGAGAATTTAAACTATCAAAATGCTATTATACACATCTAGATGTGTCTAGTTTACTAGAGTTATCACACCCCCAAACTTAGAGTTTTGTCTAGTCCCGAGCAAAACAAAGATTAACAATAAATGAAACCTACTAACATTCAAACATTTAAACACCTCCAAAGTTGACGTGACACTTGATGAATCGTGGATGTACTTAGAACAATTAAGCGATCTCTCAAACAATGTTCAACACTACGTGACATGCGAAGAATATGAGTAAACCAATCCAAGATTGAAATTTCGTTTTACAAAGAAGCACACATTCATTCGTTACACAAGATTTCACATCACCAAGAATTACCATTCTCGAAAAGAGTTACCAAAAGTTTTAGTTCTTTTCATTCGAAACATCATTACTTTTCAAATCACAAATATTATAAAGTTAATCAACTCTCTCTACTAAGCATCATGAAAATAGAAGTTCAATTAGGAATTAACTTAAATGCAATTGTCACACATTTCGGGAATAAACCTCTAACAAGGAATAAGTAATATGAGGCTAATGATAAGTATTATAAACATTTACTCCTTAACTTATTGGTATACGAATGTATAAGAATGTCAAATGCAATTCCTAATGGTTTAATTCAGAGAAACAACATGGGTACATGTCGGAGTCCCGTACTCGCCTTATTACTATTCTAATGGCTTAAATCGGAGAAACAACATGGGTACAAGTCGGAATCCCATACTCGCCTTATTCCTAAAATTTATTTATTTTTTTGGCCCTAAACCAAGGAAAAGGAGTGAAATGCACTCGAATACCAATTATTGACAAGTTAGAAGAACATTCCCTATGCAAACACACGAAATGTCCCAAAATTCCTTCTAGCTCATTTAACTCATTTCTTTCCAAAAGAAAGTTCATCAACCTCATAATATAAGTGATTTGATAAGAAATAATATTTCAAATAAATTTTCCTAAAATTTCATCACTTCTTTTTGAAAAATAGCAATGCCAAGTTTATGAATTCTTTATATTGCAGATTGAACTACTCACTCACACAAAAATTCTTGAAAAAAATCAATTATATACTTCAATCACAAGGCATTGAACATCAAAATTATGATCATCATTGAGTACCTAATTGATCAACTTTCCATCCATTAATCATCAAGTGGCAACAAAATATATAGAATGACCATTTCCAACACAAAAAGATAAACACCCCCAAACTTGTCTCTTTCATTCAAGTTGATGAATAAATCATCCTTCCACTCACCCAAAATTAAACATCATGACAAAACACAAAAATAACGAACACTACTTAAACTATGTCCTACTTTTAACCCTGAATTAAAATTGAGTAAAAATGTTAAGGGCAACCATGCCATGCATCTCACCAAGTAAGTTTCAAACAAGATCAATATTCCATTCAACTCATCAACGAATGCAAAGATGGCATCAGCTTAGGGCCCTTGGCCATATTACTCTTATTAGGCAATAACCGAACTTCACCAAGTGTCAGTTTAATAATCCAAAAGAAATTTCATCCATAAAGCATCAAAATGTATCACTTGGCATCAGCTTAAGGCCATTAGCCAAACTACTTAAAAGAAAGAAAAACTGTTTTGAAATTCTTCAATTCCAAAAACTGAAAATAAAACAAACATAATCTAAAGTAATTAAAAATTATGGCGTCCAATGAAAACACGGAAAATCATCATCATCCATCAATTTAGTTCAATGATCAAGGCTGGTCTTTTTTCATGCACAAACAAATGGTGACTTCTTCTCTTCATTCCATCTTATCTTGACCTTCTTCTGCATCACTAGGTTGGGCCTCCTCATGATCATCATCTATGTCCCCTCCAGTCGCACCCGCGTAGCTAGATCCCTCATGATGTGTGGTAGCTGCCGGTGGTGTGTAGTACTGTCCACAAGGTGGACCAAAGTGCCATGCTGGAGAAGATGGTGGCTAGACCCAAGTACCTAATGAAGTCACCCTTAAAGCTTCTCCAATAATGGTCAAGTTGTTGTGCATCGCCAATTGAGTGTACGACCAGTACCCTTGTAGATCGTTCCTTTCTTTTTCACTTACTTGAGCATTGAATACAACACCTAGGGTATCGGAATGACATTGAAGTTCTCTGAGGTGGTAGAGGCTGAGGTTGTGGTTGTGCTGTGGTGGGCAGGGTGCTCTTCTTGGTGGTTCTTCTCATATTTTCTCACCATCCTACAGACATATTCCCGATTGATCCTCCTTCCAGGATGTGTCAATGACTCCAAAGGATCAATTGGGCAACTAGCTATTGTGCAAAGATGGTGAATTAGACTAGGGCGTAAAATATAGGTCGTCCCGACCTCCCATTCTCTAAAAACCCCTATCTAATTAGCTAAACAATATTCACCGGGATCCCAGTCATGATGGCATAGACTAAGAGTACCTTGTCCCTCTGGATAAAGCTCACTACATTGGACCCCCAAATGTGGCTACTAATAAAATAAAACCACAACTTAGCCACTAATGAGAGTCCTTGACGAGGAAATTATAATTCCATGGCAGAAGAAGTACTCTTAATCCACTCTACCCTCCTATCACAAATGGCATCTTTGATTGCATCCATGTCCTTATTTTTATTGAATCATCCAGATTCAAAAATGCAAAGTGTTGACTAGAAGGTACGGGGGGTATGTTAAAATACGCATTAATCACATCAGCACCAAAATCTACCAAGACCCCCCATATGCGCACCTTGCCATCTTCTAACTCATGTAAATTGCAATGAAATTTTTTGACTAACTGGGTAGCCTCGGGGTCAACCTGAGCGTTAAAACCCTCCCAATTCCTTGACCTAATTTGTTCTTTTATCGCTCTCCTAGAATCTTCGTATACTTCCCAATGCATGGTTAGGTCAAAGTTCCTCTCTCTAATTACCTCATGCTTCTCGTTACTTTTGAATAACTGTTGAGCTCTATCACTTGAGAATTGAGGTTCAATTTTATCACCACCCTCAAATGGTTGTTCTGATCCCCCTTCTCCGCTTGTTTCCTCTACAAAATTTCCTTTTTCTTGAACCAATACCTTTCTTTCTCATTCTCACCTTTCTCTTAGAACTGCCATAAACCCCTCTTGTCGTATTCTAAATGGAATTCAATCACCAATTCAAAAAGCCAACTTTCAAGCAAAATTCAACACCAAAAACTCACAATCCAAATTCCCAACAATTATTCAAATAATTCAATTCAATTCAATCACAATTCAAACCAAGAATTTCAACAATCGGACAATTCAAAATTCTTCTAGCACAAATTAGCCCCAATTACTTGTCCACAATTCACTAATTCAATACCACAAATTTTTCACAAATTAATCCACCAAATTCCACAATTGTATTAAAAAATTGCTAATAATTCAAGGAAAGATATTACCCGTTCTTTTTTTTTCGAGTTGAAATTCTCCAAAAATTGCCTTTATGTCAATACCCCTTAAAGCCAAATTTCTTCCACAAATCTTCAAAAAGGTGGTTGCTTTGATGTTCCATATAGAAAAATAAAGTGAAATTAGTGGTGGTTGTGGAGTACGGGCTGTCACCAAAAACTCCAGAACCACCAAAAAGATGGCACTAGGATTTTTGAAAGAAGGAAGAGGACTAGAGAGACGTTTGTGAGAAGAAAAGAGGAAGTCGATCCTTTTAAAAAAATTTTGGCAGTCAAGACCGCGGTCTCAGTTTCAAAATCGCGGTCTCAACTCGGTGTAAAATAAGCCTTTCCAGAAGTTTAGAGTTGAGACCGCGGTCTGGAACTTTTGAGATCTGGGTCTCGACTCGGCATGAAAAATGCCTTTGCAGAAGTTTAGGGTTGAGACCGCAGTCTCAATTTTGAGATCGCGGTCTCGAACCAAATGTCCAGTTTACCCTCCAGAAGTTTGAGGTTGAGACCGCGGTCTCAAGCTCAACTTCTGAAAAGTGAATTTTTTACACTTAACCGAATTTGCTTCACTCTTGACCACTTTTCTCCATTTGCAAGGATAACCTACAAACAAAAAAAATCACAAGTTAGGATGACAATTTTTACTCATTCTTTAGCACCATTTATTCAACTTAAAACTCGACTTTTTTTTTTTTTTAAATTCGAACCAATTCACTCAAAATGAAGACAATTAAAAATCACACTTAAAGAAGTAATAAGAACTAAATTATAAGACTTGGGTTGCCTCCCAAGAAGCGCTCTTTTATAATCACTAGCTCGACTATGGCATGACCCTCATTCTAAGTAATTGAGGATGATTGATCCTCCCTTCCCTTTTGGTTTCCACGGAAAAAGTTTGATCCCTTTTTTCTTCATGATTAAAGCTTGATTTTTGGGTTTTCCATGCACAAGTCCTTTCTTTCTAGCCTTAGCCATTGCTAGTGCCCCATTAACATCTCCAATTGTTTCTCAAACCATTTTCTTTTCTTTTTATGCTTTCTCAATTTTTTGATATCACCATTGTGCTTATTCTTTGCACAACTCTCTTCATCCTTCATCAACACACATCCTTTATCGGGTGGTTTTTCTTTCAATTCATTTCTAGGATTTTCCTTTATTTCGAACACTTGCTTGAGCGAATTGCCTTGGCTCACTTCATTGTTCTCTTCATTTGACGTAGCAAGGACAGAATTAAGAGATTGGTTAGCACTTTTTGAATTTCTCTTCAACAATGGGAATATTATCATTGTATTCAAACACATGAAATTCAATTGATTCATTTTCAACTAGTAAGATCAACTTCCCTTTGTGCACATCAATTAATGCATGAGAGGTCGACAAAAAAGGCCTCCCTAGACTCAATGGAATCTCATTCTCTTCACGCGTATCTAGCACAAAGAAATCGACGGGAAATACCAACTTTTCAACTTGTACAAGCACATCTTCCAACAAGCCATATGGTTTCCTCTCGGATAAATCTGCCAATTGGAGTGTGATATTAGTTGGCTTGACATTGTTGATCCCTAACTTGTCATGGATGGCCTTTGGCATGATATTTATGTTTGCACCCATATCACAAAGTGACCGATGCCACATTTTTCCTCCAATATTCACCGGTATCATAAAACTACCGGGATCCTTAAGTTTAGGGGGTTACCGCCTTTGAACAATGGAACTACATTGGGCATCAAGGCACACTTTCTCATCATCATCCTACTTTCCCACTTCCTTGACAAAAGATCCTTCGTGAAACGAGCATAGTTGGGCATCTTAGTGAGGACATCAATCAAAGGAATGTTGACATTAATCTTTTTCAACATATCCAAGAAATGGGTGAATTGATTCTCTTTTTCCTCTTTTCTTGGATGAATGAGTCTTTGAGGGTATGGCACTTTTATTGATGGATCTATCTTCAAAGGTTCCTCCACTTGCTTCTTCTTGGATACATTGATCTCATTCTTTTGCTCCTTCTTGGCTTCATCATCAACTATTTCCCTTTCAATTTCAACTACCTTGGACTTTTGCTCTTTGCTTCCTTCCTCCACCTTTTTCTTATCCTTAGATTCAACCAATTCTTTTCCACTCCTTAAGGTTATGGCATTGCATTGCTCCTTGGGGTTTGGAATAGTATCACTCAGAAATGCCCAAATAGGTTTATCATTATTCAACCTTGCCCATTGTCCCAATTGTATTTCCAAATTTCTTGTTGAAGCCTTCGAATTCCCATGTGATAATCTCTTTTATGCTCTTCCGCTTTCCTATCCAATTCCCTTCTCAAATACTCGGCTTCTCTTCTCCAATCTTCGTTACCCAAATTCTCTCTAGGAGCATATTGATCATGTTACATGGGTTGGGAAGAGTTTGCATAATGCAAAGGAAGTCTTTGTTGTTGGTTTTGAAAAGAAGGATTGGGGAAATTTTTATATGAGTTGGATTGGACATTTCTTTGATGTGGCGGTTGATAAGGTCCAGATAAGGAATTCGGGGCTTGAGTGTGTTGGGCATTTTGAGGTGGAGGGTTTGGTTGGTAAGGAGGATTGGATTGGTTATTGGTGTTACTCCATAAAAAATTTGGGTGATTCCTCCAAGACGATTGTAAGTGTTCCCATAAGCTCCAGATTGGTTCCTTGGAAATGAGGATTGATTAGCCACATAATTGATTTGCTCATTAGCTCCATATGGCATTTCACAATTCCCTTTGGCATGGCCGCCTCCACAAAATCACATGTCATCCAGTGCTTGGTTGAGTTGGAGAAGAAGTCATCACATTCACACTACTAGGTTTCCCTAGATTCTCCAACGCTTTTGCCATGTGGTTCATCATATTAATGAACATGCTTTGTTGAGCTCAAAGGGCGTCTTGCATGTTTAGATTCAACGCTCCACTACTTGCATTGGCTTGATTAGCTTGATGTTGAACCACCGGTGGAGTTATCAGTCCATGATGGTAGTGGTTGTATGCCATCCTATTTAACAACTCTTGAGCTTCTTCCGGAGTCTTATATGAGATAGAACCGTCGGTGGAGGCATCTACGATGGATTTCTTCTCTTGAATTAAACCATTATAAAAAGTTTGAACTTGAAGCCACAAAGGAATGGCGTGATGCGGGCATTTTCTTAGCAACTCTTTGAATCTTCCCCAAGCTTCCCCTAGGCTTTCACCAACATCTTGTTTGAACGATGTAATCTCATTCCTTAATTTAGCGGTTCTTGCGGGAGAAAAGTACTTCGCCAAGAACTGCTTGAGCAAGTTGGTTCCAAGTGGTGAATTTTCCTTGGGCATGGGATTGGAACCATGACTTTGCCCTATCACGAAGAGGAAAAGGAAACACCCTCATCCGAACACAATCTGGGTGTACTCTATTAAACTTAAATGTGTCCAAGACTTCTTTAAAATTCATGAGGTGGGAGTAGGGGTTCTCATTTGGTCCACCTCCGAACATGGCATGGCTTGGAGCATTTGGAATAGTGTGGGCTTGATTTCAAAATTGTTGGCTTGCACGAGCATCTGTGCAATGCTTGAGTTCGCCCCATCAAAATTAGGTAAAGCATACTCCCTCCCATTCATGTCATTTCCGTTCCTATAGCCACCCATTCCATTATTTCCACCTACCTCTTTTTCTTCTAGTTCTCAATAATTCACAGGCTGTCTCTTATACAGCATTAGCATGTGCCATTTCTATCCTTTCTTGCTCTTGTTACACCCTTCACAACCTTCGAATTTGTCTTAGCTCTTTCTCCTTTTCCTTGCTTCCAGGCAAATGAATGGCTCTTGAGCTCCTCTTACCATGCACTACACAAAACCACAATAGTCAATTGAAGTTCCAAGTCAATTCCACAAGACAACCAAATCAAACATAAAAATCAACAAAATTCAAAACTAAATTAAACTAATCTAAAGTGCTTAATCTACACGACCCATAAAGCGCTTGATATTGCCAAAAATCGAAGACAATCCCCGGCAACGGCGCCAAAAACTTGATGCCTCTTTTAACACATCTAGTTATAATTCAATGAACACCTAAATCCTACTACTAACTAGATGGCATCTCGCAAGTATACGGTTGTCAACCAGTAGCAAAGGAAAGTAGGGATCATTCCCGCAAGGATTGTCGGATGCAATTACCAAGGTTGAAAAGTATTTGTGTAGTTAAGCTAAATCAATTGGTAGATGATAGAACTATTCTAATGAAAACTATAATTTAAATTCTAACCTAATTTAATCTAATTAAGACTAAAACTTAAAACAAGAGAATTCAATCAACTAAAATGGAATTGACTAGAAATTAAAGCTAGAAATTATAACATTCTTAAATAGAAAGCAAGAAATTGATAAGAATTAAAGAAACCTACTAAGAATTGACTCAAAATTAAAGATAGAAATTAAAAATTCTTAAGTAGAAAGCAAGAAATTGATAAGAACCCTAATTTTCCTAAAAACCCTAATTTGAAAGAAAATAAATTTTTACTAAAATGGATAAGAAAGAAATTAAAAATTATATCTACTTGAAACTTACGAAAAACCCACTATGATTATCTAATGAAAATGTAAACTCGACAAGAAATTTAAAGAAGAGATAAGATGAAAGTAAAGAGAAATTTCTATTAGAAAAAAGTAACTTGAAGTTTAAGCTATCCTAATCTATCTAGAATTATCTAAAACTCGCTACTCTAAACTATCTACTCTTACTCTACTTACTCAAAAACTAATTTTACTTAGCTTAAATAGTACAGCATTATACACGGCAAAATCAGGATGTTTTTGGGCTGGAAGTTTACAAAATTGTCCTTACAACTTAGCATTTAGCGAGTCGAGATCGCAGTTTGAAAGTTTTGAGACCGCAATCTCAACTTAAAATAGTAACACTAATTCCCGAGTCGAGATCGCTGTCTGGAAAAGTCGAGACCTCGATCTCGACTCTCCTTCCACCAATCTTCATTTCCTCCATTTGGAATTTGGTCCCTTGAGCTTTGTTCCTTCTAGCTTCTAACCTTTAGTTTTTAACCTGCATAATATTAACACCATTAAGCACTTAATTACACTAAAAATTTAACACAAAATTATCATAATTAATTCAAAAATGAAAATACAAATACATATGATAGAAATTAACTAAAATCTTCACTTACTTATCTAATTTCGGAATTCAAACTATCAAAATGCTGTAATTTAGAGAAAAATAACTCTAGTTTACTAGAGTTATCAATGGATTTCCTGATGGAATCCACATGTCGAAAACATCTCGCTGGTAAATATAGCGATCCTTTTTACTATATACTTCACCTTCCATTTATTAACCTTAATAAATGGAAGCTTTCATAACATATACTCTGAATTCTTATTACACATCTAGATAAACCTCAAAGACATATTAATCTTGAATTAGATTATTATGTTAATTTATTGATGAATTATTATAGCGTTTTTATTATCCTTTCTTTAGAAAAAAGTATTATATCTCAGGATAGATTTAATGCTAACGTGACTTTTTTCGTGCAATGCACTTGACTTTTTTCATCTGCAATTGACATAATTTTCAGATTTATCCTAAATTCGTAGAAATTAAAAGGTTTGAGAATTAAATGCATTTTGTTTGGAACTTTGGGGACCAAAATAGACCAGACCTAAAATTTGAGGGCTAAAATTGAATTTTTCCACGTTTGGAAGTTGAGATTTAATAGTCACGTGGTTTGCACGTGACTTTTTCTGTTTGTAATTGACAGAATTTTTAAATTTTTCTTAAATTAGTTGAAATTGGAAACTTTGAGATAAACAAATGTGTTTTGCCATAAACTTTAAGGATCAAGATAAACTACAACCCAAATTTTGAAGGCTAAAATTGGCATTTTTTCCCTAATTGAAATTAAGACCAAGTTCAAACTATTTTATTTCAAAGAAATTTTCAAACTTGGAATTCGAATTTAATACTTATTATTTGAATTTATTACTTATTAGTGTTTATTTTGCATAAAGAATTTATTACTCATTTACTTATTGCAAAATTATTACTTATATAACTCAAATTAAGTATTTATTTCAAAATTGTTTACTTATTATTCATTAGAAAATAAGAAAATAATTATAATTATAACTTATTATTTATTAATCATAGCAAAAAAGTATATAATTAGAAAAAAAAAATCATATTTAGATGGTGGTTGGTTTGGCATAAATCTCTACCATGTATATTAATATTTACAAAGTGTATAAGGAGGAGAAATGGAACCTTACCTCCTAAAATTACTAGTTATAATACTAATTTATGAAATTAAAATATATAAATGAACTAATAACTGGATATATAAGGAAAGAGACGTAAAACCTTACCTCCAAGCAATTATTAAACATAAAAGTCCTATCTATACATCAATTTGGTGAACTACTATCTTCATCGTCATCTAAGTATTGCATCAATCCTTTTTTTTTTTTCTTTCTTCAACATCTAACCAATCCTTATAAACGCACCGCCATCTCGAAATCTCTCAACTTTATAATTCAAGTAATATAAATTTATAAATAGTAAATAGATATTAGATAGCTCATCAATTCCTAACCGCATCAAAGATATTCTAAACCTAGATAGGCTAAGTTTGTCTTTCTTGCGGAAGTGTAAACCTTTTTTCTCTTAAGGTATCATGTGTCGTTTTCCCACCTTTGGTGGTTATATCATACACATACATACATAAATAAATAAATAAATATATATACACATATATATATACATATATATATATATATATTACATATAAATTTTAAAAGCAGTTGAAATTATGTAGGAAGATCCCGATGGAAGTTGAGAAAAAGTTGAAAGGTTTTTTGTATGATTTAGGTTAGAAATGTACGGAGCATCTATAGGAGTTTCGTTCCTAAATTGTACTCATAAACTAACCGTTTTATAACTGTTGAGCGGATGTAAAAAAATCAATTTAATGGTAGTCAGGTTAGAGGGTCTACCCACCAGTTAGACCGTTAACTATGATCGGCCCGCTATAGTATCCAAGTGGGCCAGGGTGATTTTTTTTTTTTAAAAAAAGGCAATTCGAGCAGTCTGACAGGCCAACCCGGGCCCATTTCCATCTCGAATTATCAAGTTGGACCCTGATACATTTCGAAACTTTAGAACCTCACCCAAATAAAATATTTTGCCATTTACCATGTAAAATTCAGTATAAAAAAATATTGCTTGAAATTATAGAATACTTGGATAAAAATAGATAATTTATTATTTTTTATTAGTATTTTAAATGATAATTTAACAAATAATACACAACAACCTAAACTTTTATTTTTAAATTTGATAAGAGACATTTTGAGATGATTCCGAGCATAAATCATTTTCCTCCTTGTGAGTGTTATGGTGGATCCTAAGATTTTAAAACATTATTTATTTATTTCACAATATATATATATATATATATATATAGATATAATATTTTTTCTTTGGTCCAAACTGATGGTATTAAAATCGAGGCAACATTCGGTACATTATTACCTTCAACAAGTACGAATAGTAACTTGTTCAAACATTTATGCTTTTAAACATATAAACATCACGTTTTTTGATGCGTTTTATGTAAAAAAAAAAAAAAAAATGATCTAATTATTTTAGTTGGCCTGAGTGGAACCAGTATCACGTTTGAATTCGCTCTCTTATATGTTATTAAGAAAATAAAAAAATTGCTGTATTTTTTTATATTTATTAAAAATAAAAAGTAGCATAATGAACATAATCATGGGTAGAGTACGAAAATTATTATATAATTTATTATAATAAAATAAATTATCAAAGAATTGTTTAAACAATAAATATCCAGGTTTACATCATTTTTGTCGTTGAAGGACCTACTTGATCACAATTTCATAAGCAAGGGCCTAATCCAGCTTATAATTTCATTATCACATTGACAAGCAAAGCTGAGTTAATGTGTTTAGTAACTATCCCACATCTCAATCCATAATCTAAAACTGATCTTGCAGATGCAGTTGAATTACTTCGTGTTTGAATGATACCATGATAGCATAAATTTGGGCAATCTAGTATATCTAAGGAGATGAGGTTAACTTATCTAAACTATATATATGAAGTCTAAAATCCATTGTAAGAACCAAGAGCTGCCATACAAACTATATATTGCATGTAGAAATATTACAAAGCATCTTACATTCAGCCAAAAAAAAAAGAAGAAACCCATAAAACATCATCTATCATCTGAGATAGCTTTAAGAAATTCAAAAGAAATCATAAGGGAATTAAAAATTAATCACTCCATACCGCAAAATTATTTGATCGAAGTAACAAATTTCTACCTAAACACCAAATTCTATAAAGAGGATGATCGAGGTATGAAGACGTACATGATCATGCTAAGCAGGTCTCTGGACCTGCAAAGAAATTTTAAATCTAGATTAACATTATTAGAATATCTTCATGCTCACATCATGATTCTGCAAATCAAAATAGTTTCGTTGTTGTCTTCTTCTTTAACATACATCCTTGTGAAAATATAATTGCTTTCGATAATTATTGAGGAATAGGACGTGAAAATTGTGCATTGCTAATTATCCTTTGTTCCTTAATTAGTAAATTCACTTTTCAAAATGAGAATATTGTACATATACCCTCGATTAAATACCAAAGTATATTGCGGATCTCCAAAATTCATAATAAGAAAAAGATCATAAATAGGTTTGACAATTTTTTTCGCTGGTCATTTCTTGATTCTTAACATGGTACCTCCCTCCTTTCAAAAAAAATATATATATTTTCGGTAGCATTTATTGATTAAAAAAAAAAAAGATGTACAGTATTATAACAAAATTTCGTATAACAATGGTGAAATTGATAAAACCTGAGAGAACGAGAGAGAAATCTGATATGAGTAATTCATTTAATTAGGAGCTACAACCTTTTCGAATCTCGGGCTGATTTTAAAATAGATTTCTGATGCAACTGATAAAGAATCTTTGAGTTTAGAATTAATTTAGTTAAAATAAGGAAGCTGCCAAATCTTTTTTTCCGGAATAGCATGCAGTCAGCTGAGACTTCATAATTTTGTCTGAGTGGAGGGAGAAGGTCACCGAAAATTCTGTGCCAAAATTAGCCTAACCGGGGGAAAGCATTTATGGTTCTGTGGTCATTCGTGCATTATCTTCGTTCAGAGTTATTCATTGTTTAATACAACGAATGCTGTAGAGAAGAAACAAGGGGGACCCCAAAAAAATAAAAAGTGGCAAGCCGAATTTACGAAGACCCAATTTTCATAATCTGTTTTTAAATTGTGACAAAGAAACTACACATGCATATATATTGAATTATTGTTCTTCGTGGAAGGTAGTGCCTTTCATCAAAATTATTATTATTTTTTGTCGAATTGATTTTCGAATTTTTTAAAGTCATTTTGCTTACCAGAAAATAGGTTTCCCCGTGCTGCAAACTTTCTAAGAGGAACCCATGCTCGTTTACTAATATCGGCACTCCTGAAGAGTGAAACAATTGGAAATCCTGTCCAAACATTGCCCTCAGGTCAAATGGTCCTCTTGGTATCTCCGTTGCAAGTCCATTTATGAATACTGTGATAAACCCTGTACAATCGAGGAGAAATTTGTTGATCGTAAATTAAGAATGTTAATGTCATATATTCGTTAATTAGCTTTATTGATTCTTTAGGTGGTTGTATCCTTTATTTTTTTTTTCGGGTCACATGCAATGAATCAATCTGATATAGGGTACCATGGAAAGGTTAATCTTTAATTTAAAAACTGACCCCTAATACAGAGAAATTAGGAAAATAGAAAAAAATAAATAAATCGAATCTGATAGTTAAAATCTAACAATTGTGTTACCCAGATTGATGATGGGAAGGATGACTAATGTTTGAAGGGCAGAAAACCAAAGCGGCACTTGAAGAAGATTGCTCAGTTTATACCATTCTTCCATTTGGCCAGGAAATGCGAAAAGGTTATTACTAGCAGAATCATTGTGGATGATTCCCCAAGCTGAAGAGGAACCAACTACAGAAGGCGATGATGATGATGCAGATAGCGGAAGAAAAGACATGGAATCCGAGAAACCAGCACAGCAACTGCTTTCATAAGGAATAGCTGTTGCACTTGCACCACCAGTTCTGGTCTGTACTTGTTCGCCACTAAGACTTGCTTGAATTTGTCGTTGCCGGCGACGAGACCTCGAGCGACGATTTTGGAACCAATAGAAAACGTTGGCATCACCCACAGAGCCGAATTTTTCCAGGAGTTTTCTTATTTTAACGGTTTCATCTTTTGGAGGATTTACCATTCCACTGTTGAAGATGGACTCAAGTATAAGGATCTGCTCTGGTTTGGGAGTAGCCAACGTGACCTTACCGGTTCATTTCTCTCTATACTTTCGGACCCATGGTTTGGTCGGTTGGCTAGATTTTGTTCTTGATCTTCCATGGTAAAGTTAGATCAGCACACTGTTGAAGATGGACTCAAGTATGAGGAAACAATTTAGAATATTCAAGAACATATATAATGTGAAAGCAACAGGAGTCCACAATGAACATCAAGAGCTCCGTCACGGCCAAAGTACTTAAATGGCCTTCAGGGAATGTCACAGCTGGATTTACCATGTTACCCTTCATCAAATAATTTTGCAAACGACCTCTATTTGTGATAAATAATTTCTGAGGAAATCATTAAAACAAGATTACGATTGCAGTAACAGCCATTTCGATGCCATTTCGGTGAAAAAACCAAATCTTTTTCGAATAAGGTTGATAATAGATGAATGTGGATTCTCTATAATATCTCTTGGAAAATAGTTGTATAAATGCCACAAGCTTGGTATTTTCTTACAATTTCTCCTAGTCATAGTCTCAGCTTTCAATTGCTGTCGCACCTAAATGCTCCCTCTAACTGAATTATGTGACCAAATTTATTGGGATCAAGCTGCTACAAGAGTTTAGACTTTTAGTGTTTCACATCTCCATGTACTTAATTAAACCATTTATTTCGGCTTCTTCATATGCGTTGCCGTTTTGCTGATTGTCAAATTTGAGCTGAAAAGCCATCCTTGCTCTTCTTTTATTTGCACAAAGTATTTCTTTACTTCTCAAATTTTCGCAATATTTGACAAGTTGCATACATGCAGACTTTTCAGGAAGGGAAAAGAAGGTTTCATAAAAAATTATAGAAGTGATGTGTGAGGTCTGCATTTAAGCTTTAGGTTTAGCTGCTAGAACCAATTCATTAAGTATTTCGTGAATAATAGAAAACTTAGGGTCCGTTTAACATTTTTTGTCTTTCACTTTATGAATTTGAGTTAGAAAGACTTAACAATTATAATAAATATTTTATAAGTAATTATAGTCACCCAATATTGATTTTATTTAAAATTAAATGATGATATTTCTTCCATCCCATTTATTTTGTCATAGTTTGACTTTTCTGATTAAACAGATCAATTTTGTAATTAATAATTCATATTGATTTATTTGATTTTTCATAAAAAATTTTCAACAAAAATGAAATTTATATAAAGTGTTATGACATGAAATTTAAGATTTATAAAAAAAAAAAAATTTAAAAATCTACAAAAGATTACACCTTGAAAACTTGATTCGATGATCAAAAAATATCAAACGTGACAAATATATTGGGACCGAAGTAGAATAATATAAGTGATAAAATATGCATAATGAGAGTCATATTGGTGTGAGACTCACAATGAAAAAAAACGAAGGGCAAGAATAGAAAACAAAACTAATTCAATGAATGAAGTACAAAAGTAAGTATTTGTAATTTAAAATCATTTTCAACTATGTGAAAAATTAGTTATGCTCGAAAATTTCATATGGTACTTTCAACCCGTGAGAGAAAAATTCGAAAAATATTTTACACAAAAAATTATTCTAATGTTTGGTATCCAAAAATTTTTAAAAAATAATTAAAAAAAAATATGTTCAACTCAAACAAACAGACTCTAGTAGCATATATCGTTCCAAGTATTGCAACAATTGAGACAGACATTTAATTTCATTGTTCAAGTGTCTATGAACATGACAGTAACAAAATCAGATATAAGAGACAGAAGTATAGCACATTGTACGTTGTCTTCCACTTTTCTTGGTCTCAAAAAAAAAAAAACAAAACAAAAAAACAAAAAAAGCGAATGAAATTCACGGCTAGTGTTTCTTTGATCCCTTAAGACGCTGGGTCATGGTGTCGCAATTAACTTGTCCAGCCCTTGTCGACAAGCAAAGCAGCAAAGTTAGGAAAAAAAAAAAAAAAACATATATTTGGGGCCAAAAGAGTTGAGAATATGTCTTCGTGATTCAGATCAATTAGACGCTTAACTTGAATGTAGGATTAAGCTAAATTGTGTTGCGTGTGACTAATCGAATTTGTCTTATTTTTTAAAAACCACCTAAGATGGTGCCACGTACGTTGGAGGATTAGGCATAGAAATCTGCCTACGTCATGATAATATAGAAATTTATTATTTATACATTAAGAGAAGTTCAAGCACATCTCTTTTAGGAAATGTACTAATATCAATTTTTTCGTGAAGTAGAAATAGTAATAAATGGAATGTTTAAAATGGTGGTACATAGCTGTAGATGATTGAGAGGGTGAAAGAAAGGAGGACAAAGAAGCTAGGGTTTGGCAGAGCAAGTGCATGTGAAGGAATGCATGGAAAACTGGGTCAGTATGAAGGATATTGGAATTTAAAAAGGGAAAATCCAAAAATAGCCAAGGAACCGTGCAATAATTTATTCGTTGTGACGTTAGGCAGAGGAGACATGGTTCACAGTCCATAAACAGCCTCTTTCTTTCTGTCTTTTTAATATTAAACGAGAGGAGTATAAAGGGTCATAAAGGTTGGCTTAAACTTCGAACATGTTTTGCATCTACAAATATAAAATGTTGAAATGATGGGCCTCATTGTTTTTTCGCAAAAACAAAAAAACAAAAACAAAACACCAAACGACTTGTACCACGGAAGCGATTCCCTGGCTTCTTTTTTTTTTTTTTTTTTCTCCTTCAATAGAAAATTTCTTACATAAATTAAAATTCATATATTACAAAAAAAAAAAAAAAAAAAAAAAGCTTTTACACTTTAGACTATGTACAAATTTTTTCTCTTTCATGAGGATTTGAAGCTTAATTCCTTCGTTGAAGTGGCATATATATATATATAAACACTGACCGACTTCTATCATGGACGTGATTTCCTGGCCTTTTTTTTTTTTCCTCCCTTAATAGAAAAATCATAAATCAAAATTCATGTATTTATTAAAAACAATGCTTGTAGAGTTTAGAACATGTACAAAATTTACCTCTTTCATAAGGATTTGAAGCTTATTCCTTCGTCGAAGTGGCGCGCGCATATATATATATATATATATCCGCTCCGAGTTTTTATTTCTCTTATACGAAGCTAATTTGAAAGAGTTATTGTTACCTAAATACACGTCCAAATAATTGGTATTACATCAAACTATTAAAAGTCAATAGTAGATGTCGGAATATTTTAATAGATTTATTTGATAAATTCTTACATTTAATGAATTATTAAAATTTATTTTGAGATTTATATCTTTTCCAATTTTCAAAATAATGATTTATGATGGTTTTAAATTTTGAGTTATAAATCCTATGTCATTACGTATTTCGATTACAAATCTTTATATGAATTGTAGTTCTCATTATAATGAAATAAAAATTGTGATACATTATATGTAGACAAAATGTTATTTAAATTTTGAGCAAATAAATATAAAATATTGGTGGAAGGGTAGAGGACAAACATCATAAAAGTATTCACCTTCTAAATATTCACAACTATAATTATGTGGACAAAGTAGAGTGTGTAGAGAAATATCTACTTCTCTTAGTTGGACAGATTAAAGAGAAATTATATCTATATGCAAGATAAAGTAGGGTGTGTAGAGAAATATCTATTTCTCTTAGTTGTATAGATCAAAGAGAAACAATAACCATGAGTTGAGCTGTTATATCTTAGAGGTAGAACACTATAAACTTCTGCATCGAAGTTAAAATATCTGTAAGAGTGAAAATTGCCTTAAAGAAAGCGAATACGCATCTTAGCCTTACCATAATTTTTGGTAACTGCAAATTCGTGTTTCTTTTTATGGGCTGTCACAATTCTTGAATCGTGTAGAAAATAATACTAAATATATATTTTTTTTTATGTGAACTCAAGGTAATATTTATCTTGTTAATTTTTTTTTATTCTAAATTATTCGTCATGGTAATTGACATTATTTTTCTTTTTTCTTTGTGTAGAATCAATAAATTTAAGACGATTAACCCACGGTATGGAAAAATGAAATTTGGCTACCTCACTTTTTCCTTCTAGTTTGCATGACAAGTACGAAACTTATAGTTTCTTATGAACACTAACAAAATGGTAAAATAAAAATGTTGATATAAAATTTAAACTAAGGTTCGTACCAAGTACTGAATAGTTCAAAATAAAGGTAGAGCACCACACATAGTACTCATATTCAAATTACCTAAAAGAAAGAGTATGGTTCTATCTCTCGAGATAGACTCTAATGCTCAAATCAATAATTAGATCAGAGAAAATTTCAATAAGAATTCAAAACTTATGAAATTAGGAAAGTAATTAATAAATTTGATTTACCATTTCAACATTTATACCTGAAATTGTTGGGTCATATCGATCAATGGATTGAAAAGTAGTTACTTGACCTATTGATGTCGACTAATTGATGGTATAAAAATATCAAACACTCAAGTAATAAAAGAAAATTTCGTCAAACTACACGACCATCCACATACCCGCAGTAGATAAGTAATGAGTTATGAGGGGTATTGTCCCACGAGAATGGCCGATGAAAATTGCTAGATTTTTGGGAAAATTGTGTAATTTGAACAAACAAAAGATTAAGATGAGACTTAACTACTACTAAAAACCAAGCAAAGAAAGAAATTAACAAATACACAACTAAGAATAATAAGAGAGAAATAGATCGGATTAGGGATCTCTTTACCATGAGTATTATTCGAATTATAGAGGCACAAATAATTATAAATTTATTTTAATTTTCAGAGGTACATGTATTTCTTTATAATCAAAAGTCATATCATAACTTATTTCACAAACTAAAACTAAGTAATCACAAAGGCATACATCAAAAGTAGAGATTTTTTTTTTCAAACTTAAAAGTAGAGACTAACAAATAATTATGAAACATAAATAAAAATAGAAAAAATAGAAAAATGTGTACAATAAAATATATAGGAGTTGAAATTCTTTTGGTTTTGATAACTATGGGCTCTTTTCCATGATGCTTCGCGAATATGTATTTCGCCTTATTTCTTATTTGTTTTTATATTTTCATTTTTTTATGGAGAATGGAAAAAAATAGTAGAGTGAAGAAGGGCATTTGGTAAATGAGGATAATAAGTAGAATGGACTTTCTTTAATAGAAAATGTAAGCAAGATTGTCGTGTTCGCTTTCAACATCTTGCAATCGAATTCATAATTGACATCCAATTGGCCCCTACATAGCTCCGTTCTTGTTCCTGATATGTGATAAGCCTCTAAAGTTTTGATGGTAGATTATTACAGTCCACTAATTTTGCTTCAACAAAAAAAAAAAAAAATACGTGCTTCGTGATGTTACAAGTGTTTTGAGAAATAACAGGGGCTAGTGACTATTTCCCAAAGAGAAAATAAAAGGCACATTTATTACTAATTCCTTCAACTCTTGTTCATGAGCATATTAGTTTGAAGGGTAGCAAGAGCAAAGTTTTAAATATGAATGCATAAGCCCTTGTGTAACTTGAAATTTGTGTAAATTATTAAATGGTATCAATAACAAGTTAATATAAGTCATCGATAGTTATATGGGATATTATGATATTTGGTCAACTTGTGATCGTAAAATTTTGATCCTTGTGACAAATCTGAAAATTATACTAATTTTTCAAAGTTTCAAGGTGCAAGCTTTTGCTACTCAATTTGGGGGAATGATCTTAATTTGTTATAAGATTGGGAAAAGGAAATTATAATCTTTTTTAGCATAATTTCATATTCTATTAGTTTATTTTATCATTGATATCAAAGCATACCCTAGTGTGCGATTAATTTTGTGTCAGTGGCATTCATCTCTATTTTTTTGATATTAGGAGTCATCTCTTATGGAAATAATTTATGAGTTAAATTTTCCATGGTAACTAGCTGGGATGAGTTAAATGAGAATAGCAGAAGATATCTGTCGCTTTTTTATATGAAAAAACACACAAGATATTTGCATTTAATTGTTGTTATATGTCATTGAGTTGTGAAAGATAGTACGTACAGGATTTCATTTCAAAAGGAGTATTGATGTGTATTTACGTTGAATCAAATTGTTATGGATATATATCCTCCATGATTTTAAATACTAAATACTCTCAGTTTTAATAAAGCAAATGACTAAGCGACATTAACCATAGGTTAATGTTGTAATGGTCTTATTGATCATGAGTAACAATGATCGGATATAACTGAGATATGAAAAATAGTGGGCGTCATAGAATTTCATCTCAAATTCTATATGCATTTGATTTAACTTATGATAGTTTTGTGAGTGTGAACTTTTGTGTTTGGAATATGACATTTTATATTATGTCTTGGATTAATCATTATTTTAGTAAGTATGTGCAGATTAATACTCACTATGTCGGATATTATAGAGATAAAAATTTTATAAAATAAAATGGTGGAGCTACTTGAATCACATGCATGATATTTCATGCGAAAAGAAATTAATGAAAAAAATGACTCTTAGTAGGTAATTAGACTACTGACTATACCTTAAAGCAAGTACTTAATGCATTGGAGAAAATGATGGCAAACTTCTTTTGGGGTGAGGAGGGTTCCCATAAGAGGTATTAAATGAAACAGTTGAACCTATATGTACCTATGGATGCCTCGTTTCTATAAAACGGTCTTGGTTTGAGTAAATTCGAAGATATTGCTGAGGCTTTCTCACGAAAACTTTGGCGGAAATACAAAGCTTTGGATTCCATATGGCTTCCTTCACGCGACAGAGATACCCCATGCATGGCAACATCAATACACCCAGCAGGGTTTGGAGACACATGCAAGGAGTTAGGGATATGGCTTTCTCAAACGCATCATCTTAGTTCGGTAAGGTGGCTCTTCTTTCCGGAAAGATAATGGATGGGGACTAGTGTACTTCGGAATGGCAAAGATGAAGTTCAACAGCCCCAAGTAAAGATCAATCAATTATATTTCAAGGGAAAAAATACAATATTATATTTCAAGGAAAAAAATACAATTTTAACCCCTAAAGTTTGGGTCGTAGCCCATCTTGGTCCCTAAAATTTCAAGCAGGACAGAGAATACATTTAGTTCTCAAACTTTCCAATTTCAACTAATTGTTATAACCTAAATTAGATTTAACAGCCACGTGTATGGGATCAATGTTATATTGTAGATATGAATGGTGAATGGTTAGATATTGATAGTTAGAAGGAAAAAATAAAAGTATGGTTAAATGAGTTTTAAATTAGTTGGGAAGTGTTATATCCCAAGATAGATTTAACAGTTACGTACAATGTCCATGACTTTTTCCATTTGTAATTGACAAAATTTTCAAATTTATCCTAAATTATAAGATATTAAAAAGTCTGAGGATTAAATGCATTTTATTTAGAACTTTAGGCATTAAAATAAACCATGACCCAAAATTTGAGGGCCAATATTTCATTTTTTTATGTTTGAAACTTGAGAAAAGCACGTGACTTTTTCCCTTTCTATTGATGCAATTTTCAAATCTCTTAACTGATTTTAACCATTTAATCTGGTGTTGAAAAAATTATATACAAAGAGAGGATAATAATAACACAATAATAATTCACTAATAAATTAAACAATAGTAATTCAAAATTAATTTTTGAGTTATAATAAAACAATAATAATTCATAGCTTTTTATAGCATAATGAGATTCATTAATAAGGTTAATCATTGAAATATTTGCTGAAAATGGTGTAGCAAATGAAAACTCAATATTTAGTTAGAAATATTGAACAAGATTAAATGATTAATATATTACTTCAAATTTATACTTCATGTGCTCATAAGTAACCTCTTTTATAATATTTTAAATTAGTGATGTATTTTTCGTCGTTAATATTTTTTAAATATTTTAAAATATCAATCACTGACGAATTTTCTCGTCGCGACTATTATTCTTGGAGACGGATTTTCGGTCACTAAATTTAGCAAAAAAAAAAAAAAAAAAAAAACATATCACTAATTTAAGGTTTTCACAATGTCTCAAAAGCAAATTTAGTCACCAATTTGTCACTGGAAAAATTTGTCGCTGAAATTTTGTCTGTAAAACCTTTGCTATATTTCACTTACGAGACATTTTTTTACGAATGGATTTCGTTGTCCCATCCATTAGTAAATTTTTTAGCAAATAATTTATCAAAAATTCGTAGCTAAACCGTCACTAAATGGGCTGAAATTAGTAAGAAAGTGTTGTAATATAGACAAGAACGATGAAAACTTAGGCGTTGGTAACCAAAGAAAAAAGTAAAAATATAGGTTAAATTAGTTGAAATCGGTTAGAAAATATTATACCTTAGGATAGATTTGAGTTTTTCTGTTTGTAATTAATAAAATTTTTAAATTTGTCCTAAATAAGAAGATATTAAAAAATTCAAAACTTAAATACGTTTTGCTTGAAATTTTGGGGATTAAAATTGACCATGACCTAAACTTTGAGGGCCAAAATTGTATTTTTCTACGTTTAAAAATTGAGATTTAATAGTCACATGCTTTGCACGTAGCTTCTTCCAATTTTAATTGATGAAATTTTCAAATTTATCCTAAATTGGTTGAAATTGGAAAGTTGAGCACTGAATGTGTTTTGCATGAAACTTTGGGCACCAAGATGGACCACGACCCAAACTTTAGGAGTTAAAACTGTATTTTTCCTTATATTCCAACGTTGAAGGTTGGCGGCTAGATGGTGTGAGGGCGAATTTGACACCAGCCGAACACCATTCAATCATGAAGCGGCAATATTTCTTATCAAAGGGGAATGATGTGGTCGTATGTAGCCGAATCCTAGCGGTTCTTTCACATTGTTCTCGGCTTTCCATTATGTAAAAGAGGCTCATGCCACGCTTGCATCAAGGAAATATATTTGGAGTAAAAGGATTCCGATCAAACTGTTGATATTTATATGGAGGTTGTTGAATGGTTTGCTCCCATTTCCTGACGTACTAATGAGGTTGAATTTCCAACTAGTGTCAAAATGTCAATTTTACTGATATACTAAGTCTCCGGGTCATGTTTTAACAGCCTGGGCCTTCGGGGTCTCAATATGGTATCATTATGCTCAAGTTTTTGGTCTACCAAGATTGCGATACTCTACCATTCTTAAGCTACTTTAAGCTTGGCGAATTAGCTCCTCTTTAGCTGATCATTGCTGAACTTGTCACAGTTCTGATCTGCTGGGAGATTTTGAAAGCATGTAACTCTGGCCTTTATCAAGGTAATGCAATGACGAAAAAGCAAGTTATTTATTGTATAAACCGGTTAATGAGTTATATAAACTTGAAAAATCCACTTAATCTCACGAGTAATGCAGCTGGTTCTCTTACTTCTATCAGCCTAGGTGTTCGCATATTAGGACAGTAGCGGCATTTTGCAATCCCAATCTCACGGTCTTTACCGCTAACAGGATTCTACAAGTTTAAGGTGGATGGCTCATCCCTTGGAAACCTTGGGCCTCCAGGAAAGGGTGGACTTATTCGCGATCACAATGGTAGGTTTTGCTTTGGACTCTATTTTCACTTTGGTTCTGCCACGTCTATGGAAGCAGAGTTCTGAGGGCTTCTTTCTGGCATTGAATGGTGTTATTGGACAAATCTTTTGCTTGTGACTTGAAAACTTTGGTGGACATTCTTCAAGGTTGTTCAGGATCCGAGTTCCATGGCATTTGGATGTTATCTACAAGAAATTTGTAGCCCTAACCTCCAATTTGCAAGTCACGATACATCATCAGTATAGGCAATCCAATTCTGTAGCTAATTCTTCGGCTAAATTGGCTAGTACTAGTGCAACTTCAAATACATTTGTATTTAGCTTGCTTCCTTCTACAATTAGATATGTAGTTAATCTAGATGCACTTGATGTTCTAAACATTCGTATATGTAACAATGCAATCGTATAACCATCTTTATAATTAATAAAATCACCTTTGGCCACAAAAAAAGATTGTTGGCCATTAGAAAAATGATTGAGATATGTGATAAAAAATTGGCTCTTAGTAGTAGATTATTAGTCATCTATGTTGATCATTCCTGATAGTAAGAATACTGGTTACCAAAGTGAAAAATATTTCTCAATAACTTAAATGAACGTGGATACATCTTATGTTATTCCGTGGTTACATACAGAGATTTTATCACTAAATAGTGATCTATAATTGATATTTGATAATGTGACTATGCTGTCACGAGGGTTGTTCAAATATTTTAACTCAAATATCAATTTCTCATATCTTTGTTATAATAATTTATGAAAATATAATAATCAAACTTGAAGTACATCGAGAAAGAATGGGAGTTATGCCTAAAATTTATTAAATTGGAACCATATATAAGAATACTTCTACTTAGGGACGATTGGAGATCTCAAGAACTAGGTTAGAGAAAAATGAATCATAGAATGGTTTGGGAAAAAAGCATGCAAATTGTGATCAATATTTCAATAAGTCCCTCCTACGATGTAGATAATGCATATGATCCTATGATGGGAAGGTTGAGATTTAATCTCCTAATGAGTTTTACAACCCTTATAGGTTGTATGTCTAACTCATGGGAGCATACTTGTTCGACTCACCTATATGAGTGTGGAGGTAGGATCGCTTCCCATGAGAATTTGGCTCATTCTCAGGAATTTCATGAATCTAGGATAAAAAACAAGGTCGTAATGTGCATGGTTTGACAAATTTATATTAACACCTTGAATATCATGTGTGTGACATAATCATACGTACCCTAAAGTGGTCTTAAGGCTTAACCATTTTGACTCTAGTATGGGGATTATAGAAACATTAAGTAAAGGTTTCAAGGTATTGCCACTTTCAATATATAGGGGGTTCTCTCACTTTGTCTATAAATAAATAATACTTATATTCTATTAAAATAAGTGGGGGGATTGTTGGAAAATTTTGATAGAATAAATTATTTGAATAAATTCTTACATTTAATAATGAATTATTGAGAATTATTTAAGGAGTTACATCCTTTCAAATTTTCAAGACAATGATTTATGATGCTTTTAAATTTTGAGTTATAAATCCTATGTTATTATGTATTTTGGTTACAAATATTTATGTGAGTTACAATTCTTATTATTTTGAAATAAAATAGTTATAAGTTGTACGTGAACAAAATGCGATTTAAATTTTGAAACATATAAACATAAAATATTGGCGGACAGGATAGAAGTCAATCATCCGAACAACTATTCATCTTTTAAATATTCACAACTATAACTATATGGATAAAGTAGGGTGTGTGGAGAAACTTCTATTTCTCTTAGTTGTGAAGATCAAAGTGAAGTAACAAACTTGTTTTGAGATGATACACTATAACCATCTACTTTGGAGTTTAAAAAATATGTAAGGGCAGAAATCACCTTAAAGAAAGCAAATATGCACTACTACGCTACCGTACTTTTTGGTAGCTGCAATAGAGTTAAATGGCATTTATAGAAATTATGAAATTTATCAAGAATTATGAAGAAGTATCAGGTTAATTTGTGAACTCTTCCAAAAGTAGTTTCATAGTCTCCTCCAAAATGCCAAGAGCAAGGATCAAGTAGATTGCTACAATTACTGGTTTTAAAAGGAAGTCTTTGCCTTTCACTTTATCCTCTTTACAAGGGAAAGAAAAGGAGTGATATCTTTTAGCCAATGTTGGAGAAAATTAAACAAAGATTTGGTTGGATGGAAATCGAAAGTGCTTTCTCCATGACGAATGCTGATTTTAATTAAACATGTCCTAAGTTCTATTCCTTTGTATCTAATGGTAGTATTGCAACCTCCCAAGAGAGTGCTATAGGATATTGAAAGGTTCTTTGTAGATGTTTTCTGGGGAATCTCTATATTTGGCAAAAGGCTTCATTGAATAGCTTGGAACAAGTTGTGCTATCTTATGGAGGAAAATGGATTGGGTTTGAATAGGATGAATGATGTACTTCAAGCACGATCATTTAAATTATGGTGGAACTTTAGAACTGACCAGTCTCTATGGAGTAAATTTATTACTTGTAGACACTTGAAGAATGGAGCTTATCCAGTATTAGGGTTTGCACCTTTTACTACTTCTAGTACTTGGAAGAGGATGATTGCTATTAGCCTGTCAGGGACCTTGCTGAAGACAATGTGGTTACTTTGATAAGAGGAGGGAAATTCTTAATTGTGGTATGATAATTGGACTGCCCAGTGAAGGCTTTCTATTCTCAAATACTGATGACATCCTACCCAATATAACAATGGAACAAGCATGGAGTGTTGACAACTAGAATATGAATGTTATTTAGGAGGTATGTCCTAATTTTGATGTTAACGTGCTCAATGGGAAACATATACTATTTCACAAGGGCAAGATTAAATAGCTTCAAAGGCTAACACCAATGGCAGCTTTATAGTTTCTTTAGCTTTACAAAATATTAGACAAGCTTGAGTTCAAATCTTCTCAAGACAAAAGGTACGGGATGTTAAGGTACCACTAAAAATTTCTATGTGTGTATGGAGCATATTGAATAATGTATTTCCTTTGGATGACATATTGGTCAAAAAAGGATTTCATTTGGCCTCTAAATGTCAATTCTGTTCAGCTGTGGAGACATTAGATCACTTTTTTATGAGTTGCAGGCTAGCATTAGAAGTTTGGCAAATTTTGGTTTGCATTTGCAAATTTGCCTGCAAAATACACTTTCAATAAATTTGAAAAAAAAATTCTCTCCAATTGTGTTCCCTCCTTTGTGAAATCTTTAGTCCCACATTGGAACTTTGTGTTGGATGTTTTCATGTTATATGAGTTTGGGGTTTTGCCATTGTGAAACTCAAGTTGGGAGCCTAGACTATGCATAGTTAATGGTTTGGGGATTTTCCTCAAACACACATGCCCGCCCGCCCGCCAGGCGCGATGCGATGCGATGTGGTGTTATGCGTACGAACCATTAGAGTTTTACTTCTATCACATTTTTTCTTTCTATATTTTTTGGTTGCCTATTCTGTTTATTGATTACCTATTTTGCGTGAACTTTACTTATGTGTAGTTCCTGCCTTTTCTCTCAAGGCAGAAAGATTTCCTTTCTTTTCTCTCAAGTCACCTACCTTTTCTCCCAAGCTAGTGCTATAACTTCCAAATTCTGGCTGAATCTGTCACTATAAATAAAGGCCTTGAAGTATTCTTATAGACACCCACAAATCTCTTTTTTTTGTTCTCCTTTGGTACTGACCCTTGCAATTTGTAATCCAGTACTAACCTTGAACCCTTGCTTGCGAGTGCACGAGACCGAGGCTGCCGTTGATTCCTGGAGAGTGACCCCCTGGTGTTCCCATCTGCATCAGTGGATTACGATCCCATGGGAGGCGAAATCACTTTCAAGGACAGTGACCACACACCTCAACAATTTTTTTTTTTTGTTTTAATTATTGTTCTGTCTAGATTTTCTAACAATCTTGAAAGTGATTTTTCTATGTCGCTGTGATGGCCAACGCTGTTGTTCCTGACATGTCAAAACTGAAACTGTTTGACAGTAAAAACTACAAACGCTAGTCCGAGAAGGTTCTATTTTCTCTACAAACCCTCAAAGTGGATTACGTCCTATTCGGAGATGCTGCCCCTTTCGAATCCACTAGAGTTTATGCTGATGACAACCAAACTGCTAGGGGTTACATACTCAATTTCCTGACCAAAGCCCTATTTGATCTATACTGCCCATATAAGTCAAAATACAACTCTTAGGATGCTGGATAACTTCACAAAGAAAAATTATGTGGTTGCCAAGTTCCTGGATTTCAAGATGGTTGACGACAAACCTATCACCGACCAAATTCATGCATACCAAAATATTATTCTGAACATTACTCAGGAAGGCATGAAAATTGATGATGCTTTCTAGGTTGCTGCTCTAATTGAGAAATTGCCACCATCTTGGAAAGATTACAGGAATACACTGAAATATGACAAAACTGTCATGACGCTTGATGAGGTGATATCTCACATTCAGATCGAGGAAAGAAATCATCTGAAGGATAAGACTAATCTGACCTATGAGTTTGCAAACAAGGTGAATCTGGTGATAGCAAGCCCAAAGGAACTTCTCAAAGATTCAAAGGCAAAAGTCGTGGACCTAAAAAGGGCTGGAACAACACGGTCAAAGTCAAGACAACAAGCAATTAGGTAAGTTTAAAAAGTTTGGTAAGATTAATAAAAAGTTTAAAGGACCTTGCTATGTCTGTAGATTTACAAGTCACAAAGCAAATAAACCTTGCAAGTTTCGCAAGGGACAAGAGCAATAACTAGCCAATCAGGTGAACCTTGCTGAAGGTGATGATGAGACAATTGTTTCTGTTGTCTCCGAAGCAAACTTGGCCCATAATATGACCGAATGGATTGTGGACACTGGAGCCAAGAAGCATATCGCTGTTGACAAATGTCAATTCCTTGAGTATGAAGGAATGAGCGATGGGAAGCAGGTCTTCCTTGGAGATGCTCGTGCTATTCCAATCCTAGGCAAGGGAAAGGTCCTTTTGAGTCTTACCTCTGGAAAGACTATTACTTTGACCAATGTGCTGCATGTTCCATCCATGAGAAGAAATTTTATTTCTGGTTCTTTGCTTAATAAAGCTTCTATTAAACTTGTTTTTGAAGGTGATAAATTAGTTCTGACTAGGAATGGGAACTTTGGGGGAAAGAGTTTTTGTTGTGGGGGCTTATTTGTAGTTGATGCTATTTGCAATGGAATGAGTTGATTCTATTGAAATGTGGCATGCACAGATGAGGACATGTGAATGCTGACTCCATAAGGAGGATGAAAAATTCAAATTTGATTCCAAATCTGACTAATCATAATTTAACAAATGTAAAATTTGTGTTGAAGCTAAACATCATAAGAAACCCTTTCAGTGCATTGAAAGGACTAGTAGTCTTTTGGAATTAATTCACAGTGATCTTGGAGATTTTAAGAATAATATGAGTAGAGGTGGGAAGAAATATTATATCACCTTCATTGATGATTATTCAAGATACACTAAATTATATCTCCTAAGTCAGAAATATGAAGCTGAGGAAATGTTCATTAAATTCAAAAATGAGGTCGAGAATTAGTTAGGGAAAAAATTAAAAGACTTAAGTCTAATAGAGGAGGTGAATATGATTCTAATCTGCTCAAGAAGTTTGGTGAACAAAATGGAATAATTCAAGAAACTACTTCACCTTACTCACCTCAATCTAATAGGGTTGCAGAAAGAAAAATAGGACTCTTAAAGACATGATGAATGCCATGTTAATAAGTTCTAGGTTACCTACTAATATGTGGAGGGAGGCTATTTTATCTGCTTGTCATATTCTTAATAGAATACCTCACAAGAAAACTTTTAAGACACCTTATGAACTTTGAAAAGGTTAGTCTCCTAACCTTGGGTATCTCAAAGTGTGGTGGTGTCTAGCTAAGGTAGGGATACCGGACTTTAAAAGGAATAAAATTGGGTCCAAAATTATTGATAGTGTCTTAATTGGGTATGCACTTCATAGTATTGCTATAAGTTCTTGGTTTTGGAGTCTAATCATGTTGTGGAAACTTAAGATGCTAAATTTTTTGATAATATTTTTCCAATGAATAAAAATTCTGTAAAAATGTTGTCTCAAGAAATTCAAAATTCAGAAAAATATGATAATGAAGAAGTTCAAGAATTGAGAAGAAGTAAAAGGGCAAGGGTGGAAACTAATTTTGGACCTAATTTTATAACTGCTTTCATAACTGAAGAAGATCCAAAAACTTATATGGGTCAAAAGGCAATGAATTTGATTGATGCTAGTTTTTGGAAAGATGCAGTTAAAAATGAGATTGAGTCCATACTGTATAATCACACCTGGGAATTGGTAGATTTGTCTAGAGAGTGTAAACCTATTGGGTGTAAGTGGGTATTCAGGAAGAAATATTGCCTCATGATTCTATTGATAAATTTAAGGCACGTTTAGTGGCCAAATGTTTTACACAAAAAGAAGGCATTGATTTCTTTGACACTTATACACCTGTTGTTAGAATCACCACCATTAGAGTGCTTGTTGCTATTGCTTCCATATTTAATTTAATTGTGCACCAAATGGGTGTGAAAACTGCTTTTTTGAATGGTGAGTTAGATGAAGAAATATACATGCATCAACTTGAGGGCTTTGTTATTGAAGGACAAGAATATAAAGTGTAAACTTGTTAAATCCTTGCATGGTCTTAAACAAGCTCCTAAACAATGGCATGAGAAATTTGATAAGATTCTTGTTTCTAATGATTTCATCCAAGTAAATGAATCTGATAGATGTGTCTATAGCAGATTTCATGGAAATATTGGAGTCTTCATTTGCTTGTATGTTGATGACATGCTTATCTTTGAAACTGATGAAACTGTTGTTAAACAAACCAAGTCTTTCCTTGTTTCTAATTTGATATGAAAGACATGGGTGAGAATCATGTTATTTTGGGTCTTAAGTTGACTAGATTTGACAATAGTTTCATACTTTCTCAGTCGCACTATGTGGAAAAAATCCTTAAGAAGTTTAATCACTTTGATTTGGACTCTATGAGTACATCTTACGATCCTAGTGTGCACTTGAGAAAGAATAAATGTGATAGTGTCTCACCAACTGAATATGCTAAAATTATTAGGAGTGTGATGTATTTTATAAATTCTACTTGTCCCGATATTGCATATACTGTTGGGTGATTGAGTAGATAGACGCACAATCCTGATAAATGTCATTGGAATGCATTATTTAGATTGTTTAGATATTTAAAAGGCACCAGTGTATTTAGGACTTTATTTTTCTGGTAGTCCTTCAATGCTAGAAGCTTACTATGATGCTAATTGGGTGTCTGATAATGATGAGATTTGTTGAACCCCAATTATGTTAATCATGTTTTGATGATGACCAAATCGCACTAATGGTTTGAAAACAAGTGTGTAGAAAATAGGAGGGCTCGGAAGCAAATGATCATCCGAACAAAACAACCAGAAGACTCCACGGATACAAAGGACTGTCCGAAAGTGAAAGACAGAACTTCAGACGATGGTAATCATCCGACACAAAGAACCTGAAGCAGTCTCGGACGAAGAACAACATCCGATCTTTTTTCCAGAAGACATTGCTTCGATCGGACCCAGGTTCAGATGCAACCTCGGACGTCCAAACAAATACCGTCAGAGAACGGATGCAGAGTCGGACGCATAGGTTAGCAGCGGCCGTCTGAAAGGTCCAACGACTAGTTCGTTCGGACGCACACCCACTGCATCGACCGTCCGAAAGGTCCAACGGCTAGTAGATTTACAGTAAATAGAAAATAGCCGTTGGAAAATTGTTGGAAGCAGATTTTGGACAATTATAAATTCCCCTAAGCCTGAATTAAATTTGAAGAGATTTCTACATTGATTACAAGTAATTCTTGAGCTATTTGGGAGAAATAGTGGGTACAAGTATTGTAATAGTGTAGGTAGTTTTGTGAAAAGAGCTTAAAAGTGTAAGAGTTCTTCAAGTGTAAGAGTGGAGAGATAACAATAGTAACAAAGGGAGGTTGTGAGTGTAAAACTCTTGGCTCGACTAAAGAAAATTAGTGTGAGCAAGAGTGATCCTCATTTGTGTACAAGAGGTTATTGTCTTACCTACTTTGAAAAGACTTTTAGTGGCTAAACTTCAAATTGAGAACTTGGTAGTTGCCTTGTAAGAAGCTCTTTGTAGTTGTAAACTCTTAGCTTGAGAAGTTTGGGAGTTTGGCTTGATTCTCTTAATCTCAATATTCTTATTTGTTCTTTAAGCTTAAATTGTTGAAGGTATCTATTGTATTCATTTGTACTTAAGTTTTTGGTGCATAAAGTTTGAATTTTTATTAAGCACATAAAAAGGTTTGTTTTAGATACAACTTAATTCACCCCCCCTCTTAGGTTACTTTTTCGGCCAACAATTGGTATTAGAACTTGGTCTCATATATTCAACTTAATTGCTTTTGAGTAAAGATCATTATGGCAACCAATAGTGCTTTGTTTTTAGAGGGGCATTCTATCACTAGACGTCCCATGTTTAATGGCATTAATTTTATTTTTTGGAGGGATAGAATGAAAATTTTTGTTCAATCTATTGATATTGATTTATGGTATATAATTTGTGAAGGTCCTTTAGAAGCTAATATTCTTGATGAAAATATTCATAGATTAAGGCCTAAGACTAGATATGAGTTAAATTCACAAGATAGAATAAATTTATCTTTAAATGCTAAAGCCATTAATATTTTGTATAATGCCTTGGATGCAGATGAGTTTTCTAAAGTAAAAGGTTGCACAATCGGCCAAGGAAATATGGGACAAATTGAAACAAATCCATGAAGGAAGTGAAGATATAAGAGAGTAAAAGAAGTCACTTCTTGTGTTTAAAATGGAACCTCATGAGAACATTGACAAGATGTATTGTAGGTTCAATGATATGGTAAAGGATTTGGAAGGTTTGGGTAAAGAATATTCCTTGGGTGAGAAGAATAGAAAAATTTTGAATGCTTTACCTAAGGAATGGGAACCCAATCCATTGCCATAGAGGAGTCTAAAAATTTAAATTCTATGCCTATCGAGTTTTTGATTAATTCTCTAACCTCCTTTGAATTGAAGATGAAATACAAGGTGTAAGATGAGTAGGCAAAAGGAAAAAGAAGCATAGCATTTAAAGCTTCATCAAAAAGGAGAAAAGACTCAAAGAAGCCTCACTTCAACAACTTCCAAATCACTTGGGATGAATGCAATTCGGATGGAGAGGTTGAAGAAAAATATGAGGAGGCTCCAATGGCTTTTACATGGCACTTGGCAATAATGAGGTATCCTCTAGTTGTGATTCTTGTGATGATTCATGTGATAATGATTATGATGATGATGTTGAATCATTTATTTTTGAAATGAATGAATGTTTGAAAGAATCATATGCTAAGAACAAAGAGTTAAAAATTAAAGTTAATGCTTTATTGATTACCAACTCAAAACTTGTGCATGAAAATAATTCTTTGACAAAAGAAAATGATGTTTTGAAAGAAAAATTTGATCATGTAAGAACAAGCTTCTTTGAAGAAGAGATTAGATGATCTTGATGATATTTTGAAAAAGAAGAAAGAAAATGTTTTTGAAAAGAAAAGAACTAGAAATATGTTTTTGAACAAAAATTTTATCACCTTTAGAAAAAATGATTTGCCCTTTGTTAAATCTAAATCTTCTTTTTATGGCAATAAGAATATTATTTGTAATTATTGTCATCAACATGGCCATGTAAAGAAAAATTGTTATGTTAAAAGAAATGAAAAATTGCCAAGGAATAAATTCTATTTGGGTGATTAAGCATATTACTAACCCAATTGGACCCAAGAAAGTTTGGGTACCAAAAGTTGTTGCTTAACTTTGCATGTAGGTATGCTTGGAAGAGCACCAAGGAATTCAAGATAGATTATCAATAGAGGGTGTTCAAGGCATATGAGCTAAGATGACATTAAATTGGGTAACATCTAAAATTTTGTGTTAAGAATGTGCTTTCATTTATTAAGTTGAACTATGTTCTCTTAAATGTTACTCATCTATGTGATTGAATTTGTTTAGAATGCTAGAAAATATGTATCCCCAATTTTTGTCTATAATAAGGCACTACTTGCAAAAGAAAGGGGGAGCATTCTCTTTTTTAAATGGATTATTTTGCAAAAAATTGCATCACACATGCGTCATTGTTTTCATGATGCTTTTCGGTAAGGAATGAGCAAAAATTGTTTTGATCCTAATTCTTTGCATGAATTCCCTCATATCTTATTGAATACATATTTTTCCCTTCAAAAACTCAATCAATCAGGGAAAAATTGTTTTGCATAACTTGCCTTAATTCTCCGTGTACTCATGTGAATTATATTCATCTTTCAAGGGGGGAGAATAAACTTAGGGGGAGTTTAAATTGCATTCTTTTTCTTTGATGATGTCAAAAGAGGAAGAAAAATAGACAAAACTTCTTAACTTATGCTTCATATTTTTTGTTTGTTTTTAAAATTGTCCAATTGATTTGTCATCATCAAAAAGGAGAAGATTGTTGAACCCCAGTTATGTTAATCATGTTTTGATGATGACCAAATCGCACTAATGGTTTGAAAACAAGTGTGCAGAAAAGCAGGAAGGCGCGGATGCAAATGATCATCCAAACAAAACAACCAGAAGACTCCACGGATGCAAAGGACTGTCCAAAAGATAGAACTTCGGACGATGGTAATCGTCCTACACAAAGAACCTGAAGCAATCTCAGACAAAGAACAGATACCCTCGGACGCAGGTTCGGACAAAGAACAGATACATTGCTTCGATCGGATGCAGTTTCCAACAATTTTCCGTTCGGATGCATCCTCGAACGTCCGAACAAATATCCTCAGAGAACGAACGCAGCGTCGGACGCATAGGTTAGCAGTGGCCGTCCGAAAGGTCCAACGGCTAGTTCGTTCAGACGCACACCCACTGCATAGGTCATCCGAAAGGTTCAATGGCTAGTTTTTCAGTAAATAGAAAATAGCCGTTGGAAAATTGTTGGAAGCAGATTTTGGGCAACTATAAATACCCCTAAGCCTGAATTAAATTTGAAGAGACTTCTGCATTGATTACAAGTAATTCTTGAGCTATTTGGGAGAAATAATGGGAACAAGTGTTGTAATAGTGTAGGTAGTTTTGTGAAAAGAGCTTAGAAGTGTAAGAGTTCTTCAAGTGTAAGAGTGGAGAGATAACAACTGTAACAAAGGGAGGTTGTGAGTGTAAAACTCTTGGCTCAACTAAAGGAAATTAGTGTGAGCAAGAGTGATCCTCATTTGTGTACAAGAGGTTATTGTCTCACCTACTTTGATCAGAGACTTTTAGTGGCTAAACTTCAAGTTGAGAACTTGGTAGTTGCCTTATAAGAACCTCTTTGTAGTTGTAAGCTCCTAGCTTGAGAAGTTTGGGAGTTTGGTTTGATTCTCTTAATCTCAATATTCTTATTTGTTCTTTAAGCTTAAATTGTTGAATATCTATTGTATTCATTTGTGCTTAAGTTTTTATTTGGTGCATAAATTTTGCATTTTTATTAAGCACATAAAAAGGTTTGTTTTAGATACAACCTAATTCACCCCCTCTCTTAGGTTACTTTGTGGGCCAACAAGATTAACTCCACAAGTGGTTATATTTTTACTCTCGCTAGAGGTGCTGTTTATTGGAAACTATCTAAGCAAACATGTAATGCTAAATCTACCATGGAATATGAATTTGTTGCTTTAGAGTTGGCATGCTCAGAAGTAGAATGACCTCGTAATTTATTGACTGACATTCCTTTGTGGCCAAAGCCTATGTATTCTATTTCTTAGCATTGTGATTCACTCAAGCAGTGATCGCTAGAGCCAAAAGAAAAATTTACAATAGGAAGAGCCAGCATATCTGTTTGAGATACAATATTGTGAGACAACTCATGAGTAATGGAGTCATTGCCATGGACTTTGTGAGGTCTGAAAAGAATTTGGCTGATCCTTTGACTTAGGGACTAAATCTAAAGTTAGTCCAAGATATATCGAGGGGAATGAAACTGAGACCCGTTGATAGGGATTGAATATGACAACAACCCAACCTACATTAGTGGAGATCCCATGAAGTAGGTTCAAGGGGTAATAACAAGTCACAAAGATATTCCAATTGCACTATCAAATGTGGTCCCTTCCTATAGTGTAGATAGTACTTACTGTGTATAATTCGTGAGGGTCGAGTTGGTAACTCTTAATGAACTTCTATATTTTATAGGTGGTGTGTGGTAGTACATACTTGATAAGCTCACCTATATGAGTGTGGAAGTGAGGACAACTTCCTATGAGACTAACGGGTTCGTCTTTAAGAGCACTTATGAATATACAGGTAGGGTGCATGGCCCGGAAAGGCACCAAACCGAGAGCTTACAATGGATCGAAGTCTAACATGTGTTCAGCTAAGACTGTGCTTCAAGGAGGAAGGTTCAAAACTTTTGTCACCTATCTTCCGTATACTTTTCTGTTGAATGCACTAAGTGCGATTCAAGTCCAAAAGACATCGTCATTTATGTGTCAGATTTCTTTACTCAGTACCACTTTGTATTTTCGAGTCATGTGGAGGATTGTTGGAAATTTGCCTCCAAAATACACTTTCAATAAATTTGAAATTCCCTCCAATTGTGTTCCCTCCTTTGTGAAATCTTTAGTCCCACTTGGAACTTTGTGTTGGATGTTTTCATGTTTTATGAGTTTGGGGTTTTACCATTGTGCAACTCTAGTTGGGAGCCTAGACTATGCATGGTTGATGGTTTGGGGATTTTCTTCAAACACAAGCGCCCGCTCGGCGTGGTGCGGCTCGGTGTGGTATGGTGTGTGCGTGTGAACCATTAGAGTTTCACTTCCATCACGTTTTTCTTTCTATATTGTTTGGTTTCCTATTTAGTTTGTTGATTACCTATTTCATGTGAACTTCACTTGTGTAAAGTTCCTGCCTTTTCTCTCAAGGCAGATGGATTTCCTTTCTTTCCTCTCAAGTCGCCTACCTTTTCTCTCAAGCCAGTGTTGTAACTTCCAAATTCTGGTCGAATCTATCACTATAAATAAAGGCCTTGAAGTATTCTTATAGATACCCACAAATCTTTTTTCTTCTGTTCTCTTTCAGTATTGAGTAATCTAGTATTAAACTCGAAGCCTTGCTTGCGAGTGCATGCGACTGAGGCTGCTGTGAATCCTGGAAAGTGACTGCCCGGTGTTCCCATCTACATCAGTGGATTATAATCCTGTGAGGGGCAAAATTACTTTCAAAGACAGTGATCACACGCCTTAGCAAATTCTGTTCTATTTTAATTATCCTTTTTTCTAGATTTTCTAACTTGCAAGCAGCTAAAGAGATTGATATATGGTAGGTGGTTGCAAGAAAATTCCTCTACACTGTCAGGCATACTTTGCAAGATTATTCCTTCAATCGTTTGTTTGGAGGTTTGGAAGGCAAGAAATAGTCGTGTGTATGATAGTAAGAAAACTACAGCTAGGATGGTGATTAGCTCGGTGCTTTCTTTGACAAGAATTATTTGCATGGCATTCCCGCTTAACTTTCCTAATGAGAATGATGGCTTGTTTTAGCTACTAGGATTAAGGAGAGCACTAATAAGGAGATGTTCAAAACCTTGTTAATTAGGTGCTATCACCTTTCTACTGGATCATATAAGTTTAATATAGATGCGGTTTCTAAAGGCAATCCTGTAGAGGCAGCTGGAGGTGATGTTATCAGGGATTCTTCTGGGAAGGTAATTGCTAACATTTGCCTAACACTATGGAAATTATCAGTCCAATATACATGATGAAGTAATACCTTTGATAGAATGGCTTCAACTTTGTAACAGATTGAAACAAAATTAACGGCATAGCTATGGAAAATTAACAACATAGCATAGCTATGTAACAAATAATGGTGATCAATTATTTGAATTCAGGATGTAAGATTCTAGGAGATTGGATAGGACTTTGCAGCACATTTTCCAATCTACTCAAACAATTTCAATACTCAGATCAATGTGTTTTCAGAGAAGCTAATCAACTGCGAGTCTTCTAGCCAATATAGGTCGTAATGAAAAATGTAATAGGATTTTTAATTCTTCGATACTGTTATTGTCTAGAGGACTTATTAGACTGGATAGGATATCTTTTATTTATTTGAGAATCTAGAAAAATTGTACTTCTTCATAGTAGGTCTTGGACTAGCCCCCTCCTTGTATTTTTTGGTTATTCATCAATAAAATGGGAGTAAGACCCCTCTACCTTGTATTTTTTGGTTATTCATAAATAAAATGAGTGTGAAACCCTTCCACTAGGGTATGGTGGTTTATTAAAAAGGGGTATAAACGAGATATAGTCATCTGCCTCAAAAGATCAAGAAAAGACAACATTCATTTGTTCGTGTGGTATTTTTGCATATAGAAGGATCCCGTTTGGGTTGTGTAATGCTCCTACAACTTTTCAGATTTGCATGATGTCAATTTTTGCTGACATGAACAAAAAATTTTGAAAAATTTCATGGATGCATTTATCTTTTTGGTGATACCTATGATGATTGTCTTAATAATTTGTTAGTTGTTTTGTAATGTTGCGAGGAAATAAACTTAAGTCTTGAATTGGGAGAAGTGTCATTTTATAATACAAGAAGGAATAGTGTTGGGTCACAAAATTTCTAGAAAGGGGGATGAATGTTGACAAAGGCAAAGTGGATGTTAATTTCTAATTTGCCACTCCCATCCACAATGAAGGTAGTTAGAAGTTTTATGGGATATACAGGCTTTTGGAAGATTCATAACTATTTTCCCAAAATTTTTAGGCCTTTAACTAGTTTACTTATTAAAGATGTTGATTTTTATCTTAACGAAGTCATTAGGAATTCTTAAATGCTTTTAATATTTTGAGAGAGTGATTAAGCTCTGCTCCGATTGTTGTTTTACCTGATTGGAGTTTGCCTTTTGAATTGCAGTTTGATGCAAGTGGTGTTGTAGTAGGAGTAGGTTTGGGGCAAAGTTGTGGTAAATGATTTCGTGTGATTTATCAAGCAAGCAGGACTTTGGACAGGGCTCAACTCAACTATACCACAATCGAGAAGGAATTCTTAGCAATGATATTTGCTTTCGATAAATTTTGTTATTATTGTGGTAAAATGTTGTTGTAGGCACCCAAAATTAACAACTCTCAATAATAATGTAGTAGTGGTGAGTACAAGTCGACCCACAGAGAATAGAGTTTATTCTTGTGCTCAAAAGAAAATGGGTTTTTGGATGCTTTTAAACTAAAAACTAAAACAATAAAGCAAATTAAAGAGAACTCAATTTAAGAAGAATCTTGGTTTTGGTCATATCCATCATGGAAATTTACTAGTCGATCATTGATTGCACCTAAGATAATTCAATATCTATACCAAGTACTAATTGAACAATTAACCCGACTTTTAAAACAAAGTTGATTCTTATTTCTTTCTAAAGTTGGCTAATTTTCAACACGCGATCCAATTAACCCTAAGTATTAATTTAATCCAGGCATGCGCCAAAGATTAATTAATAGAAGTATTAAAATCAACAAGAAGAATTAGGCTAATTAAACATAAACACACGCTATTATGCCAATTAGTTGATTATTCTTCCTAAATTCAATAACACTAATCGAGCAATTATCAAATTTAGTTGCATCACAGATTGAATTAAACACACGCGGTTAAAACAATCTATCTATAGATTAATTCCAATAACTTATTTATTCTGCAACAATAACAAGTTAAAAAGAACAATCACAAAATTAATCGCAAAAAATCAATACTTGATATAAAATTCAATAAATTTAGGAACAAAAAGTCTCACAACATAGTAGAATTAACCATGGCTTCAAATCCCTCTACCAAGAAAAGGGTTTAGACACTAAGTGCCATGAAAGAATAACCAAGAATTTTCTCTGCTGAAAACCCTAGCTAAAACAAGGAAATGAGGTGTCGACCCCCTTCTAATCACCCTACATGAGATATTTATAATGAGTACGAGGGTTGCAATTATTGTCTAAGAATAAGAACGTGAAATCGCAGGAAAAAAAGTCCAACAGAGCGAAAAAATCTATCAAAAATAAAAAAATCACGTAACTTCACTGTTTCGGAGCACATGTTCGCTATTTCAGGCACACATGTGCTGCTTGGTTGTGCATATGTGCACCCTAGGTAGTGCTGAAACTTTCCATTCTAGACTCAGCGCACATGCTCTGCCTGAATTGGGCGCATATGCACTGGGCCTTGACACTAAACTTCACATTCGGTTGACCTTTATACTTTTGGAATTTGGAAAGTGTAAAATACAAAAGTTGTAACTATCTCTCTTAACTTTCCAAGGCATCTTGAATCACGTCAATCAGAGTTTGGACATAAAGGAAAGTTACGCTTAAAATACGAAACAGTGTCTTGAATAACGTCATACTTGAGCATGTTTCGCCCTTAGCATTTCCTTTCTTCTTTTCCATCTTTTTTAGCTCTTTTTCACTTTAACCCTATAAAAACTAAGAATAACCAAATTAAGTTCAATAATAACTCAAGTCATTCTTACAACACATAAAGACGTGATAATTGACACATAAAGTATAGCACAATTATGAATTTATCAAATTACCCCACACATAGCCTTTGATCGTTCTCGAGCAAACATAAAATTAAAACATTTAAGCAAAACAAAATTTCACTCAACATATTCCCTCAAATATCCACATAAATAAACAATAATCAATCTATCAATGATTGTAGTCTAAGAACCAAAGAGCTCAATTGCTAATAAAAACCAAAACATGAAATTCGTGTGTATGTGTGTATAACCATTCAAAAACTTGGATTTGAAAATATTTAAATTAAATAATGAAGACCCTTAAATTTTTTCTAAACAACCCCTATCTCACTCTTCTTACGTCCCTCCACTAATCTAGACAACCAATTCTATTTAAATTTAGGTAGGACTTTTAGCTCGAACTATAAGTTAGGATATTAGTTAGCCAAAGAAGAGAGAGGATATAACAATTAAGAACAAGATCTTTATAGTAATAGTGGCCACACATTAAAATAAAACTTCTCTTGACTTGTGAAATATCATATATCCACAACCCCACTCTTGAGTAACAAACACCCATGAAAATTTTCGAACAACCAAAAAACATAGCCAAACACACCAACCTCCTTCAGGACATATATATACATCGCATCATTATTTTATTTTCTTATGTTCGCTTACAGTACAGGTACCAATAGTAGGCACTACCCACAATATATAAACACGTAGGTGCCAGTGATAGGCACTACCTGAAAATACAGGTACCAGTGATAAGCACTATCTGTAAATATCAAAAACTCTCATTATTATTATTTTTATTCTTGAACAATTTTTTCCATACCCGATTTGGTACTCCATAAATATACACCACACACTTCTCATAAACTTCTACCCTTATTGTCCCTTAACATATAATGTGCACCATAAAGCTCTTAAAGGGAAAATTTAGGATAAAATAATTAAAAGAAATATGAGCCCAATAAGGATAAGTAAATTGAGCTTTATTGAAAGAAGGAGAATGATGTTTCTCTTTACAAGAATAAGATTCGAACAAGGCACGTAGAAATAAATTGTCAAAATGGTTGGCTAGAAAGGCTCAACAAATGAAAAAGGAACTGCCCTCATTTTTAAACTAAATTGAGTCGTCTAAGAATTCGCTTTGAAATTGTAATAAAGTGAGTTTTCGGGATGCAACATAATTGAGTCCACAAAAATTTCTCTAAATATCCCCAAATCAAAAATTAATGTACGGCTTAGTGCTCAGAAATCTCAAAAATCATGAATGAAAAATATTAATTTCGACTACTCATTCATGCATGGTTCAATTAAAGATTTATTATGCACAAGAAAATGGGAGAAATACATTAAGAAAAAATTTGTGAAAATTTTTGTAAAAATTGTCAATTAATCCACAAAAATTTTCAAAAATTTCGGCAAGATCTCAGATCAAAGGAAAAGTCAAAATATTGCTGCAAAATTGAGCAAAATATACCAAACAACTTAAAAATCCAAATATTTCCCCCCACCCCACACTTAAAAATAAGCATTGTCCTTAATGCAAAAATAAAGGCATAAAATGGGAAAAAAGAAAAGATTCTCTGCATTTAATTCTTGTTTGAAGCAGTATCCGTTATAAATATCCCCTTGTCGCGAATGAAACCTGGATCAACACTAAACAAATAGATTAAATAATTCCCTTGAGACAATAAGAAAAATAAGAATATTGTAGAAAAGGATCCTACAGTAATCAAGAAAAAACTTACTCCCTTAAGGGAATACACAACATAAATAAACAAAAGCACCATGACGAAATTTAAAACCTAAAATGTCTAACCAATAAAAACAACTAAACTCTTCAAGAAAAAGATCAACTGAAAAATTAAAAGATCAACAAAAGGACTCTAAACAAAAGGCAGTAAACCCATAAAAGCTCAAGGGCCATTCGGCCCCAAATCCTGCGGGAAAGGAGGAAAAGGTGAAAATGTCAATGGGTCCTCTCCCCACTTCCTTTCAAAGGACCATTTGATCAGTTTAACTTATCAATAAAGTCAATTTTTTGTACTAACAACACAATAAAACTAAGCTAACCTTAAAAACATAATAAACAAAGTAAAATTTCAAGAATAAATAAATGGAATAAAATTTAAATGGACATGGGTTGCCTCCCATGCAGCGCTCCTTTATAGTCAATAGCTTGACTGTGAACAAGATGGTTGGAATAACCATCTCTATACCAGTGGAAAGAGAGCTCAATAATTGTTAGCAGTTGTTCGTAGGCTCTCTCCTGATAGTTTCTCGCCATATACTTATCCTCAGCCTCCTTCTTGACTCCATCAGTTAGGAACTCAACTCCAAACCGCCTCTATCCCCTAACGAACTAGTCTACTTGGACCCTATTTTCGTCCATCCAAGCCAGCTTGAACCCTTCCTCATTATCCTTAGGAGACTCGAAGATATTGAATTCTTTATAAGCCACTTCATAATCTTCAACTCTTAAGATCAATCCATAACAGAATGTGGGGTATAATGGCACCACAATACAATCCCCATCAATAGGCAAGCGGCGATCCTTCACAGTAGTTAGAATCTCTTATGCTTTCTCCATATCTAAATCTAAAACCTTGATTGGCTTTTGCTCTGGAAGATCTTGAGGCATTGAAATCGGAGGAAACAAACTAGAGTTATCCTCAATAGGCTTGTCATCCACTAATCCTATCTCTAGTTCTTGCTCTTTTTCTTCATCTTCTTCACCCTCAATCACTTGAGATTCTAGTCTACTTATGGAAGAATTCAGTTGACTTAGTTGATGCTCCAAGCTTTGCAGACTGGCTCTTGTTTCCTATTGAAATTGCAAAGTATTAGCAGCTAAAGAATGAATTAATACTTCTTCCAAAGACTTACCAGTTTGGGTGTATACATGACAGATCTTGCGATGGATAACCCAACTCAGTATAATCTAGCCATTCTAGATTGTTCTTCTACGTGTAGAGGTCATACCAAGGTTGTGGTAGTAATTGCTCGATAATGAAATCGAAATAATATACCTCCTGCGAATTGGTAACCATGATGGAGATCATAAAGATATAAAGTAATAAGTATACACAGTTAAATACAAAAATTAAAAGCACAAAAATAAATCAAACTGTTCCACAGCAACGGCGCCAAAAGTTTTTGGTAAAATGCTGTCATAGTCACCCAAAATTAACAGCTCTCAATAATAATGTAGCAGTGGTAAATACAGGTCGACCCACAGAGAATAGAATTTATTCTTGTGCTCAAAAGAAAAGGGGTTTTTGAATGCTTTTAAACTAAAAACTAAAATAATAAAGTAAATTAAAGAGAACTCAATTTAAGAAGAATCTTGGTTTTGGTCATATCTACCATGAATATAATTTTACTAGTCGATCATTGACACCAAAAATAATTCAATTTCTTTACCAAGCACTAATTGAAGAATTAACCCGAATTCCAATTCAAAGTTGATTCTTATTTCTTTTTAAAGTTGGCTAATTTTCAACACGCGATCCAATTAAGCCTAAGTTTTAATTTACACGCCAAAGATTAATTAATATAAGTATTAAAATCAACAAGAACTATTAGGCTAATTAAACATAAACACGTGGTTATGCCAATTAGTTGATTATTTTTCCTAAATTCAATAACACTAATCGAGAAATTATCAATGCTTCACAGATTGAATTAAACACATGCAGTTAAAACAATCTAGCTATAGATTAATTCTAGTAACTTTTTTATTAAGCAACAATAACAAGTTAAAAAGAACAATCATAAAATTATCGCAGAACAATAATCAATACTTGATATAAAATTGAATAAATTCAAGAACAAAAAGTCTCACAACATTGTAGAATTTACCATGGCTTCAAATCCATCCTCTACCAAGAAAAAGGGTTTAGGCATTAAATGCTATGAAAGAATAACCAAGAATTTTTTTTGATGAAAACCCAGCTAAAACAAGGATATAAAGTGTCGACCCCCCTTCTAATCACCCTACATGGGGTATTTATAATGAGTATTAGGGTTATGATTATTGTCTAAGGATAAGAACGTGGAATCATATGAAAAAAAGTCCAACCGGGCAAAGAAATCTGCCAAAAATAAAAAAATCACATAACTTCGCTGTTTCGGGTATCCATGCCTACCTGATTGCGTGCATTTACGCCCTAGGTAGTTCTAAAACTTTCCCTTCTAGACTCAGCGCACATGCTCGGCCTGATTTGGGTGCAAGTATGCTAGGCCTTGACACTAAACTTCACTTTCGGTTTCGATTTTGACCTTAATTCTTTTGGAATTTGAAAATGTGTAAAACAAAAAAGTTGTATATCTCCCTATTATCTTTCCAACACATCTTGAATCACCTCAATTGGAGTTTGGACATGAAAATTACACTTAAAATACTAAACAGTGTCTAGAATAGCGTCATACTTGAGCATGTTTCGCCCTTTGCATTTCCTTTCATCTTTTCCATCTTTTTTAGCTCTTTTTCACTTTAACCTTAGAAAAACCAAGAATAACCAAATTAAGCTCAATAATAACTCAAATCTTGCTTACAACACATGAAAACGTGATAAATGACACATAAAATATAGCACAATTATGAACTTATTAGAATCTATTCAAAGATAGTTGTTTGAACTGACCATGCAAACCTAAAATATCTTTTGGCCAAGAAATATTTAAAGCCAAGGTTGTAAAGGTGATTTTCCTCCTTCAAGAGTTTGGTTTGGAGATTAGAGATAAAACAAAAAACCAAAAATCTGGCTGATGATCATTCGTCTCGTTTGGACGACAACCCAGTTAAGGGCATAGCAATAAACAATGAGTTTCCAAATAAGAAAATTTTTCGTATAACTCAGTTTGATGTTCTAGGTAATAAAGATTAAGGTTTGTAGTCGTGGTTTGATAATTATGCTAATTATCTTGCAAGTGATTACCTAGGAACAGGACAGATTAGTAAAGGAATAAGTTTTATTTGAATGTGAAGAATTACTTATGGGAAGATCCAAATTTGTTCAAGATATGTGCTGACAACATGTTCAAAGATGCATGCTAGATGAGGAAGTAGAGAGGATATTTCGGCATTGTCACACTAGTGAGGTAGGTGGACATTTTGATCTGAGTAGAACTGCAGCTAAGATTCTTCAATCTGAGTTCTACTAGCCAACAATGTTCAAGGATGCATATGCTTATGTTAGTTCGTGTGATAGATGCCAACGAATGTGTAAGGTTTTTTGTAGACATGAAATGCCTCTTACTAGCATTTTGGTTGTGAAATCTTTGATGTCTAAAGTGTATATTTTTTGGGACTCTATTCTAAATCTTTCAACAATGAATATATTTTAGTAACAGTTGATTATGTGGTGAAATGGGCAGAAGCCATAGCTACTCCGACTATCTAGATGATGCAGGGATAATTGTTAAATTTGTGAAACACATATATTTTCTCGTTTGGTACACCTAATGGCACTCATTTTTGTAATCACTCATAAAACAAGTACTATATATCAATGCCCAAACCAGTGGTTATGTTGAAGTGTTGAATATGTAGCTTAAAAGAATACTTGACAAAACTATAAGCTATTCCAGGAAGGATTGGTCACATAGACTTGATGATGTGTTGTGGGAGACTATATAACCACATTTAAGACACCAACTGGTATGCCACCATATAGGATGTTATTTGAGAAAGCATTTCATTTGCCTGTTGAATTAGAATATAAAGGTTATTGGGCTACTAAAATTTTGAATGTTGATGAAAAAATAGTACGTGATCACAAGTTGTTACAACTAAATGAATTGTATAGATTAAGGGAAATGGTGTAAGAAATGCCAAGACTTATATGAAGCGTACAAAGAAATGGCACGATAAACACATTTAGGAAAGAGAATTTGTGCCAGGTATCAATAAGTGTTGTTATATAATAGCCAATTGAGGTTATTTACATGGAAGCTTAAGTCTAGATGGATAGGACCACATGTGGTTATCAATGTTTCTCTATTTGAGCAGTAGATAATTACTTGCCAAAAGGGTAGGAGTTATTCAAAGTTAATGGGCAATATATTTTGGTGGAAGCATAGATAGAGGGTCTTCCATACTACTTTTGGAAAATGCATGATTGCTTAGAAAGTCAAGCTAACGACTATAACTTAATACTAATTATTTTTCTATATATTTTAAGTGCAATATTCATAATATGTATTTTAGTTTAAGTTGTTTTGTAATTTGTAGGTGTTGGAAAATGGAAGAATAAGCAAGAAAGAGTTATGTAGCAACTTAGAGCCCGACATTTGAAATTTGTTCTGAAAGGGAAGTCGTGACATCCATAATTAGATAAGCTTAATTCTAGAAATCTAAAAATGTGATTTTTCATTATTCTTTATCATAGCGTGGCAGTTTCAGGAGTGATTCTTTGACCTAGGAGCTAGTGCTGCGACATTGTCTTTTATACTATACCCTAGTGCCACAGCTTTATGAGTCGGCCAAAATTATAATTTATCGCACTGCCGCTTCTATTTCCTAATTTTTCTCCTCAAAACCCTAATCCTTTCACTTTTAGTATTTCTCTATTCTTCAAAGACCTTTACCCATTATATATTTTTGAGAATTAACACCAAATTCATTCTTTTAGATCTCTAAACTTCAAGAAAGGGCAAGAGAATTTCAAGCAAGTGGGTTCTGTCAAAGGTGCATTAAAATTCAAATTTTTTATTGGAATCATCTTTTAATCAAGGAGGTAAGAGAAAGAGACCTTGTTCTTCTTTAACTTAATCGCTACAACTTGTGTTGGTGTTGATTTTAATAGTTCACTTTTTCAATCATGGTGGGAAACAAGAAGGAAGCAATTAAATTGAATTTTGATCGTTTTAAATTTGTTTCTAAAGTTTCTCAAGATGAGTATGAGATTAGATGCTTGATAGAAAAACACTTTTACCTGAAAGGGGTTTTAGATTTGATGATAATTGGTGTTATTTTATGAGAGAAAAAGATTTGTTTGAAAGTGAAATTAAGAGAAGGCATTGCGACAAACTTTGTCAGCCTCCTTGCCAGGGTCTTATGTCTGTAGTTAAAGAGTTTTATGCCAATGTTATGGGGGATAGTGATAAAGTGATTAAAGTTTGGGGCATAAGAGTTTTGTATTCTAGAGATACTATTAATGCTTCTTATGAAAGTCCAACCATTTAGAATGATGAGTTTATGCAATACATAGATGGGCCTAAGTATTTTGATAAAGTGAGTGATGATATTTGTGAAGGGCTTGTTCAATGGGTATTTACAATGGATGGGAAAAGGAAGCATTTTTGTCATTTTTATTTGCCCTTAGGGTATACAAGTTTGGAATTACTTTGTTTGTGATTGTTTCTATCCTATTTCAAACTCTAATGATGTTGTTATAGACAGGACATATATCAGTCCTTTGCATTATTTGAAGTTAGGAAAGACTCATTGATACGGGCAGGGTTATTAGTGATAAAATTTATCAGAATTGTAATCGTGTAAAACCAAATGTTGTATTTCCTTCACTGATTATTGAGTTGTGTGCTTTAGCAAGTATGTCATGGGAAGTAAATTGGGACGTTAAAATTCATCCTTCACCAATTTTTTTTGGATCACTCTTATCTTATATGGAGCAAGAATGTAAGATAGAGTTATCACTAATCTTCGTAATTATGAAAAACAGAAACCAAAAGATGCTATTTATGTTGGGGTTTGGAAAGAAGTTCTAGCCACTTTTTGCCCTAATTTTGGTCACTATGCCCTTCAAAAACTCTCGAACTATAGTCTAGTTTTTAAAGGCCAAAATTCCATACTGCAGTTGGGAACCTTCTCTAGCACCATTTTACCATTTTGCACTAAAAATATCCATCCAACGTTTGATTGATACGCCATTTTTTTCATGCAACCCTAGCATCAAACATAATCCTATAAAAAAACTAAAGAACATTATAACTAACATAAAATAACTTAAAGGCTAAACATAATAAAAATACACGCATAAAATAACACTAAAAATCTTAAAACAACAAAAAACGTACTTAGAGAAAAAAGTAAGTAAAAGCGCTAAAATAGGCTAAAACCAAAGAAACCCTAGCAATTTTGATTGCAGCGTTAGTACTTTCTTTTTGAATTTTGCTATCCAAATTTTAAATTTTGAATTTGAACAAAGAACTACACAAAAGTAAAGGAAGGACAATATTAAAAAAGAGATAAAAGGTAATTTTGACTTTGTTGCTATGACAAATATTTTGGGACATCCCAAAATAGAAAGTATGAAACTTTTAATGGGACAAAAGATGTATTGTTTTGGAAGGTAAAATAACTATATTTTATAGAGCCATTGGTCGAATTTAGACAAGCTAAGGGAAACAAAACATGTTTTGCATAAACTATAACATTTTTGTGAAAAACTTTTTGATTAGGAAATTGTATACTAAGTTGTTTAGAACTTACATACATTATTTGGTGTTTGAGATGATACCAGTTAGACCAATAGTCTGGATTTCCATTTCTTAACCTTTGGTACTTTGGTAGAGTTCTTATTCTTATTGTTATTTTTATCTTTGTTGTCTCAGTTTTGAGTTGTAGAGTTTGCTCACGACCAGTAAAGCAATAAGTTGAGGGATTTAATAATGCTAGTATATAGGGATATTTTACTTTGTTTTGGACTTAGTTTTACTGGCTTTAGTCTTGATTTCCAAGTTTATTGGGGCCTTATTAAGTGGTTTTGGTATAAATTAGGTATTATGAATTAATTATGTTTTTAGCCTTTAATTAATGATAAAAATGGCTACTTATTTTGGATATTTATTTTGTGCAAACTAAGGGCAAAATTAGCCATTCATGGGCTAGGTAACTGAAAGCTCAAACGGTTAAAGCTACTAGAAAGTCAAAGTTCAGGTCAAGGCCCTTTGTCATTGGTAAAAGGTACAAAGCATGAATACTAGTTTTTTACTTGTGAAGCGAAATAGAGGACCCTTTGTTGTGGGTAGTACTTCAAGAAAGTGGTCCTAAGAGTCAAAGGCTTTTGTCCCTACCAAAGTTCAAGGCATTTTACCCTTCGTCGCCAACAAAGAACCCTAACTGAACAGCCGATTTTAGTAGTTTTCATTAGCCATTTTGAACCAAGTACTCTAATTTTAGGTAGTTTAGATTTAGTCTAGGGTTTTTAGGACATTCTCTCTCTAGTCTAGTTTCAACTGTTGAAAGTAATCTTTACATTTCAATTTCTTCAGATTGTATCTTTCATTTTTTAGCTAAAACTAGTAGTTAATGCTTTTATTTCTAGTTTAATAGTACTTTGGAGATCATTAAAGACTATTGTAAACCTCATTTATAGCATTTTAATTTAATTTTTGATTCCTTATGTTTTGTTTCTTTATATTTATGGTTCTTTATGCTTATCCACCTTACATTCACTTTATGCTACCATTTCTTTGTTAAAGATTCGACATCTTTCCAATTCAGATCATTATTAGCAATGTTTAAACTTTTTATGACTATTTTATACTTGTTCTATTTTCTTGCAATTATGAACTAATTTAACCACAGAGTGAGTGTAGATTATGCAAATTTTCAATGGGTAATATTTAAATAGAAGAATTGAAGGGGAAAATATAGAACCTTTTGGACTGTTACTTGTCGGATTCATGAATAGTTGAGTAATTTGACAAATTGCTTGATTATTTGGTTAAGTGAGGGGATAGAATCAGTGAACCCACAAACTAGACCTAGAGAACTGTTGAATTAGGTAGAATAGTTTCCTTATATATTCAGTTCTATTTTACCCAATTGGTTTGTAGATAATTCCAATATTTTATTAGACAAACCTTACAAAGGTTTAGAAAAGGGATCCTTACTAGGTTTGATTAGTGAAAAAAACCTAATTGGCCAAGGGATTGGAAAATTGGGTGAAATTGGAAATTAAAGCCCCCTAATTGGTGAAACTAATCCCATATATCTATTCAATTTGAGTGAAACTCAAAGCTAATTAATCATTTAATCTTCTTTTCTACCTTCAATTTCAAATTTTCTTTCAACTGTTTTAGTGTATATCTTTTCCTTAGAACTCTAGTGCACTGATCCTTGTTTAGAGTTGTGGGAGCATCAGCTTAGTGTACTAGCTTCCAATTATGCCCAATTTTGTTGATTTCGCTATTTTCTTGTATTTCTAGACCTCGACATGTCCTGGACCTCCTCCAACCTATAAAATATTATCAAAACATGATTAATAACTAAAATAACAAGTTAAAAAAAACTAGAAACATCAACTAACAACAATAACTAAAAATAAAGATAATGTAGCACAAACCCAATTTTCACTTGATATATAGCCAAAATTTATATAAAAATGAATGAAAAAAAATTATTTTGTATAGTTATAACACCTAAACCTATTCTTTTTTTTTTTCTTTTTTTTCTTCCCTTCCTACACCTCAACCTAAAATCTTGCAATTCATACCTATATTTAAGTTAAATTCTTGTTTTGATAATTTTTCATTCAAATATTGTATCTCATGAGTTTAGACATTTCACATAATTTTTTTTAGTTAACTGAAAAACATTAGTAAATTTATGATAATGCAGAAGTTTTTACATTACGAGTGTATACTATCAAATGTTAAAAATATAAATAAAGAAAACTTATTTTTGTGATGAATATAATTATTTATTTATTTATTTGTGTAAGTTTGCACTAAATATAACTTTAATTTAAATAAAAATTATATTTTATATTTTTCGTAGAATCTTATGATTCAATCCAACTTGCACGCTTCAAAATAACTAATAGGAAAGGCACATTCTATGGGTGTGAAATTTAACCAAAAAAAAAAAAAATTCACACATTTTTAAAAAAAAAATAAAAAGAGTAGGTAGTTAAAATATTAAAAAAATTAAAAGAATAATATGAGTGAAGAGTGAATTGTGGGCAAAGAGTTACAAGAAGTTATAAGTAGTTAATTAAGAGTTAACAAAGATGGGATAGAGTGAGGATGGTATAATTGGCAAATCAAAAAGTGACGGATACCAAAATCTCTCATTTCCCTTTATATATAGTATAGAAGTAATTAATTAAGAGATAACAAATAAAGCGAGGAGGGTATAATTGGTTAATGAAAAAGCGTCGGACAACAAATCTCCCCTCCCCTTTATATATAACTAGTAAGAAACGCATACCCCATGGGTGTGCAATTAAAATAGAAATTGCATAATTTTTTTATAAAAAGAATAGTAGGTGGATATTCTAATAAAAAAATAAAAGGATAACATAGGGGGTGGGAAGTGAAATATGAGAAGGCAGTGATACAAAAGAAGTTATCACTAGTTAATGAAAATATATAAAAGAAATAAGGATGGTAAATTTGACAAAATATAAAATAACAGATATCAAAATTTTCCGTCATGCTTATGTTTTATACTGGTGGTAAGGCACACAATTATGTGTGTGCTATTTTAAAAAATTGATAAAATAAAAAAAGAAATAAGTTGTGAAGTAAGTTTGATGTAGAGAATTAGTGTTTTTCAACTTGTAGTATTTCAATTTAGATGGAAGTTACTTTAAGGGGGTGTTTGTTAATACTGAATACTGAATTCTGAATTCTCAAATCTGAATTATAAGTTCTGAAAGTATTAATTGCTGAATTAATAAATTTATTTCTGTTTGATAATCAACTGAATTCAATTTCTGAATTAAATATGTCACTTCATACATGTATTTTTTTTATTATAAATAATTGTCATATATGCGTTGAAAAGAAAATGAATCATTGATGATGGTATAAATGTGTATGAGAGAGAATGTGTGTCTGATAGAGTATGTATATGTGTGAGAGAGAGTCGTATGTGTGATAGAGTGTGTATGTGAGTGACAGAGAATATGTGCGTGTGAGTGTGTGTGAGTGTGAGTATGAAAAAGTACAAGAGAGAATGTGTGTGAGAGACTAATTGTGTATGTGTGTGAGAGAGACAATGTATATATGTGAGGGAGTGTGTATTTTTGTGTGTGAGAGAGTAATTGTGTTTATGTGAGAGAGTGTGTGTGCGCAAGCGAGAGAAAGTGTGTGTGAGAGAGAGTATGTGTGTGTTAGACTATGTGTTTGTACATTTATTTAAAATTCAGCAGATTAAGTGAAAATGTTTTCACATAAAATTTTGAATACAAATTAAGTAGTGATTAATGAATTAAGTGATAAGAGAATCTTGTTATCAAACATGTTGAATTTAAAAATCTCCTAACCAATTAATTTTTAACATTACATTCAGTTATCAAACAGACCCTAAGTGTAACTTACACTTACTTTTTTTTTTTTTAATTTGTATTTAGTAGTAGGGAATGGGAAGTTAAAAGTTACTGACACCAAATAGAAGTTTCAGGTTTTTTTAAATAGTAAGATATAGGTGTGTTCGTTTGGAAAATATTTTCCTTACAAAATATTTTACATGAAAAATTCTATTTTTTATACAATTTTTTGGTATTCGGTTGATAAAATAAAAATATTTTGAAATAAAAATTTTTAACGGTTTGGCACATCTTTAATTTATGAATACAAGTTAAAAAAAACTTATAACAATGGTAATAAATACTTTACAAGTAATTGTAATTAATAAAAGATTGATTTTGTTTAAAAACTTTTGAGACTACAATGTTGTAGTAAAATATATATAATAATAGTTATATTAATGTGGGACCATCATTAAGAAAATAACCAATAAAAAAAATTAAAAACAAAAATAAATTTAACAAAGTAAAATTATTAAACTTGTTTAAAAAATAATTTACATTCAAAAAATTCTGTAGATTATTTTTAATCAGAAAAAAAAATCATTTGATACTAAAATCCAAACAAACTTTTCACACACTCTGGACGGATTTACATAGGTAATGTGCATATTCGAAAATGCAAGTGCCCCACTGCCCACTCTAGATCCTGACTTTGTGTCTGGAGGCCAATTTACCCATCGTTGACCTTAATCTCAAAGACTCCTCTTCCCTTTACAGCAAAAACCGAAAATCACAAATCAAAACCCTAGATCAAGATTTCATTTAATAATCATTCGTAACAGCAATAAAGAAAAAGGAGAAGCATGATGGAGATTAACAACGTAATTTTGCCCTTAACAATAATCAGTATTGCATTAATAGCAACTACCGTGAGGCCAAATTCAGATGGAGACGCCCTTTACGCGCTTCGCCGGAGCCTTTCCGACCCCGATAATGTTCTGCAGAGCTGGGATCCGAATCTAGTCAACCCTTGTACTTGGTTTCATATCACCTGCAACCAAGATAACCAAGTCACGCGCGTGTATTTCAGTATCCCTTTTCAGTTTTTCTCTTCTTTTACATTGTTATTTGTTTGTTAACAACCTACTTCTTCGGTGGTTTTATTTATATTTTTTGTTGGTAGTTTGTGAATTCATTTTGAAGTTGTGATTTTGAAACTTTAGGTTTTTTTAACTGGAGAAAGAAGAAAATGTTAATATGCTAACGAACTTTTAATTTATTTTTGTTGGAAGCTTGTAACTTGGTGTAAAGTAGAGACTAGAGATTGTAAAATTAGGTGGTGTTTGGTTCATGTTTGGGAATCAGAATCATAAATCTCACTATCGCCGTGGGTTTATGTCATTCCACATCAGGGGTTGGTTTGAATAATGAATGAGTTTAATTATGATAAGTTAATTAATTTGAAATCCAAGTCACAAGTGAAGAATGAAAATGGGCATTTCTAATACTTTCATTCCTATACAATGATTCCTGTAGTGATTAACAAAACAACATCTATGGATATGATTAATTTGATTATATTCTTTCCTTTTATAGCCATAAACCAAACACCTCCTAAAGTTTCAGTTGACATAATGGTCACTTATAAGTGGAGTGGCTATATTTTTCTTGAAAATTTTAATGATGTTAGAATTTTAAAATTTGGAGTTTATAGATTAAGGCCCTGTTTGGTTCAAGGAATTTACTAAGGAATAGGAAATGGGGAAAGAGAATAAATTCCTCTGAAATGCTAAATTCCTCATCTTGTTTGGTTAGTAACTATGATGGAAAGTAGTGAAGAAATGAATAAAATTCCTAACAAAGTGGCTTTTTAGTTTGATTTGTGTATTTTGGATAGGAAATGGAAAGGATCTCTCAAAAATTAACCAATTATTAGATATTATCAACTAAAATAAATGTGCATTTTTTTTGGAAAGAATTAACAAATTAGTAAATAGCAAAATTGTCATAATTCCCTCACAAAAACAAATATGCAAAATATTTTAATTTTCAATTCTTTCCTCTAACCATTGTTGCAAAAATTCAAGTTACGATCATAAGTACACTTTCTATTGTCATGCTATCAAATAGAAAACATATATCATGAACCTAGGATTGCCAAACATCCAAATACAAACATCTGCAATGTACAAACAATCAAAAACATCAAAAGCCAAGCAAAAACCAAGTAGATGTTATAACCTCTTCTAATATTATCATAAACCTAAGAACAAAATTATCGACGTCTTCTAGTACGAATATAGTCTCTCCGCATATCACTAGCAATTTATACACATTTCCCTCAATTGTTCTCCCTTACTACATTCATCTAGACTCAAATGAATCTTCATCTATTGATTGACGTAAGAGTTCGCATCAACATCGTCCACCAGATCCTCAAAGGGGTCAACACCCATGAGACAATTATGTAATATATACACAAAAAGCCACCACAATGTCTCCCCGAGTATCCACATCAAAATATGGTTCGGCTCCGCTTCCTAAAATCTTGAATTTCTTTTTCAATGCGCCAAAGGATTTTTCAATTGTATTTCACAAGGAAGCATGGCGCAAGTTAAAAATCTCCTTAGGTGTTTTTGGTGGACAATTGCTATACTCATTTAAATGGTAGCAAGTACTTCTATAAGGCGTGTGGAACCCGGCTTTTAGTTGATAACTAGCATCAGCTAAATAATATTTACCTATGCAAAATAAAGTTAAATAACCACTTAGATATTTTAAAAGAAGAAGAAAAAAAATTTCAAAAAAAGAAAATCTTTTACAGTATTACAAAAAAAAAAAATATAAAAAAAACACCTCGAGGGGCAATGAAACGATCTGCCTCACTAATCAATGCATCATTCAGAATCCTAGAATCTGATGCCGACCCTTCCTAACCAAGAAGAATGTAGGTAAATTTCATATCAAAGTTACAAACAACTAAAACATTCTGCTTTATTCCCATTTTCTCCCATCATATTCTTTCTTGGGTACCTATTACTTGACTCGTGCAATGTGAAATCGGTAGCTTAAGAGAATCTCTCACTATGATGAGCACGGAGAGTCCAATAGTTAGGAAGAAAGCAACTTTGTTGAGGAATAATATCACAGCATTTTAGAAAGTGAACCACAACAGTGACATTTTATCATGGCCTCAAACCTTCAGATGGCTTGAAGCTGCCAACATTCTGAAAATAGAATTACCAATATAATGCTAATTTAATTTGCATCAAATGGAACACTTGTAAAGACAACTAAAGTACCTCAAATGGAATTTGCTGATTGATGAATGCAGCTTGAAGAACAATGTATAAGGAGGTATGTGTGTGTATAAATACACACACTCATATATGTGTGTGTATGTAAACACACATATATATGTGTGTGTACATACATACACACACACATATATGTGTGTGTGTGTGTATACACACATACCTTCTTATAATTGTTCCATCAAATATATGTATGTGTGTGTGTATATATATATATATGTATATATAGAAACAGAACTTGCCATGAAGTCTTTTTGTGCGAAATCCAATGTACAATGGTCATCAAGCTTGGACAAGGGAATTACAAGTCTGCTGCTCCTAGAGGTAAGGCTCCCATGGTTGAAGATTGTTGAAAAGTTAACAAAGAATGGCTATTTCAAGTGTGGGATCAAGGGCCATGTAAGTTTGCAGTGCCCAAACAGAAAGAATCTCCACATTGATGATGCTGCCCTTAAAGAAGAAAAGGAAATTTTACTTTTGGCAGAAGATGATGATAAAGATGAGCAACCATGGTTGGATTTAAGGCCTCACTTTTAACACTACAAAAAGGATTGAGAAGACGAAATTTGGTAAAAGGATGGAGTTATATGATGATTGGTGATGGAATGGTATAACTCCTAGTTGAGTATTGTGTATAAGAGCATTGTGCGCCATGATTATTGACCCTGGACGTCGCTGCAATGCCGTATCTAAAGATGTTGTAGATAAATTGCGATTGAAGACCTAGCCACTTCGTAGCCTATAAAAGGTTGCTTAGGTTAATAACTCTAACGTTAATGCGAATGAGAAGTTTTCGGTCACTTTCTTTAGGAGTTTTTGATTGAGAATGTTGAATATAATGTACTACCTAAAAATGTTTATCATCTTTTATTAGGTTAACCTTAGGTTTTTAATAGGATGGTGCAACATTGTGGGTATTGTAGAGATAAGGGAAAGGAAATCAAATCCTTGACCTTATCAAGTAATTAGATGAAATAGGAAAGGTTTTGTTTCCTTTATTTTAGGAAGATTCTTTGAAGATAACAATCTCCTAGATCCAGAGGGATTTTTATTTTCTGGTGATGAGCCACTCCTATAAATGTTGTAGACTATTGTACAATCTCGATATATAGAATTCGGTTTCCCTAAACTTACATGGTATCAGAGCCAAAATCTTTTCTATTTTGTTAATGGTTGAAATGGCCTCATCTGGAGAGAGACAATCGACAGTTACATCCAGAGGAGGCAGTGGTTCTCGTGGAGAACCAAACCAGACAACCATGAGTCTTGGAGGAGATGCTTCGCATCATTCATTTCAACTAACCTCCCACAAATTGGATGGGCGAAATTACTTAGAGTGGGCACAGTCCGTAAAACTTGCCATAGATGGGAGAGGAAAGCTGGGCCATCTAACTGGAGAGGTGAAGAAACCCGAGGCTGGTGACCCATGGATGAGTGTATGGTGGTCTGAAAACTCCTTGATTAGTGCATGGTTGATTAACTCCATGGAGCCCACTATTGGTAAGCCATATCTTTTTCTCCTTACTGCAAGAGATATATGGGAGGCACTCTCAGTGAGGGAAACATACTCTGATGTAGAAAATTTTTCACAAATATTTGAGTTGAAAACAAAGTTGTGGAAATCTAGACAGGGGGAGCGAGAGGTGACAATTTACTATAATGAAATGGTGTCCTTATGGCAAGAGTTAGATTAGTGCTACAGTGATGAATGGGACTGTACAGCTGATAGCGTTAAGTATATGAAAAAGGAAGAAAATGATAGGGTTTATCTGTTTTTGGCGGGACTGAATAGGGAGTTTGATGAGGTTAGATCTCGAGTCCTCGGAAAGAAGCCTTTACCCACCCTTAGAGAGGCTTTTTCTGAAGTTAGGAGGGAGGAAACTAGGAGGAAGGTCATGCTAAAATCAGATTTATATACGAAGCCAGCCCTTGAAAATTCTGCTCTTGCTACAATACGGAATGAGCCTGCAACTGATAAGAAAAAGAAGCCTTGGTGTGACCACGGTAAGAAGCACCTGCTGGAAAATTCATGGAAAGCCACCGACTTGGAAGAAGAAGATCTCCAAATGCTAATGACAACCAGGCTTTCCAAGCAACCAAAGAGGAGAAAGGGCAGCAAGACACTTCAGAAATGCCTCCTTTCACGAAGGAACAGTTAGAGCACTTGTACAAACTTCTACAATCTCCACAGTTCCAAGTCATGAATCCTCCAAATCCCTCTTGCTCTTTTGCACCAATAGGTAACTCGGCATTCATCAGTATCTAGTCTAGACAAATTCTCCCTTGGATTATTGATTCCAGAGCAACTGATCATATGACAAATTGCTCTCAATTTTTTTCTGCGTACCAACCTTGTGCAGGAAACAAAAAAATCAAACTTGCTGATGGCTCATTCTCGGCTATTCTTTGGGATAGGAACCATTGAAATCTCCCCGTCTATTGTGTTGCATGATGTTCTCCATGTTCCTAACTTGTCTTGTAACTTAGTTTCTGTAAGTAAGCTTACTCGTACTCTTCGTTGCTGCGTGATTTTTGATTCTCTTCGATGTGTCTTTCAGGAAACAGTCTCGGGGAGGATGATTGGCAGTGCTAGGGAAAGTGGAGGTCTCTATTTCCTTGAATTCCTCCAAAATTCTTTTGTCTCGAATACTGGATGTCCTACTCGTCTAATGTTATAATGATGTTTTGCTTTGGCATTATCGAGTAGGACATCCAAGTTTTTATTATTTAAAACATTTGTTACCAGAATTATTTCGGAATAAGAATCCATCTCTTTTTAAGTGTGAAATCTGCGAATTGGCTAAACACCATCGTTCTTTCTTTCCCTCTAAGCCATATCAAGCGACAAAACCTTTCTTGTTAATTCATAGTGATGTTTGGGGACCATCTAAGATATCAACTATGTTTGGAAAAAAATGGTTTGTAAGCTTTATTGATGATCATACACGGCTTAGTTGGGTGTATCTCTTACGAGATAAATTTGAAGTCAAAGATATTTTTAGATCTTTCTATACAATGGTAGAGACACAATTTCAAGAGAAAATTCGAATATTCAGGAGTGATAATGGTCGAGAATATGTGATTTAACGAGATCTTAGGGGATTTCTTCTTAGAAAGAGTTATAGTGCATCAAAGATCATGTCTTGATTCCCCTCAACAAAATGGGATTGCTGGGAGAAAAAATAGGCATCTTTTGGAAGTCACTAGGGCATTGTTGTTTACAAATAATGTTCCTAAGTATCTTTGGGGAGAGGCTCTTTTGACTGCAACATACTTGATCAATAGGATGCCTAGAAAAGTTCTGAATTTCCAATCACCACTGAGTGCTTTTCATGATACATTTCCTGCGTCTAGGTTGATAAATAATCTATCTCTTCAGTTGTTTGGGTGTAGTGCCTTTATTCATTTACCCGACCAAACTCGTGGAAAATTAGACCCTAGAGCTAAGAAATGTGTTTTTGTTGGTTATGCTCCCAATCAAAAAGGACATTAGTGTTATGATCCTAGCACTAAGAAAATGTTTGTTTCCATGGATGTTACATTTTTTGAGTCTCAACCTTTTTTTCATTCTCAACCTTTTTTTCATTCTAATATCATCTTCAAGGGGAGAAGTTAAGTGAAGATGAGAGTCGTGAAAATTTTGGCGTTTTTTTTTGGCTTTCTTCCTCCAATAATACCGAACGACATGGAATCAAATGAATTAAATAATGAAAACTTGAATTCTGAGTCAACAAAGTCACCACAAGACATTAATAGGAATACAAGTAATGATCAGACAGGTACAAAGGAGCTCATTGTCTACTCGAGGAGGAACCGGAATCAGGACAAAGGAATTGAAACCTCCCAACACCACCAGGATTCTACACCCCAGATTGTTCAAAACTTCACCAACTCGTCAGGTAATCGTCCTCACATAGAGTCTAACCATTTTGAACCAACCAATCTTGAGTTTGTTCACTCTGAGCCTAGTGTGTCTGATCTTGATCTTCTCATTGCAGTACGCAAAGGTATTAGAAGTTGTGTCAAGTACCCTATGTCTAAGTTTGTATCTTACTAAAATTTGTCACCCATGTTTTCTACTTTTACCTCACAACCATCTAGTGCATCCTGGAGATTCCAAAAAATGTGCAGGATGCTTTAGAGGTTCCTGAATGGAAGCAAGCTATTCTGGAGGAAATGAAAGCCCTTGAAAAAAATGAGACGTGGGAAATCATGGAGCTATTGAGGGAGAAAAAGACAGTTGGCTGCAAATGGGTATTCACAATAAAGTTCAAATTAGATGGATCACTACAGAGATACAAAGCACGCCTGGTTGCTAAAGGGTTCACTCAGACATACGGGATTGACTATTTTGAGACATTTGCTCCAGTGGCAAAACTAAATACTATCAGAGTACTCCTTTCAGTTGCAGTCAATCTTGATTGGCCCCTTCAACAGCTGGACGTGAAGAATGCCTTTCTTAATGGGGACTTAGATGAAGAACTATACATGGATCCTCCTCCGGGTTTGAGAGGAAGTTTGGTTCAAAAGTGTGCAAGTTAAGGAAATCTTTATATGGCTTAAAGGAGTCACTGAGAGCTTGGTTTGAAAGATTCACTCAATTTGTGAAGAAGCAATTGGGTATGTTGAAGGACAAACAGATCATACTATGTTCACAAGGCACTCAAATGAAGGGAAGATAGCTGTTCTGATTGTGTATGTAGATGACATTATTCTAACTGGAGATGACAGAAAAGAGATGGAGCGATTGAAGGGAAAACTAGCCTCTGAATTTGAAATCAAAGACTTGGGCTCACTAAAATATTTCCTTGGCATGGAGATTGCCCGGTCAAAAAGGGGCATTGTGGTTTCACAAAGGAAGTACATACTTGACCTGCTTAAGGAAACAGGAATGAGTGGATGTCGACCAGCTGAGACGCCAACTGATCCAAATAAAAAATTTGGAAACAAAAAAGGGAATCCAGTGGATATGGGACGATATCAAAGATTAGTTGGGAAGCTTATTTATCTATCTCACACTCGGCTAGACATTACTTTTGCAGCAAGTCTAGTAAGCCAGTTCATGCATTCTTCTCATGAGAACATCTCGAGGCTGTTTATTGCATTCTTAGCTACTTGAAGAATTTCTCTCTGGGGAAAGGACTTTTCTTTGGGAAAAATGGACATCGGAGTGTTGAAGCCTACACAGACTCTGATTGGGCAGGTTCCATTTCGGATAGAAGATCTACGTCGGGATATTGTACATTTGTATGGGGCAATCCAGTAACGTGGAGAAGCAAAAAACAAAATGTAGTAGCCCGTAGTAGTGCAGAGGCATAGTATAGATCTATGGCACAGGGAGTCTGTGAGATGTTGTGGCTCAAAAGAATTTTGGAGGAATTAAGGACACCAATGGCTATGCCTATGAGACTGTATTGTGATAACAAAGCAGCCATTAGTATTGCACACAATCCAGTCCAACATGATAGAACCAAGCATGTTGAGATTGACAGACACTTCATTAAAGAAAAGATAGAAGCAAGAATGATTTGTATGCCTTTTGTTCCAACTGCTCAACAAGTTTTTGATATTCTTACTAAGGGCTTGTTCAAATCGATTTTTGAAAGTCTTGTTAGCAAGTTGGGCATGATCGATCATATATGCACCAACTTGAGGGGGAGTGTAGAGATAAGGGAAAGGAAATAAAATCCTTGACCTTATCAAGTAATTAGATGAAATAGGAAAGATTTTGTTTCCTTTATTTTAGGAAGATTCTTTGAAGATAACAATCTCCTAGAATCAAGGGATTTTTATTTTCTGGTGATGAGCCACTCCTATAAATGTTGTAGACTATTGTACAATCTCGATATATCGAATTCGGTTTCCCTAAACTTACAGGTGTAACAACACTTGTGCCTTTAAACATGATGACCTCAATATGAAACTTGTTCCATCAAAGGTTTTGCTGCCAATGAAACTCGAGAGGTCCTTCCTTTTGAGACACATACCTCAAGGTGATGGTATTCTTGTATCACTTCCCAACACGTTGGAACCGAATACTTTTTTTAGTAGGGGAGAGATGAGTACGCTAATATAAGTTGGTTGGATAAGAGTTATCGTCTTTGGAAGTCTATGTCTAAAGTTAAGGAATCACTTGCAAGATATTCCTATTAACATGAAGAATTTCTAGTCTAAAGGGAGTTGTCCGTGGTGATTCCTAGAGTCATAAGATGGTTGTGTCAGGAATTGTTTATTTTTATGCTTTGGTCTCAAGTGTAATTTGGTCTTTCGAGGAATTTTCAGGAATTATGTTTCTTGAGTCTTGAGTAGTTATCTGATTGTTTTAGGTTAACAAGTGAAGTCTAGTTGATGTAGGAAAGTTTTAGTAGAAATGATGCAGGACAAGATTGGGTGATATTGTCTACAAGTGTGAGCAGAAGAATTAAATGGATTTGGGACTGTTTTGGGGCTGTGAACAGTACAGCACTACCCGTGAATACTAATGTCTGGAGAAATCAGTAGGGAAAGAAGGAATTTGGGAAAATCTTAAAGGAAAAAAAAAAAAAGAAAGCAAGAGAAACTAAACAAGTAACTCAAATCATTAGTTCATGATATCTGTGTCTAAAATAGCCTAGTAACAATCAGTGTTTATAAAAGCTGTAAATCACCTAAAAGATATCAAGAATCCTATTCTGATTAGGATTTCTAATTACTATTCTAAACATTATTAAATACTCCTATTAGTTTCCCAGAACAATTAGAAAATTATTTAAGACTCGATAAACATGACTGTTGGTGGATATTTGCTGTGAAAACATAAAAGACTAAAGTACTCCTAATCTTCATTGGAAGCCTAATCGAATCTTGAGGAAGGGCACACAAATCTGTAAGCTTAAACTTCTTTGTTAGTTGCATCAAGAAAAGTTATGTTTAGGATAGGAAAATAAAAATCTTAATCACAATTGGTTCTACTTTTTAGTTGGTTTACAACTTACTAATACTCTTGTTACTAGAATATTTAAAGAGATTTATCGAGCAAGAGTTGAGTGTATCTAATTTAGTTTCTTCTCTGTCTAAGTTCCCTTATTTCCTTCTATTTCCCTTTTCTTCCCTATTTTTCCCCCCACGTTACTATTCACAGCAGTACTCAGAGCCATTGGAGCAGCTGCAGAACCTTTCAATATCCCACTAACACTAGTAGGCAAGATTACTCTATCTTGTCCTACATCAAAGAGGGACTAAGAGCATAGTGGATATGGTGACTAAAAAGAAGATGTGAGAAAGCTATTTTGAAATTTGAAACACATTGGTCGGCTCCAGTGACTAGTAGCAAAATAAATAGGTAGCTTTTTACATAATTGATAATTCAACAGGGACTTTACTATGTGGCGCTGTGCATATCACTAGGACACTTGTTGCTCTATGTTTTTCCTTCAGTCACTATGTTTGAACGTAGGAATCACGTATTACAATTCATTTAGGTTGGAACAATTCATTGTTGGCTACAATTATTGAATAGAAAATGCGTTGTACCATGAAATAAGTGCTTAAATATGCTAAACTCATAATAGCGTGGTGATGCAGTCAACAATAGGCTCAAGAAAGAATAAAATCAAAGATTTTCATAATTACGTTCAAACATTCTTTGTGGACTTGTTAGAAGACAAAGAAACCTCTTTGGGAATTGAAATAACAGTTTTAATTGAGTTTATTTGAGTAGGAATCCATTTTTAGGGTATTAAGGTTTTTTATGATTTTTAGTAGTTAGGGGTATTTTAGTAATTGAGCTATTTTGCAGGAATTTTCTAATTTAGTATTTTAGTATTTTTAGTAGTTCGTCTTAGAGTTAATTTAGAACCTGGTTTCCATTTTGATTTGGGTTTCCGTTTTAATTTTGATACTAAATTAGAGTTAAGTTAGGATTCCTAATGCTTTAGGAAATTAGAGGTAAATCCTAGTCAAAATAGGATGTCTTTAAAGTCTATGAATAATGTTGTTCTCCACAAAGAGAACATAGGTTTCAACTTAATAAAAATTTACAGCAGACATTGTTGTCTTCTAAAAGGTTGTGTGATGCAATCTAGCCTTAGGTGTGATGCCTAAAGGTGCCTAGGAGTGATTCCAGTGTTTCTAGTCATTATTCTCTTTAACTTCAGATTTCCAGCAAGCTTTCCTTTAATTTTCTGCCTGTCAATTTGAGAAATTTCCTTTTTCCTGCAATTTTGTTGTGATAATATTGCAAGTTTAAAGCCTTAAAACCTATTCTACAAGTTGGATAGCCTAGCCCACAGCTTGTGCTGCGTCAAATTGGTATCAGAGCCAAAATCCTGATTTTTTTTCTTTTTTTTTCCCCCTAGTGTGCTACATATCTATGGCTGCAGAATATTTTGATGGCTTAAGTCATCCTAGAAAATTCCACCGTTGGCTTGATTCTTTGGATAGTTACTTCCAGTGGTATGGGCTCCCAGATTATGAGAAAGTCAAATTTGTGAAGTCAAAACTAAGTAGAAAAGCTGATTTGTGGTGGTATAAGGTTGAATCGGAGAACAAAGGTATTCCTTATACTTGGGACGAGATGAGAGAAAAGCTTATACTTGGGACGAGATGAGAGAAAAGCTTTTAGAAAACTATTCGCCTTCTTATCACCGACAAAAGCTGTTAGAAGAACTCTATGTTCTTGAGCAAGGAAACATGTCAACATATAGATTATGTGGTGAGATTTGATGAACTACTATATTATTCCCAAGTTGTTCAAGATCCTCGTATAACAATTGCTCAATTCAAGGCTGGTTTAGGACATGATGTTAGGCAAGAATTGCAAGGTAAGAGGTATTCTTGTATTGAAGATGTTTTTCGAGATGCAATAGATGCTGAAGCTTGGTTAGCAAATTTAAAATTTAGGAATTGTGGATTGAAAGCCAAAAGCCGAGTACCTACAAAAGCAACTCAAGAAACAAAAGTTTTTGAAAATAAGTCCTTGGATGAATCTGATAAGGTTGACAAGCCATTCAAACAGACAAAAGAGAGCTCTTTGGTGATTAATCAACAACCAGAAAAGATAGAAATTAAGAATCTGGTTATGAATCCTTCAATAGAAGCTGAAATTTCTGAGAACCTTATTTCTCACCCTCAATCAACAATAGTTTTAGGGATCTCTGAAAATTTAAAATCACCTAAGAATCTCAGCGAGGTTGACAAGGTGGGGACAGAAGTAGTTCATACTGGTTTTGAAGAGGAGTCTAAAGTTGAAGTGGAAAACGACCTACTAGTCAAAGAAGGTGCAGAAAACAAGTTAGAAGCAGACACTGTTTTGGTGAAGGAGGTCATGAATGTAAGGCCAGATGAATTTGTAACAGTGGATAATCTGAATGCAGATCATTTAGAGCCAAAGATTTACCGAGTTTAGGAACAAACACGAGAGTTTTTCAGATTTATTTTCTCCTGCAAATTATCATTTTGTTTTTGGAGGTTTTTGCAACAAGCAGGCTAAGATATCCCAAATTTTTCGGTTACTAGCTAGAGTGAAGATGAAAAGGTTGAGAGTTCATCCTAGGCATAATTACTTTTTTGGCTCATGGACGAAGTTTCGAACCTTACACTTCTTTATTCTCCAAATCTTTAAAACTCGAGGTCAAGTTTTTTCCAACCAGGAGAGAATGATATAGTCAATAGGAGGCTCAAGAAAGAGTAAAATCAAAGATTTTCAATCCATAATTACGTTCAAACATTCTTTATGGACTTGTTAGAAGACAAAGAAGCCTCTTTCGGAATTGAAATAAGAGTTTTAATCGAGTTTATTTGAGTAGGAATCAGTTTTTAGGGTATTGAGGTTTTTTATGATTTTTAGTAGTCAGGGGTATTTTAGTAATCGAGCTATTTTGCAGGAATATTTTGATTTAGTATTTTAGTATTTTTTAGTAGTTTGGTTAATTTAGAACTTGGTTTCCATTTTGATTTGGGTTTCCATTTTAATTTGGATACTAAATTAGAGTTGAGTCAGGATTCCTAATGATTTAGGAAATAAGAGGTAAATCCTAGTCAAAATAGGATTTGTCTTTATAGTCTATAAATAATGTTTCTCCACAAAGAGAACATAGGTTTCAGCTTAAAAAAATTTCCAGCAGACATTGTTGTCTTCTAAAGGGTTGTGTGATGCAATCTAGCCTTAGGTGTGATGCCTAAAGGTGCCTAGGAGTGATTCCTAGTGTTTCTACAACATAGAGTCATTATTCTCTTTAACTTCAGATTTCCAGCAAGCTTTCCTTTAATTTTCTGTTGAGAAATTTCCTTTTTCCTGCAATTTTCTTGCGATAATATTGCAAGTTTAAAGCCTTAAAACCTATTCTACAAGTTGGACGGCCTAGCCCACAGCTTGTGCTGCGTCACATGGTAAATCAGTTGAAGAGTTTGAGAGTTACATTCTATTTTGTGTATGCCAAGTATAATCGGCTAGTTACTAACTGGACGTTGGCCAACATGGCTTTCTATTCAAATATGTGAACAATTTCCTATAGAAGCCTAAGAAGATGGTTGAGAATTTATTAGAATGTTTTCAGATTTGTATAATGAATTAGTTGAGATAATGGGCTAAGCTAATGTTTGTTTCTAATACTATTTTTCGTGTGTCCATTAACGTGGTAGTATTGTTTTCTTAAATCTACAATCTGTTTTCAGCCATCTGAAATTTCACCAGTGTGCTGTCTTTGAGGTCAAGTTCGGAGAATTATGATACATTTGAAACAAATAGTTCAGCAGGGTTTCAATTCATCCAAGATAAACTAGAAAACCTTTTTTATATTTCTCTTTGTTGTGTTCAACAAAATTGATTATTATACAATTGAATATGCTGAAAAAATTAAGTTTCTTTTATATTTCAGTAGTCTTGCCACATTGCCATATTATTTCTGAGTCAAATTGTATCTCAATAAAACCACTTCATAATCTGCATACAAATCTTTCGTTTCTGATTACAGCTAGAAAATTTTTTTCTATATACCTGTTTGGTGGTGTCTAGTCTCTTGCTCTTTTAGACATTTGAAGTTCTGAACACCTTGATATATGAAAAAATAATGGGTTTGGACAAAAGCTCTTCCTTTATTTGATGTACCAGAAATTTTGGTTTGCATTGCGACTAATCAATAAGGGCAGTGCAACCTCTATAATGCATGAATTAAAGGAAAAAAAAAAAAAGAAAAAATTCGAGATCCAAGTGCTCAAATAAATGTTTGAGATTGTAATAGTCTCCATTGTTCCAAATTTCCAATTCACTTGTTCTATTCTTGAATGTAACAATTTTGGGGCTTTGAATTGGTCAAGAATTGTATACAGCATCAAGAATGTAGCCTCAAAGATATAACAAACAGAAAATTCAGATCTTATAATCATAATTTTTCTTTCCTTATTTGCCGTGAATGCAATTTGAATTTACTGCAGGAAATTTGACTACTTGAGGACATAATGGAAATAGCAAACTCTTGGAGTTCAGTGGCATACCAGACGTCATAAAGTACCTAATTGCAACGGAAATGAGTCAAAACTATGTTGAAACAGTACTGAAGGGAACAATATGAAAACATGATTCAATCACCCTTAAGATAATTTTGATAGTGCTAATTGTCATATAGTGGATTAAGCAATTCTGTAAAAGATAAATTTGATAGTGCTAGTTGACGTGGTGGTTTAAACAATTCTACGTCTTCTAAATAGCTGATTTGCAATTTTTCCATTAAGTGAGCTGTCTTTTCTGTAGTTCCCTTATAAAGCTATGATGGTTGCTTTGTTGTTTCAAGCTTTTGGATGAGCTTACTGCATTTATTTTCTCAAAAGGTTTTCTTTGGTTCCTCACATTTATTAGATCTATCTATCTATACACAAATATATGCAAGAGAAATAGAGGATTCTAAATTGACTGAAGGAAATTGAAGAGGAGAGTACTGATTGCCTAATGTAGGAAGGGTTTCATTCATGTTAATAATAATAATAATATTATTATTGCGACCGCCACCGCCACCACCACTACTATTATTATTCTTCTCTCTCTCTCTCTCTCTCTTTTTTATTATTATTATTATTGCTACCGCCACCGCCACCACCACTACTATTATTCTTCTTCTTCTTCTCTCTCTCTCTCTCTCTCTCTCTTTTTTGTTGGTTATCCTTGTTTAATCAAGTACAATGTAAAGAGAAATCATCTTATTTACATATGCTTCGAGAAATGTCAAATTCTTTTTTTGTGTCAATGTAATATAGTCACACAAAGGGGACTGAAGCACAAAAGAAACAGTGAAAAGTAATTGATGCATGGAAAATGGTTTTTTCTTTCCTTTTTTTTGGTTGGCTTGTATGATGTAAATTAGATTTAAAGAGAATTTTGCCATCTTTTATAGCCTTGAAGAATGATATCTTTTAGTTTGATAAATTTTGTGGATGTGACTTGATTGTTCATCATGTGTCTCGTTATTCACTCTTTGAGCTTGTGTTTCAGGACTCAAATTACATAATGCTGCATTTTCCCTCTTTTATTTATGTTATTCTTGAATCATGGTCAGCCAAATAGATTTTAATTCTAGGTTATTTGCTTGTGTTTAGCATCTCTATATTTCTCAGACTTTGGTATTTAGTGCTTTCAACTTTTATTACCAATGGGGAGCATTGATTACCTTTTCCCTTTCTCGCGATTTGTGAGTTTCAAGTGAATAGATCTCTATGTTTTTCTACAGTGACCTTGGCAATTCAAATTTGTCAGGCAGCAGAACCTAGTCCCAGAGTTGGGGAAACTTGTACATTTGCAGTATCTGTAAGTATTCTGTGGCTCCTGTTAGTATCTTCCATTTATTACAGTCTGCATTCAATTGGCTACCTGGAATTCTGCTCATATGGACAGTGTTTTCAATGTTATATGGTTGGCTGATCTCATCTTGATAGTTCTGTAGTCTCTGTTTGTTTGTTTGTATTTTTTTTTTTTTTTTTCTTTTGTATTAAAGTTTCTTTTCTTTTTAACAGAGAGCTTTACAAAAATAATGTCCAAGGGTCAATTCCCATTGCGCTTGGGAACTTGAAGAGCCTAATTAGTTTGGACCTGTACAACAATAATCTCACTGGTGGGGTTCCTCATTCACTGGGGAGGTTGAAATCTCTTGTATTCTTGTAAGTCTACCTTAATAAATTTTTGTCTGATCTTATCCGAATTTCAGAAAGAGTGGAGATTTATGTTAATATATATGTGTGTATATATTTATTCATACCTATTTTAGTATTGATGGGGTGTTTAAATATCTGCATATCTCTGAGTGCGTGTTTTGTATACATATTTATACATTATTTATGCTCCAGTAAATCATCCTTGTGGCTTACTGTGAAGATATTTTTTTTAGATCTTAAACTAAAATCTCTCTCTCTCTCTCTCTCTCTCTCTATATATATATATATATATATATATAAAACAAGACAGGAGAATAGAAACTTTTAGAAAGTGCAAATTTAACTAGACCTTCAAAGGTAGCTGTTTTATTACATGAAATCACTTGCCAATTGCTTTATTTTGCAGGCGCCTCAATAATAACCGCTTAACGGGGCCTATCCCAAGGTCACTTGCCAGAATTTATAGTCTGAAAGTTGTGTAAGTGCTTATTTATTTTGATTTATAAATCATGTTTTGTCCATGGTTGCTGAATTGTGAAACAAGTTTCTTTCATCAGGGATGTCTCAAATAATGATTTGTGTGGAACAATTCCTATTATTGGTCCATTTGAGCACATACTACCATTGAACAAGTAAGTTTTATTCGAGTTTTATGCTGTAGACATTTTCTTTATGCCTTTCTCCTGTGATGCATTTGCTTCCCCTATCAGTCAGACATGTTGCTATTGATTTGACATATAGATAACTGAAAAATTCGATGATTGAGTCTATGCAAAGCAAGTGCCTTATATTAGGCTATGCAAAGCACTGTAATTAGGATGTAATATCCCTATCTTCTTCTATCAATAAAACGTTGCGTATTTACAAAAAAAAAAAAAATTGTGAATATTCAGGATATCTTTTTTTTTTTTTTCCCTTGTATTTTATTCAATTTAGAATTTCTGGCATGTGCGTATTTTTGGGAAAAATAAGCATTAGGGATGTTGTCATATCTCTGCAGTTCATTATAATTAGTTGTTCCAACTTTTAGCGAGACTGGCCAAAGGGTGGAGTGCATTAGCTAAGACTAGATAGGATGTGAAATGAAATGCATTGCTCCTCGTTTGGTTGTCTGACTTGTCTCTAACAAATATCATTTACTTGACAATGTGATTCTGTAAAGTAAGCAATGTAATTACTTTGAATTCATATTCCAACTCTTAATTTCTTTCACACAATTATCAAGAAAGCATGTTTTGCCTTGTACTTAAATCACTAGTGGGAATGATTGAGGATACTTTTAAACTGGTTAAAGTCCAAGATGGAATTGAAAGACATAGTACATGTGTCTATGCGTATGTCTGATATTCTGGATCTGGGGTATTTAGAGTTTCACTACTACTGCAATTCATTCAATGGGGAAACGTGCTTGGGCCCTTTACTGTGGGTAAGATGTCAGCAGAGAGATCTGTCTACTAGGATATCCTCTCTTATTTAATATAAATAGATGACTTCTAGTTATGTGTAAAGAGAACTCTGATGGTTGTTTACTGAGATTCGCTGCATCTGCATCAGTAAATAGTTTCATAATGGATGCTTTTGCTGCACTATTCTTACAATTTGGTGCTTTGCATGTATTTGAGATTGTTTCACTTCATCTTTTCTATACCTGTTGAACTTGTTTGATCCTGTTAGTCAAAAAGAGAAAAAAAGAATAGCCAATCTTTCTTTTCTTAGCAATTTTTTAGTTGACCTGATAGGATGCATTATTGTTCCTATTGCCCAATATTTTTGCAGCTTTGAGAACAATCCTCGTCTAGAAGGTCCGGAATTGCAAGGACTCGCTAGTTACGACACAAACTGCGCATAGCAGAATCGTGATTAGACTTTTATGTTGTAATGTTGTATTTCTATCTTAACATTGTCCTGTTGGTGGTGTTGTGTCTTAAAAAGCTTGGACATGTGATCTTTATGGAGAATTACCAATGTCCTTAAATATATCTTCTTACGTTAGTCGTTGAGTTATTGAATTACATGATGCAAGAAATTCTATTTAAGTTGTTATTACGCCAAATTTTGTACAAAAAGACCTTGTATGGGCTCGTGGCATCCTGTACTCCGTCTGACCGGTAGAGAATAAGTGCTCTAACAAGAATATTGCAACCATCATCGTTTTGTCTGGGTGTGACAATCTATTGGTTGTCATCTTTAAATTTTTTAGACTAGAAACTAGAAATAGAATTTTTGGGTACTTTAATCAATTTATAATCGTAAGGGAGGATGCAAAAAGTTGTGCGCTTTTAGATGAAGTGGAAGGTACATTTGACGCAATCAAGTAAATAGGCAAAACTGCATAATATTGCTTGGACTTGCCATAGGAACCAACTAGGAGCAAGCCCAAACCTTAGTTGATACCTTAGTTGAAGCCACCAACAAGGTTTGCAATGCAAAAGCAGAGCCTACCAAATAGCCAATTAGGAGCAAGCCCACACCCTAGTTAATGGCTTTGGAAAAAGGTTTCACAATGCGAAAGTATTGTTGTTGGAAGATTTACACACGTAGGTGCATGTATCTTTACAAGTAACATAAGTAAACAATAAAGATCGTTTCCCCGAGCACTTAATCTTAAATCTACTAAATACTAAAATTAACATAATCTACACATTTATTATCTCAAGTATTAAATCAATAGAAAGGAAGTTTGGTATTATAATTATTCCTCAACACTTCATCTACATATCTAATCCCTCCCCTCTTCTAATTAATGAACAACAGTTTGTTTGCCTAATGTACTAATGTTGTTTGTAAGTATCTCTTGAAGTTTTATAAACACATCTATAAAAACAATTCAATATATTGGCTAGGAGTTAAGTTTGAGATATATTCATTAAGCAAATATCCTAATTTGGCTATCAAAAGTGTAAAGGTATATTCTTACCCTATATAAAAATCAATTTATTCATCTCATGCAAATAAATCACACAAAGGCCATTCAATTATTGTCTCCAAATTTCCCTTTTCCAAGTTCCAATTAGGCTTTGTGGATCAATTCTATTGATAATCAAGAAATTGAAAGCATTAAGACTGGAACTTGACAAACAAACCACTTCATTCATAATCGAAACATATATTTAAACATCCACATTGAACTCGAAATGATCAAAATCTACAAGGTAAGTTAGTTCATAATAAAAGTAAAAGAACCAATCGTAAGTCAAGTTCACAACCAATACCAAAACCAAAACCAAAACCACGGGTACCTGACAAAAATTTAAAGAGAACAAAGAAGACAAGAACGCTTTTCACGGCTTTAATCTTACCTCTTCTCTTTTGATCTTGAAATTTTAATGGTTGCTCCCTCCTTCAATAAAAAGCTACCTAAAAACCACTTAAAACTACCCTAGGATCACACACACACATGTATATATATAGGTTTTGATGTAGTAAACTTGCAAAACTTATGAGAAACGAGCTTTAAAACAAAGCTACAACACTTTCTCGATTAGAAGGCACCGCATGCGCCAATGTGGTGCTACGGTGCCCTAAACTTCTGACTTCTTGGAACAGTGTGACGCCATTAGGCTTTGGCCTTTGGTTTGTAGATTCGATCTAGGGGCTTCTATTCACGTCAACTACCCATTTGCACTCCAAACACTTCACACCTGCTCTTATATATAAAGTCAAAACAGTATTAGTAAGTAATAAAATAAAATAATAGTAAACAACAAAAATTACTAACAAAGTAATACAAATGAATGTGAACTTGACAATCACAAATAGAAAACTTAGAATTTAAACCAAACTTTAAGCCAAAAATACTTGAAAATAACTCACTTTTTTAGAATTATCAAATGACCATAAAATAGTTACGAACGATCTTTAGATACGTAATAAAGAAGCTCTATATGTAGATATAGGTCATAGATAGAATGTAGCTCTGGTTCGTTGAAAAAAATTGAAATGAAACTAAGAAAACATCATTGACGACAATTAGAGAGTTAAAATAAAGATAACAACTTTAGTAACTAATGTAGTATGAAGAAGAGAATTATCAGAGCTCAAAGGTCAATCATTATATACGTAGACATTGAGCTGAAATAGATTAATTTGAAGTTGGGTAATTGATAAGCCTAGAAAATTGAGGTTATTTGTACCCAAAATTTATCGGTTTTATAGTACTAGTTTTAAGAATTTTTAGTGTTTAAGTGTGTTTCTATCTACTTCTATTTGTATTTGTTAGTATCTGTTTATTTATTACTTTAATATTTTTTTAGTGTTATTTAGATTATATTACTATGTTCTTGTGTTTAGGATAGGAAACTAGGGTTTTACCTAGTTCTGCCCAGAATTCAAGGTTTTGCATGTCTTGGTCACATATTGGTTTATTAGTTTTTATGATTGTTTTGTCTAAGTGTTCAAGCATTATTTTAGGGTTATAATTTTATATTAATGTGTATTTATAATATAGGGTTTGATCGGGGAAAGATCAAACGTGAACGGACAGCCAAAGATGGATGTGGAAGCAGACTAGAAGAAGGTTTATACCATGGTCTAGTAACAAAATATCATGGTAAGAAGTCAACGAAATATGACTTCAATGTTTAGTTCTGCCTAGTAATTATTATTTGTCAAATCTATGAGAAAATTATCCACCTAGTTGCTAACTACTATTACACCATGTCTAATACTTGCAAGCAAGTGGATATGAAGTTAGAGTAATGACGTATTTATTACTTGTTGAGTTTATATCATAAATATCTACACATCAAGTTTTTAGCGCTTTTGCCAGAGATTTGACTTAAATGGTAATATTAGATGCTTAGGAGTTGTTACTAGTTTATTTCAATTATTGTTTTAGTTGTCTTGTTTGGTGCTCTACTGTTGTGCTTGGCTATCTTTTTCCTCTTTTTTTTTTTGTTGAGCAAATCCACTTGTCCATTGTTGGTGAGTCAGACACACATTTGTTAATTAATAATAGGTGTACAAAGAGGGGGACGTAAAACCAAAACCTCTTGAGAAATAGGATTACAGCCCTAACCCTAAAACTCATATTAACATTTTGATTGTTTTACATCCAACCCTATCCAAATAGACTAAAGACTAAGCAAAATAATGCAAACCGTTATGCTAAGAAGTCACATTACAATGATTATTACAGCTCCAATTTGCTAGGTAATTGATAACTCTCGCATCTAGTAAGTAATAGAGTTATTTTACCTATAAAGACCATAATATTTTAATAGTGTTTTCTAGGATTAATTGTTTTTAGATGTGTTTTTCTTCGATTTACTATTAATTAGTATTTTTATATGCATTAGATTAATATTATAGTCTTATTGCTATTTCTATGATATTTTTATTATATTTTGGTACTTATTAATATTTGGTGTTTTATTATAGGTTGATATTGTAAATGGTAAAAGCTGGAAGAACCAAAAATGTGAAGGACTAAGGTGCAAAAAGAGAAAACTTCAAGAAGTCCAAAACTCAAGGTTCAGACTGTAGTTTGGATTCTGAAGGAAGCAATTTCGATACTGCGGTCTGAAATGCCAATTCCCTTAGACAGTTCGAGATTCAAATCGTAGTATGGATTTTAAAGACGAGAATTTCAATACCATGGTCCAAGTGAAGATTTCAGAAGAGAAATTGGTCAATTTTGTAATAGCTAGCGCAAATTTGTAATATATACTTAAGTAGTACAATCACAATTAGGACATATAGTAGTGGTGTAGTTGATAAATTTTAGATTAGTCTTAGCTTCTTGGTCAAGTAACTCTAGTTTTTTGTTAAATTTCACCTTTTAAATCTTTAGATCTTAGTTTAATTTAATTGCAAGTTCTTAATTTTATTATTTTAAATTGCTGGTTTTTCATTTAGCTTCCATAGATATAAAACTTTCTAGTTTTCAAGTTCATTTAATTACTTTTCGACTGATCGGGGACTAGTTCTCTTTTGTGTAGTCTTTTGTGAATTCCACCTGTGTGAAATGAATTCTATCTACTACAAATTGATTGTAGCTAATCCAAAGAAATTTGTTGGAATGGGAAATAATACTTTTACTGTTGACTTATTTGTACTAGATAGGCAAGTAGTTCCGATAGAAGTCATTTGTTATTATATAATCTATAAATAATAATGACTTTTGGAAATTCAACTAGCAATTGTGAGAATTAAACATGAATAATGAGATTTAAAATCAAGCATGCAACCACATTACTACAAAGTCAAGAAACCACAACACTTCTCTCATCTTCAACTCTTCTTTTTTAATTTATTGCTTTTTATTCAGTTATTTCCTATCACTACAATTTTGATTGTCCAAATAGAATTTAAATCATTAATTTAAGTGCTTATCACTTGTCTCTGTGGGACAATACCCTACTCACTACTTTATTACTTGAACACGATCTCATGCACTTGCGAGAGTGTAAGGATTTTGCAAGTCAAGTTTTTTGGTGCCTTTGTTAGGGACTGGAAACTGATAACATAGATACCAACTGATTTAATTGCTACTTTGGACTTGCATATTTTTCTTTTATTTAAGTTATTTTTGTTAGATTTATTTTGTTATCTTGTTTTTTCCCCTTTTTGGTAAGTGTTTTGCAAGAAATTCTTGAGCCAATTAATTCCATGAAGTAAATGTACCTTGGTCATGGATTTGTAGCGACCATTTAGCCTTATCCCTTAAATAGAAAGAAAAGGCCCTCATCCTTACACAATCTAGGAGGTATTCTATTAAAGTTGAATGTGTCAGGGACTTATTTAAAATAATCAAATGGGTATATGGATCTTCATTTAACCCTCATTATACATAGTATGGGTTTGAAGCATTTGAATTAAAAGCAGTTCAATCTCAAAGTTATTTGCTTGAATTGGGATTCTAGCTATACTTGAAATAGCACCATCAAAATTCGGCATGGCATAATTTCTAAGTGGCCTTCCATTACCATTCAATGCATGACCACTGTTCCTATTACCTCCATTTCCATTGTCTCCTGGCCGTTGTTACCAAAACCTTCTTCATTGTCATTATTTCTCAAATTCTCATCATCTACTCTCCTATTGATTTGAAGGTCCGCCATTTGAAGTTCTTCTTGCCCTTGTTGTAATCTTTTCTCCTTCTGGATTCTTTTTAAGGTTCTTTCTATCTCCCAATCTAATTGTAATAATTACCCTTATTCAAGAATCATAAACTACAAGAAACAACCAACAAAAAGTCAAGTTCATACAATAAATGGCAAAGCACAAATCACAAATATAGACATTGATAAGAAACCACTAGGTATTATAAAACTAAAATTAAACAAATAAACTAAGCACATCTAATCTAGCACCTGCCTTAAAGTATATACGTGCATGTATGTATGTGTGTGTGTATTTATTGTCGAAAACAAGAACAATCCCCAACAACAGCACCAAAAAGTTGTTGTTTGAGATATGGTTAGTGTAAAAATCAATGAACACAAGTAATTATATTCCATCAACGCTTAACCTTCTCTCTCACACTCGAAAGGACACGAGGTAGATGAATAGTTAATGTTGTGTGAGTTTCGATTTAAAGACAGCTTGATTCGATTTAAAGATGAGAGTAGTGCCTTCTTTGATCTTTGGAGCTTGTCAAGCCAATCCTTATTGAAATTTTTATCCATAGTACCCTATTTAAGCCTTATTTTGTAATGAATGAAGAGAAAACACCATTCTCTTTCTTTCATTAAAACTCACTTACCTACCTTATATACTAATTTATAAGCCTAATAATTTATTTTATATTTCTATCCCAAAATGTCTCTTAAGAGATTTATTGTATATAATTATTTGTTAAGGTGATATAAGTGTGCGACATAGTTGAATGAGAGCAGTAAATAGTATGAGTGAGTGGTGTACATTTATGGGGCAAGAAAGAGGTACTAGAAAAAAAATTTGGAATATTTTTTTTTTTTGAAAAATGCAGGTAGTGCCTGTCACTGGTACCTGCATTGATGTGATTGTAGGTCGTGCCTATCACTGGTACCTGCATTGGAGTGTTTGTAGGTAGTGCCCATCTCTGGTACCCTTATTGGAAGCAGAGATGATCAATATCAAATAAATGTTCGAAAATATGTTGGCATGTTGGGTCAAAATTGAAGAAGGAAGACTTTTTGGTTTTTGTATGAATTTCTTTGTGGGTGTTTATTGTTTTGTGTGGGATTCTTTCTCTGTAAGTATATGTGGTTTGATGAGTTGGAAAACCAGTTTTATTTTGATGTGTAGCTAGTATAGTATTGATTTAAAGCTCTTTCTTCTGGTCTTGTGATATCCTATCTCTTCTTTTATTGGCTAATACCCTAGGCTAACGTTACAAGCTAAAAAATCCTACTTGATTTAAATGGAATCGGCTATCTATGTTAGTTGATGTATAAACAAAATGAGCTATGGGATGATCAAAAAAATTCTAAGAGTTTGCCTAATTTGATCCGAGTGTTTTGAAAATTGAGTTCTTATTGAATAGCTATATTCATACACAAACCGGATGTCATGTCTAGGTTTTATTAGCATTTGAGCTCTTGAGTTCTTAGAATACTCCTGATGGTGGATTGGTTGTCAATTATTCATATGGACAATTGTTAATATGTGTTGGGTGTATTTGTGATGAGCTTATCTGTTTTTAATTTTATTTTTTCTCCAGGCCGATCAAAAGCTAAGCGTGGGTTATTTGATAAGCTCGTGAATATCTTAACTTTTGTGCGTAATTTACCTTAGTTTTCATGTGATGCAATCAATATAGTTAAGTTAATTATGAGTTTAATTGATTTATTTTTAGTTTCTAAGAAAAGGAGTCAAAAGGATTAAAAAGTTTGAGAAAAGTCACAAGGATAAAAACCGTACACCAGCGATGAGCGAATTTGGACATTGTTTGGCATTTTGAGCATAACATTCTTGTCTAAGCTTCGATTAGGGTGATTCAAGATGATTCGGAAATCTAGGAAGAAGAGCTACAACTTTTATATTTTACATTTTTACAAATTCTACTAGCATTGAGGTCAAAATTGAGATGGAAATTAGTACATGTGCATTAGAAACCACGAACATACGTGAGAATCCTTGCACATGAGTGCAAATTCCAACGTCAAAGTTCCAGGATGATCCTCTCACACACATATGCGACTTCCAGTGTGCATACACGCATGTTGTGCTCACCTATGTTGGGTTGCTATGCGAATTTGGTGTTTTCTAGGTCTCTAGGTGTCCATTTTGGGCCCGTAATATACGTTCGAAGTTTATTCAGCAGCCCTACACTATGTAAAATTTAAAAACTATAATAAGAGGGTTTAGGACCTGAAAATCATGTTTTCCTTCCAGCTTCCCTTTGGGAGCTAGAAGATTAGACTAAGGTTTTCATTGTTTTCTTAGAAGAGTTGAAGAGAAGGTTTAAGATTAAGAACTTTGGACCGAAAGCTTGCTATTCTTCTATACATAGGTATTTCAATCTTTTTAAATAGTTTTTGCTACAACATTTAATTCTAGTTTCATTGTCCTTTTAATAGCTTTCTAGGGTTTAGAAGTATTTTTTGATGCCTTTAATTTAATGTTTTCTTAATTGCTTTTCATAGATTAATGGGTACAATAGTTTATTTGTTTTCATAGATTAATTATAATTTTACTTCTTAGATTAATTTTAGTCAAATCTGTTCCATAATGATTTCTTCAAATAGCGTTTGGGTTAAATAAACGGTAATTGTTAAACGAATCTTTATGAGTTCGACCCCTACTTCCACAATATACTATTCATCCCGTACACTTCCAATGCATTACCTAGTTAATTATTGGATTAGGATATTATAAATTTTACAACTAGTATTTTACGTTACAACTTCCAACCGACTAATATTTATTGTATTTTCTCAACAAGATATTGATATAAATAAAGTCAACGATGACCTTTGTGTAAAATACATCCTAGGTAAGGAATTGGCAGCTCGCAATGTTTGATACCAGTGAGCTGTTCAATTGTTCAAGTGGTCAATACTCCAATAAAAGAAGGCAAAAAAAAATAGCTTTTGGTTGTATTGAAGTTCTGGCCCAAACCACGTTGATAAATCTCAATAGGAACCATAATTTTCTTAACTATCTGACGATTTCCACGAGAAAAAAATTATAATTTGCAAAAGAGAGGTGAGACATGATTAGACAATTACATGGAATCGCATAAGGAATCGCAAAGTTTTGTTGGGTGAGTTTAGCTAGGCCCTTGGAAAAAGCTTCCAAACTTAAAATAAACATAAAGAGATAGATTGGAGGATCCCGTTGTTTAACTCTTGGAGATGCTTTGAAAAAGCCAGTGACCACTCCATTGAGCAAATAGAAAACCAGCCTCCTTTAAGATTGTTCATGATAAGACGAACTAATTTACAATGTAAACCAAACTTACTCATCAAAGCCTCTAGAAACTACCATGAAACTCCATCAAAAGCCTTTGTCATGTCCAATTTGAGGATATGTGACAAATCAAGACCATTCCTGAGAAATAAGACTCGGCAATATAGAGGATACGTGATTAGCAAGCATTTTAGAGAAAATCTTATTAAAGAAATTACAAACGGAAATTGGCTAAAAATCCAAAAATGAAGCCGGATTCTTCTTCTTAGGCAAGAGGACAATACATGCACTCCCAACCCCTTTTGTGATAGGAACCCCTACAAAAAAATCTTGTACTACATGTGAAACACCCTCTTGAATAATCTCTTAACAGTGCTAGAAGAATAAGCTAGCGAAACCATCAACCCTAGATCACTGTCTAAGATCTTATCCAATTGGAGCACAGCAATCTTAATCTCCTCCAAAGAAACTGGCTTAGAAGGGTCTTCATTTTAAGAAGTAGTAAGCCAGTAACCAAGCTAGGAATGAATCCTAATAATTCCTTCATGGCAGAACCATCAATTCCCTCATTAATAAGATGAGTTCGGAAAAAATTAACTACATCTAGCTTTATCTCTAAAACTGTAGAGATCAATTAACCAGCTACATTTTTTATTCTACGAATTGCAAGAGCCGCCCTTTTGTTAACTGGGATGCATGAAAAAAATTTGTGTTGCTATCTCCCACTGAAAGCCATTTAACTCGAGATTTTTGCTTCCAGAATATCTCATCTTTTTGTACACTAGGAAAGATTTTAGCTCAACCTAGACTAGGTGTTTCCTGATTTTATGTGAAGGGATTAGTCTCAAATTTTACCTCATAATGATTGACATTTGCTTTTGTAACTTGTACCGCATCAAATATATTACCAAACACTTCTTTATTCCAAGCAACCTTTAAATGATTTTTCAGCTAAGAAAGTTTTTGAGCAAAAGCACCACCCCAAAGCCATGTACTAGAATCTCCTAGTTCCCCAAAAAAATATCTAGAAACCTACATGGATAGTCCATACGTTTTGAAATTTAAATGGTTTTGGTCCAAAATACCTGACATCCAACAACTCCCAGAAAATGGGTGAATGATCAGATGAAGCTCGACTAAGATGATGAACAATCGATTGGAAAAAATATTTTGCCAAGCTTGATTGACCAGGCAGCGATCAGGCTTTTTCTGAACTTGCTGACCATTCTGTATTCTCGTCCACGTGAAATTACTTCCAGTGAAAGGCACATTTTGCAAAACCACAATCTAAAATCTTCCCTAAGTCTGAAATAGCATTCAAGTTCTAAGAAGAATGACCTCTATATTCTGAGAGTGATTGGATAGACATTGACATCACCCCTTATAAACAAAGGTTTGGATTGCCGAGATGCAATGGAGTTCAGTTGGTCCCAAAAAGGTCTACGTTCTACCCTCGTACACTTAGCATAAATAATGGTGGCCTCCATTATGCGATCCCAATTATCATGAGTTAGAGCAAAATGAATACATTGTTCTGAATTCTACAGAGTATGAAGATGAAATCCCCCTTTCCAAAGAACCTGGATCTTATTAGATGAATTATCCTGACAAAAACTAAACCCTAGCTTGATGCAGAAATTCTCAAGTTTTCCCTCTTCAACCATAGGTTCTAAAATTACAATCAACGAGATCGAATATTTACTATAAATTTTTGAATCATCTGAGAGATGCTTTTTTGGCAATCCCCTGAATAATCCATAAAAGAATGTTAATTGTTGGAATGTTGCAGAAAAGATTCACTGAAGGCTTTAACCATTTGCCTTGTTAAGATTGTTTGGGAAACATGAACTAGAATTCTTCCAGACTTCTTTTTTTGACCCCTCTTGGATGTTTTTGGAGAATTTGGCAGCTTAGGGGTCTCATTGTGACTTAACCCAGCCCAAGAAAGTATAAAATCTATTAGTCAGCTCTTTAGGTTGCAACTCTGGCCACATAACATCATCATTATTCGATAAAGTGTCATGAATATTTGCTTTTGAAATCGCTTTCTTACCCTTTCTTTCTCTAGGTTTCTGATGGTGATCATCCCTTGGTGAGGCTTATAAAGAAACAGAAAAATCATCCGAGATAAGCACTGGTTCAGGCAGAGTAAGATCAAGAAAATTCTTCTAGATATTGTTATACGTTGGAACCAATTCTTTCTCCAATGCATACAAGCCCGAACAATGACCTATAAAGTTCACCGGCTTTTGGGGATATTGCTGAGTGGAAACCATAGTCAAGGAACTTTTTTGGGCACCCATTATTGGCTGGTTGCTATCCTTGGGTATTCCTTTCGGATGAAGGATGTTCTTCTCTTCCAAGTCTTGGGAGATTGTCTTACTAACTAAAGTGAATTAAAATAATCCTAAAGGATATGAAACAATAATTGATGTTTCTATATGAAGGCTCCTGAAAAGCCCTATTTATAGTTTCTAGGTGCCCCTTATGGTTAGGATGAGTTCAAGGCTGAAAATGCCTCAAGTAGGCCTGACACCAGGATCCAGCATTAACAAACGCACGAAATGCCTCGTTCAAGAAATAGTCATAATGCTGCGGTGCTAAGATTTCTCTTGATTAGAGCGCCATGTCACTCTACTTCTAGATTCTCTATCACTTCAGTGATGAACGTCACGGCACTATAGAACAAATGCAACAAAAGTGCCATGACGTTTCTTCTAGATTCTCAATTCAATCCTCCTTTGCTCTATGCTTTCTCCATTTTGCATCTTCAAATCTTCTACCTTCTTAAAAAACACCTAAACACACATAAAAACTAACAAAAACACCCATAACACTTAAATACATAAAGAAACATACAATAAAACACTTAATATGAAGACAAATTCTAGCTCAAGTTCAAACAAAAGTGAGTAAAAAATAATTGTGTTTCATAGAGTTATCAAGTACTATGTGCAACAAAGAAAAACCACAAGAATGATCAAATTTCACAAGCATTGTGCATAAAGAAATGCCTTCTGAAGTGTTTATTGACCAACAATTGGCTCAAAAGATGGAGAATAAGGGATACATTCTAGAGGGAACCATGGAAATGAGATCTACTTATGCTAGAGTTGTACAAGTCCTTGGGGACTTCAGATATCCTAACCAATGGAGTAATAAATTCACCAAGGACTCTCCAATATCCTTAGCAAACCTCCATGGCCTTTACAGGGGAGTGTTTTCTTCACTTTCTCTTCATTTCTTCTTTCATTAGTTTATATGTTGTGTATTTAAGAATCCGGTGGCAAAATAATGGCTTGTAGCCTTGTTTTTAGATTAGTATATGTTTTAATATTGTGAATTGACTTTTGATATTCTTGGATAAGTATTGTTAGTTGATGAGAATTTGTTACTTGATGGCTAGTTGTTTGTTGATGATAATTTAGCTTACTTGATGCAATGTTGATGATATAAATAGAGTACTTTACTTGCTAAGTGCTTGAGTCAAATCATATGAATTCTTGACTACAATTAGGAATAGTTTTGGTTGTTGAATGACTTTAGGCTAATTATGGGTCAAACTAAGTTTGTCAGAGGAGTTGGGCATATATAACCCTTGTGTTGCATTTAAATCCAGTTACCCTTATGTGTATTTTTCTTTTTATCCTTAATTTTTTGGGTGCTGTGAAATTCCAAGGCCCTTCTATTTTTTTTTTTTGGAAGAGGACTTTTATTGCATTAAAGAAGACCCGATTTTGGATTTACACTATGAACGAGGCTTAGCCAATTTTGTCACAATGGACTAAGCCTGAAATTTGGCAAGGAACTAATGAAGAGTCAAAAGAACTATCTAGTACAATGAATGAACTGCCTAATTTTGTGAGTGTCTACCACAGTGTTTGCTTCTCAAAAGATATGGTTAATTAAGTACCGTCTGTGAGCAACAAGCTGTCGTATCTGCCTTTATGTGTGATCACATTCTTCAATGTACGTCTTGCTGTCCGATTACCATGTGATAAGAGAGTCTGAGTGTATTTGAATCTCAACTCAGTTGAGATTGTGCTGTTGACATAGCTGAAGAACATACAATAAATCAAGTGATTATGCTTCCAAGTTTGTTGCATACCTCTATGCTTTATGAATCCAAGACTTTTGCAATACATATATGCTTTATGAATCCAAGTTTGTTGCAACCTATATGCTATATGGATCTCATGACCCCTACTTAGTGTAGCATTGTAGGTTGAAAAAGGGTAGGCAAATTCCAAGACTCATGTTTAATTGAAAATTGCATTTATATTGTTTACTTAAACTTGCTCGTTGCTTAGTCTTGTATGGTGTTGAACTCATGGTTAATTAATTACATGACTAAAAGTTAAACTTTAGTTTTGAGTTGAAATTATGCTTAATTGATTGCATTCACATTCATTTTGAAGTAATATTGTTCATAATCTATATTTTCTTTATGATTGTCCAAGCTTACCTTTAGATGTATTTGAAAGTTGTTTGTTAGTATTATGTCTATCTAGTTTATGTGTTTATGTGCTTTCTTGTAGTATTTTCATCTTTTGTGAATAGGTGAGCAGTAGGATGAGGTTTTACTTATAACTTGAAATAATTTAAAAGGTTAGGTAGTGTGTATTATCTTATTTATTTGGGATTGCTATTATTGTTGTTTTTTTGGGAATTTGAAAGTAGATATTGAACATAGGTTGCACTTCATGTGTTGATTTGAGCAAAAATAAGATTTCACTCTTGAAACTCAACCATGTTTTTAGTTACTTCAAAAAATGTTTTCTTATCAAGTTTTTATATCAAGCAACTACTTTTTTCAGTTAGAATTTTTTCCACTACCAATTTCAAATGAGTAGTTAATTTAGTTTATGCACTTCTAGATATTTAAAACAGTTTCTAAGTAAGGTTCAAAATGAGTTAGACCATTGTTTGATCATTGTGATTGAATTTGTATTTCAAATCTTTTAATCCTTCTTGTGTTGGTTGGTTTAATTCTTGTAAACAACTCTTGGATGAGTTCATTCACCTAATATGTAGTGGATTTGTTGAGGTTTAGCTTGGGACATTGGTTGGATATTGTGAATCTTTCATTTTTGTGACATATTTATGAAACATGGATTTTGGAAATGATCTTGGCTTTCTTTGGACCATTTTGATTCTACACAGCCTATCCTATATCAGTTGTTATCTCTTGTGTCCCTGTTGAGCCTTATTAATTAAGCCTATTTTCTTATTAGCCACATAATTTACCTATTTGGCTTTCTTTTATTTATCATCTTTTGAACCGTGCCATTGTTGACCCCTTTGAGTTCTTTAGCATACTGGTTTCTTGTCCTTATGATGGTACGTGGAGAATTTTAGTACTTTGTTGTGGAAAGAATTCAAAAGTTCAATTTTGTTATATCCCCTTTTTTGTAACTGTTATGTTATTATTATTGTTGAAAAGAAAAGAAAAAAAATGTTTAAAAATGCAAGTCTTATGTTTCTTGGTCAAGGTTCAATAAAGAAGTTTACTTTTCCTTCAAATTCTATTTCAATAAAAGTAAGTTTTTGGGAATTTGTATATGGGATATTGGTCTAGGATTTCTTGTTGACATGTCGAAGATGATTTCGGTCATTCTTACCAAAATTTTTTTTACCTTATTACCTTAGCCAACATTATAAGGTTAAAAGTCCTAAATGATCCTTGACCTAAGCTAATAATCTATACTAGTAAGGTAGGGTGAAGCATTGCTTTAAACATTGACATCTCTTGATAAAACTTGTGGTGAGAATTAATAACATTTGCGTGCTTATTTTCATCAATTGTTGCTTTAAATTAAGTCCTAATAATCATTCTTCCACTTAGTGAAATTTGGAAAACTTCAGTTGCTTGTCTTAAATTAACTCGCATTCGAGTTGGCATTGAATTAACTTATTGCTAGTAAAAGTTATAATCGTGACAAAAATTGCAGTTTACTTTTGTAAATTAGAGAGATGGAAGCTAATTTTGAGGTTCTCCCCTGAATTAAATTAAATTTTCACATTTCACATATGAACTAGAGTTCGACATTTCTAGTTTCTTTTCCTTGGGTGGTTTTATGTGTTATTTGTGTCTGTGTTCTCACGTGTTTGTTGCTTTTGTTGTTTGAAGTCTTTTTCTTATATTTGTTTTGTTCATTAAGTTTGAGGGAGTTTATAACCCTAGGAAACTAGGATTATTCATACCCAAATTTGAACAATTTTAGCCGCAGTTTCAAGCATTTTTAGGGTTTCAGTATGTGTTATGGTATATTTCTATTTCTATGTGTTACTATGTTTTTTTAGTGTTTTAGATTTTATTTAATGCAAACTATCTTATATTGATATATGTTTGTTTTTAGGGTTTGCAATTGGGGTTTTGCTTATTTTGACTATAATTAGGGTTTTTTGTGCAATCTTGTTTAGATTTGATTTCCAATGTCTATGTTTGTTCTTGTTTAGAGTTTAAGTATTTAATTCATTTGTTTAGGCAATGAAAATTTTTAAATTGATGATCAAGAATTACATGGTTTGCAAATCAGTAGATTCTTACGACATAATTTGTCAAGTCTAGCATTGCCCTTAGCAAACCTAGGCAAACTAGTCCAACGAAATGCAAGATTATATAGTTGATCACAAGCAAAATTTGCCAAATAATCTAAAAGTTAATTTCCTTCCCTATAGATATGTTGAATAGTCAAGTCATAGTAGATAGCAGCAACAAAATTTCAAGAGCTGAACCATGAACAGTCCATGGTTTTGGAACCCTAGCTTAGAGTAGATTTGCAACCCATGCAGAATTGCCTTTGTTTCCGAATAAAGATTTATGCAGTATGATCCATAAAAAGATGAGAATGCTGAAAGGACCATTCCAATTCAGCACCTGCAGCCAAACTTGGATTTCCTCTTGAAGCTTCATATGATTTCAACATCACATAGGTGACATTAGGAGGTCTCCACAAAACCAATGTGATAGCAGACCTGATTGGTGGGATTTAATATGAGGGCCAATATCTGTGTAAGCCCCTTATCCTCCATCCTCGAAGCTTTGAATGGGAAAGCCAAAAATAAGGAGTAAAGAAGAAACTTAATTCTCAGAATGATAGATTCCTATGAAAAGAGGAGAATCAAACTGTTGGTCCCAAAGCAACCTAAGAAGGGGGGGGGTGAATTAGGTTTCTTAAAAAATATACTTTTAGAAATATTGAGATTTTCCAAATATAAACTGATATAATAAAATCAATGGAACACTGAAGTAAAGAGAGAAAATTAAACAACCAATACTTCCAAGCTAGCAAGCTTGAAGTATTAAATCACTATAATGCTTCACACACTTGGTGAGCCAATAATCTTTACAAAGTTGGAAACTTCTTGCTCACACTAAAACTCTTTTAGTTGACCAAGAATCTTACTTACAACCACACTTTCGTACAAGATTAGCACTCCACTCAAAGTTGAATTCTACTCACAATTGCACACTAATACAACAAAGCACTATAGCCAATTTATACTCAAATTGCGTATTTTCTCTAAGGCTTGTATTCAATGTATTAGATGATTTTTACTTAATGTCAAAGCAGTTATTTATAAGAGCAATAAATGGTGGTTGTAACTACTTCCTAACGGCTAAATAATAAATGCACAAAAAGTAGCCGTTGGGGTTTCGGACATCCGAGACATATTGGATGCATCCGACACAGCGTCCGACACAGACACAGCGTCCGATCTTCATGCAGTTATTGAAGAGCTTCGTTCGGACGTCCGTGCATGCGTCCGTTCGTTTGTCAGATAGAGGCTTCAGACGGTCATGTTCTTCCGTAAAGAGAAGCAATAGGATCCTATTTCTTTCTGCCTGTTCATCCGGACGGTGCAATGCGTCCGAGAAGTTTTGACCCAGTTCGGACGGTTTATTGCGTCCGGAAGCCCTGTCTCTAGCAAAACAGATAACAAACCTGCAAAAACTTGTTTACAGAGTTAAGTGTTTATGTCACCATCAAAATAAGGTTTGGAAAACATCAATCTCCCCCTTTTTGATAAGATGACAAACCTTCATGGAGTAATTATGTAAAAACAATTGGACATGACTAATCATTTTGCAATATAGAAGACTACTCCCCCTTTTGACATCATCAAACAAAGCTCCCCTTGAGAACATGCAAGTATTTAACAGAAATTCATAAACAAAAAACTTCATATACTCAACTTAAAAATTTAACAGTACTTAATTCAAGGAAATACATAGAAGGGTAAATCTACGGGAAATTGTAAAAAATAGAGAAATGCTAAAAACTAAACACAGATGTCAAAAGAACTAATGCGAGTCATTTTTCTTCTTGGAGCGCTTTTCAGTCTTTTGACGTTTTGATGGAACATCTTCATCAGTGGCTTCACTGTTTCCCTCTTCTCCGGTGTGGCGTTGCATGATGAAATCAAACGTGTCGTCAACATCCTCGTCGTCGTCTTCATCGTCATTTGTGGCTCCTTGAGTATTGGCAGCTTCTTCGTCATCCTCACGAACATTTCCATCTTCATTTTTATCACTGTTCAAAGGAAGATGAGTCGAGTGGATATTGTGACTGAAGATTAGCAAATTGAACCTGAGCCGAAGCAGACATGCCAAGGCTAAGTGCCTCTTGGATAATCATCTGACGAGTTTCAAGTCGCTTTAACTTTCGATTAGTGCGACGTTGAAAGGAATTGACTTGAGTGCTCAAGGAGGTGAGAAGGCCACAGATATGAGAAAGTGACGGTTCAGAGGTAGATGGATGAGGATCATGGAATGGTGGAGGTGGTTGAGGAGGAAGAGAATGGGGGATAGCGAAATCAGAGACGGAGGCATTGGATTGTGAATGTGCCAAATCAAAGGCTGCCTTAGTTAACCCTTAATCGTTGAAAAATCGGAGGCATTTTCGTTCAATATAAGATTTGTTAAAATAAGGAGGAAATTGTTTGTTTCCACCGAAAGGAACCTCGAAGAAATAAAAAATTTTGGTAAGGAATTTTCCAAAGGGAATGTTTCTTCGGGTATCAGTAAGAAACAGTTCCCATAGGGAACAATAGAAGAGATACCCAAAATCAAGAGGAATGCCCTTGAAAACACAAAAAATAAGTAAAACTGTATTTTACCGGGCTCAGTACGATACCCGTCAGTTGGCAATAACAAATTTGTGACAAGAGTGTATTGAATATTCAGTTCAGGAGTGAGCAATGTGGTTTTGGCTTCCGAGGCTTGTTTAAAATTGATGTTAAAAATGGCCCTAACCTCATCGATTGCAAATCGAGTATCAACAGTGGGCCATTTATCTAAAGAAAAGAAATAGGAGAAATCATTTGGGTTTGAGACTTCACATTCAAAAATAGTGTTAATGATGTTGGATGAAATCTCAAGATTGGTGCTATTAACACGAGAAATTAAAGTGCGAACAGTGGGGCCTTTCTGAAGATTGGCGGTGAATTGAAGCACCATGTCATGATATAAAGGTAAGTCAATATGCACTAGGTGACCCCAATTTTGTTTTTCAAAACAGGATTTGACAATGGGAAGATTAAACTCATCAAACAGACTTTGAGACCAATGCAGGACTTTGAACAATTATAGATTTACTTAAAAGGGATGTATACCGTTCGGATGCCTTAGCATCGATGAATTTTGGCAAGATTGGATTTGTGGAGACTTGGGGAATAGCAGATGATTCTCCTCGTACTGTAGCTTTCCCTTTAGTTTTTCATCCACGATTTGCTGCAGAAGAACCTCCGCGAGATTTAACCAGTGTCAAGGAAGGGAAGGAAGAGGAAGAAAATTTTAATTTTTCGAAAGATTGGTAAGAATTTGATGACATGAGATGGTAGATGGGGGAAAAATCGATATGATTCAGGTGAGAAATACTCTGGAGAGGATAATCTTCCAACCAATTTTGGGAAAGAGGGTAGGAATTTGGAGGGGGTGTTGAAGGAACAATTTTTGCCAGAGGGTTTTCGGGGGTGAGGATGACTCCGAAATGGGAAAGATGGACGGTTTTAATCGAACAGGGAGACCGTTCGGACTGCCGAACGTTTGGTGTGCGTCCGATGAAGCGTCCAAACGCTGACGTGAATGGAAGGCCGATGGAAGATCCAGTGCGTCCGATGTTCTTTCGGACGATGGTACGCGTCCGGAAGGATTCCAGAGAGTTTAGTGAAGAAAATGAATATCGTTCGGACGATTATGAGCGTCCGAGGAAGAAAGGCAGTTTTCGAACGAAACAGAGCGTCCGAAAGATGGAGTCGTTCGGACGAACGAGTGTGTTTAAACTAAGAACCTATGCCAAATTGTCTCTGTAAAATTCCGAAACATTTTCTGAGAGATTCAAAGCGATCTAGAGCTAAGGGTTTTGTAAAAATATCAGCCAGTTGATCTGAAGTAGGCACAAAATCAACACGAATTTCTTTTTTGCATACAAAATCTCTAATGAAATGATGCTTAACATCAATGTGTTTGGTTTTAGAGTGCATAACAGGATTTTTTGTGAGATTAATTGCACTAGTGTTGTCACACTTTATAGGCACATAATAAAAAATGACACCAAAATCTTTCAGAGTATGTTTCATCCAAAGAAGTGGAGCAACAACAATTTTCAGCAGCAATGTATTCGGCTTCAGCCGTAGAAAGAGAAATAGAATTTTGTTTTTTGCTAAACCAAGACACAAGACAATTTCTCAGAAAATGACACATACAACTGGTACTTTTTCTATCAATTTTACACCCAGCAAAGTCAGCAAGAATAACTAATTAAATCAAATGTAGAGGACTTTGGATACCACAAACCAAAATTCATTGTACCCTTTAGATATCTAAAAATTCTTTTAACAGCTATCAAATGCGATTCTTTAGGGCAAGATTGAAATCTAGCACATAAACAAACAACAAACATGATATCTGGTCTACTGGCTGTTAAGTAAAGTAGACTTCCGATCATACGTCTATAGTGTTTTTATCAACACTGTTACCTTCTTCGTCTTTATCAAGTTTGGTTGAAGTGCACATTGGTGTACCAACTTGTTTGCAATCTTCCATTCCAAATCGTTTGAGTAGCTTCTTTGTGTACTTGATTTGCTTAATAAACGTTCCTTCCTTAGTTTGATGAACTTGTAGTCCGAGGAAAAATTGCAGCTTGCCCATCATACTCATCTCAAACTCTTTTTGCATTAAATGTGAAAAGTCCTTGCACAAATTTTCATTAGTTGCTCCGAAAATAATATCATCAACATAAATTTGAACAATTAACAAACCATTTAAATCTATTTTTGTAGAAAGAGTGGTGTCAATTACATCTCTTTTGAATCCATTTTATATCAAGAAACCACTTAATCTTTCATACCAAGCTCTTGGAGCTTGTTTCAAACCATATAAAGCCTTGGAGAGTTTGAAAACATAATTTGGAAGATCTAGATTTTCAAAGCCCGGAGGTTGTTCAACGAAAACTTCTTGATCAATAAAACCATTTAAAAATGCACTTTTGACATCCATTTGAAATAATTTGAAATTATTGAAACATGCAAATGCGAGAAACATGCGAATGGATTCTAGTCTACACACGGGAGCAAAGGTTTCATCAAAGTCAATACGTTCTTCTTGTATATGTAGCATAACCTTTTGCAACAAGTCTAGCTTTGTTCCTTATGATTTCACCTTTGTCATTTAATTTGTTTCTAAAGACCCATTTAGTTCCAATAACGGGATGAGAAGATGGTCTTTCAACCAAGGTCCAAACATTATTTTTCTCAAATTGACTAAGTTCATCTTGCATGGCATTAACCCAAAATTCATCACTCAAAGCAACATCTACATGTTTAGGTTCAATGTGAGAAAGTAATGCACAATTACTATTCAAAGGTTTATGAAAGCGAGTAGTTACCCCATCGAATAGATCACCTATGATTAAATCTTGAGGGTGACTAGATATGAATGTCCAAGCTCTCGGAAGATCATTTGGAGTATCCTCATTCTTTTCATCATCTATTTGATGGTTGTTGACATCATTGCTTGATGTATCTCTTGATGTTCTTCATGAATAACGAGCTTTTCGAGCTCCTTTAGAATACCTACATCTTCATCTTCACATAAATTCTTTGAAATAACATCTAATTAGTTTCATCAAATGTAACATGCACAACTTCTTCAATCAAGAGTGTTATTCTATTGTAAACTCGGTATGCTTTCTTGTCATTAGAATATCCTAGAAAAATTCCTTCACCTGATTTTTTGTCAAATTTTCCAAGGTTTTCTTTGATTTTTAAAATAAAACATTTGCAACCAAAAATTTTAAAATAGCTCACAACGGGTTTTTTACAAAAGAGGAGTTCATAAGGTGTTTTGTTTAAAAAGGATCTCAATAAAACTCGGTTCATGACATAACAAGCCGTGTTGACCTCTTCGGCCCAAAAGTATTAAGGTAAGTCGCATTCACTAATCATAGTTCTAGCGGTTTCTTGAAGAGTCCTATTTTTCCTTTCGACAACACCATTTTGTTGAGGGACTCTAACAACCGAAAATTCATGAGAAATACCGTTGTGATCACAAAAGTCGGGAAAACCTCCAAATTTAAATTCAGCACCATTGTTACTTCTTAAACGAATGATTTTTAAATTTAATAAATTTTGAATTTTGGAAAACAGTTTTACAAATTTTTCAAACGCCTCATTTTTGTGAACAAGAAATAATACCCAAGTATACCTAAAATAGTCATCTACAATAACAAAAGCATATTTGCAGCCATCAAGACTAGCATATTGAGTAGGTCCAAATAAGTATAAATACAACAATTCTAAAGGTTTATGAGTAGACACAAAATTCTTTGTTTTAAAAGAAACTTTGACTTGTTTACCAAATTGGCATGCATCACAAATTTTATTTTTCAAAAATTTTAGTTTTGGCAAACCTCTTACCAAATCTTTCTTAGCAAGTTTTTCAATCAAATCCATATTAAAATGACAGAGTCTTCTATGCCAAAGCCAAGGATCATCTATGCAAGCGGTAAGACATTTTACATTGCTATTGCTAATTTTATCAAGATGAATCACATAAACATCATTGTGTCTAGTGCCCTTGAATAAAACAACATGATTTTTATCAAGGATAAGACATTCATGTCTTGGTAAAAAATACATATAAATTTTTGTTACAAAGTTGACTAACACTTAATAAATTATAGTTCAAATTATCAACAAGAAGCACATTCTTAATCAAAGTTTCACCATTTTTACCTACATCACCAATGCCGATTGATTTTGCTTTATTGTTATCTCCAAAAGTGACTTTTCCACTGTTTTTGGATGTGAGATTCGTGAAGAGAGAAGCATCACCCGTCATGTGCCTTGAACATCCACTATCTATGAACCACTTAGCATTGTTGGTGATGTTAAGTACCTACGCATTAAATCAATTGATAACTTTTGGTACCCACATTTTCTTGGGTCCATTTGAGTTAGTGAAATTGCTAACAATCCATGCAACTTTCATTCCAAGCTTTTCATTCTTCTTTTCATAACACATATTCTTAACATGTTCGTGTTGTTGGCAATATCTACAAATAATAGTTTTATTTTCATATAAAGATGATTTTGGTTTTACAACACACAAGTCATCCCTTCTACAAACGTGACAAAATTTTTGTTGATTACTACATTTCTATTTCTTTTTAAATCAACAACATTTTCTTTCTTTCTAGTCAAGAGAGCATTCAAATCATCCATTCTTTTCTTCAAGGAGGCTTGTTCTTCCTTGACCTTGGATCTCACATGCATTCTTTTCTTCAAATCACGATTTTCTTGTGATAGCCTATTATTTTCATTCACAAGTTTAGAGTTAGCATTCAATAAAGCATTTGATTTTTTGACTAACTCCTTATTTCTAGCATATGATTCCTTTAAGCTATCATGCAATTTCAAATTGAAAGCTTCAAGATCATCTTCATCATTTTCATCATTGGAGTCATAGTTAGAATTTACCTCATCATCTCCAATAGCGATAAAGGCCATTTGTGCCGACTCCATTTCTTCTTCAACTTCTCCTTCGGAGTTGCAATCATCCCATGTGATTTGAAAGTTATTGAATCTAGGTTTCCTTCCTTCCTTCTTTTTCTTGGAAGGACACTCACTTTGCAAAGTGTCCGAGTTGACCGCATTCAAAACATTTTTCGTTTTACTTCTTCATTTCAAGCCTTGTCTTTCCTTTGAAATTATTTGAATTTGTACAAAGAATGCCTCTTCTCATTCTTTGATGTTGATGTAATGTTTAAGAAATCCTTTCGTGATGAGTGCAAGATCTCCTTCATCAAGATCTTCATCTTCTAGATTGATGGAGCTATTTTCATCTTCTTCTTGAGAGGTCTTTAAAAAAATGCTCCTTCTTGGCCTTGCTTCTTCATCATCCACTACTTTAGCCTTTAACTTCAATTCATAAGATGTAAGAGAATTGATTAGTGATTCAATAGGCATTAAATTTAAATTCTTGGCTTCCTCTATAGTAATAGTTTTGGCATCCCATTCTTTAGATAGAGCATTTAGTATTTTTCTATTTTTTTCACCCAAAGACAACTCCTTACCCAAGGCTTGAAGATCCTTTATAATGTCATTGAACGTACAGTACATTTTGTCAATGTATTCTCATGTGGTTCCATCTTGAAAGACTCATATTTGGCAACAAGTAAGGATTTATTTTGCTCACGAACATCGTCGCTCCCTTCATGGATTTCCTTCAATTTATCCCAGATTTCTTTAGCGGAAATGCATCCCTTCACGCGAGTTGATTCATTTGCATCCAAGGCATTATATAGAACATTCATGCCTTTTGCAATTAACGTCAAGCAAAAGGCATATGGAGTGAGCTCATCCCTTGTGTTTTCTCTTCTTCTATTTGTGTGATCATCAATGATAGAAGCTTCAAAAGGACCTTTATTGACAACATACCACAAATCAATGTCAATAGATTGCAGAAATATTTTCATTCTATCTCTCCAACTAATAAAATTTGCCCCATTAAACATAGGGTGCCTAGTAACGGATTGACCCTCAAAAAATAGAGCATTGTTGGTTGCCATAAAAGTTCTTTTCTCAAAAGCAATTTAAGCAATAAAATGAGACCAAGCTCTGATACCAATTGCAGCTTGGTCCCAAAGCAACCTAAGAAGGGGGTGAATTAGGTTTCTTAAAAATATACTTTTAGAAATATTGAGATTTTCAAAATATAAACTGATCTATTAAAATCAATGGAACACTGAAGTAAAGGGATAAAATTAAACAACCAATACTTCCAAGCTAGCAAGCTTGAAGTATTAAATCACTAGAATGCTTCACACACTTGGTGAGCCAATAATCTTTACAAAGTTGGAAACTTCTTGCTCACACTAAAACTCTTTTAGTTGACCAAGAATCTTACTTACAACCACACTTTCGTACAAGATTAGCATTCCACTCAAAGTTGAATTGCACTCACAACTGCATACTAATACAACAAAGCACTATAGCCAATTTGTACTCAAATTGCTTTTCTCTGAGGTTGTATTCAATGTATTGGATGATTTTTACTTAATGTCAAAACAGTTATTTATAAGAGCAATAAATGGTGGTTGCAACTACTTCCTAACAGCTAAATAATAAATGCACAAATAAGTAGCCGTTGGGGTTTCGGACGTCTGAGACATATTGGATGCGTCCAACATAGCGTCCGATCTTCATGCAGTTGTTGAAGAGCTTCGTTCGAACGTCCGTGCATGCATCCGTTCCTTCGTCCGATAGAGGATTCGGACGGTCATGTTCGTCCGTAAAGAGAAGCAGTAGGATCCTCTCTCTTTTTGCCTGTTCGTTCGGACGGTGCAATGCGTCCGAGAAGTTTTGACCCAGTTCGGACTGTTAAGTGCGTCCGAAAGCTCTGTCTCTAGCAAAATAGATAACAGACCTGCAAAAACTTATTTACAGAGTTAAGTGTTTATGTCATCATCAAAATAAGGTTTGGAAAACTTCACAAACAAGTTAAGATTCCTTGCCTTCAAATTTCCCAACAGATTATGCTTGGTAACATCTTGAATAACAACCCCTTCACAAAATTGGCTGCATGGTGCATCCACCAGTACAATAGTTATTGATTCAAGCTTACTGTGAGATCAAAATGTTCCTGCGAAATTAGATTATGAAAAGTGCTCCAAATTGCTTTAACTATTGAACAGTGTAAAGTAAATGATTTAGTGTTTCTTCTAAGTTATAGAATTAGCATATTGAAGGCTAAAAGAAACCTTTTTCATCATATTATCATCTAAAGGCAATGCATTGTGCAAAATTCTCCACATAAAGATGGAAACCTTCATTAAACTCTTGAATTCCATATCATCGTACTAGACAATGAAGCAGCACTAGACTACCTAAGAAGATTCATTATAGTTGAAAGTTTAAAATTCCTAGATGAGGTCAAATTCCAAACTAGGTTGTCTTCAACTTTAGAATTGAAGATTGATTTCCCTCTAATAAGCTCCAGATCAAATGAAGGTGGAGACAACTTTAATAATTCCTCATTCCATCCAGAACCATTCCAAGCCTATCTAATAGTAATATTGAAGTTGAACTGATCATTATACAGACTTTCGTTTCCTTCCATATTATCAAATAAAAAATGAACTACTTCTTCTAGTTGGCCAGAGTCACAATATTGTTTCAGCTATGTCCTTGACTACCATCATCCTTTCCAAGAGTGAAGGGACAAAGCTGAAGCAGCTGCACATGTAGGATGTAAACAGTTAGACAAGTATCTAGAATTCAAAAAATAACTCCACATTTTTCTTTGTCTAATGACCATCACATTTTAACTGACAAAGCCCGACTAAGAGTTTCCAATCCAGTTACTCCCAATCCTCCCTCATCAATAGGATAGAAAATTGATTTCCAAGAAATTTAGTGCAACCTATTTCTATGCTCAGTTGACCCTCAAAAGAAATTTGCAAAACATTTTTCAATCTCCTGTATCAAGAACTTTGGTGGGGCCACAACAGTATGCAGATATATGGGAATTGAAGTCAACAATGCTTTATCAACAAAAGCCTTCCACCCTAATATAAACCTTACCTGCCATCCTGCAACTTTAGAATTAATGATTGCGAAGTGTGAAAAAGGCCTCTACTCTTTTTTTTCATGGACATCCCAGAATACACAAATGGAAAAGACCTCCTTTTGAATCCAGTTATCCTCCCAATTGTCCTCACCCTTATGACAGGAAGCTTGTCTGAAACAAAGAAGTTAATCTTAGTTTTATTAATCAGCAGGCCAAATACTTTCTCCTATCTATGAATGAATTCCATCAAAGATTCAATGATTTCTGACCACGATTAATGAAAATGATCATATCATCTGCATAGGACAAATGTATAATTGGAATACAAGTTTTGGCAATAGCATAGAAATCAATTTTATTTGCCTTGAACATCTCTTTTAATTCTCTTGAGAAAGCTTTAGTTGCTAGAATAAATAAGGAAGGGGACAAAGGAACCCCCCCTACTTCCCTTCTGTAGATGAGTTAAAGAATCCAATAGGTACTCCATTAAGCAAAATAGAAAACCAGCATGATTGAATTGCATGTGACACCAAAGAAATCCAATGTGATGATAAACAAAATTTAACCAAAATTGTATAAAGAATTCCAAGAAACCTTATCACTCGAAAGCTTTAGTCACATAAAGCTTTAGATTTCTGCTACCTCCTCTTACTTTTTTATCAATAAACTCCACCATCTCCTATTCCACAAGAATGTTGTCTGCTATATTCCTCCTTTTAACAAATCTAGCTTGCTTCTCTCCAATGAGTTTTTGGCAGGAGAAAACCTAGTCTATTAACCATTATCTTTGTTAAAAACCTTATTAGTAAATGTACATAAACTATATGCCTGAAATCTACAAAAGTAGAGGGATTAGGCACTTTAGGAATAAGACAAATTGAAGTACTGGTGACTGCCTTTGGTAGTTCTTGATCTCTGAAAAAGTCAACAGCAACTTGCACCAAGTCATCTGCAACAATATGCCAACATGCTTTAAAAACTGATCATTATAACCATCAATTCCTATAGCACTCTTTGAACAGAGTAAAAATACCCCTTCTTTATCTTCATTCGAAGAAGGCTCATTTTTAAGTTGATGGTTCTCATCAGTAGACTAAATACTTGGAACAAAATCTAACCAAAAAATCACCCACAGGACTGACACATTTAGCTGACAAAAGGTTACGAAAAAATTCACAGCTTGTTATTGTATCTGTGTAGAATCTTCAATCCATGAACCTCCATATCCCTTTATTCTTCTAATGCATAGATGATTCCTCTTATTCTTCAAAAAAGCATGGAAGAATTTGGTGTTATGATCCCCAACCTGCAACCATTTCACACCTGACTTCTATTTCCAGTAGGCTTATTCTATAGGTAAATAGTTGTGCAATTGTGCCTTTACTTCGAAAGGTTCAATATGTGTTTGACTTGAGCTATCAGATTGTACTACTATCTCCTTCATCAACACTGTATCTTCGCAACCTTAATTTTTCAAAAATTTCCCCAAACTATAGTCTATTCCAAGATTTTAAGTCAAATTTAAGTCTCTTCAGCTTAGTAGAAAATCTTTACAATGCATTACTAGGACAAGGTGATGCGGACATGGTCCAAGGATGTGGTGGAATTGCAAAAGGAGTTCATAACATGAGTCAAATGTCGGTTAGACCATTCACATGTTTGAGGGCTAAGAAGTTGCAACAAGCCATGTTGAGTTTCGTCAAATAGGTTATGGACCAACAATCTTTGTTCTTCAACAATGAGAGCCAAGAAATAATTACGGTTCAAGGGTTAAAGACTGTCAATGTTTTGGAAGCTCAAAATGTTCAAAAATCTAATTCTAATGTCCATGTCGTGACATCAAATTCCCTATCTTGACATCAACTCTGAACTTTTGTATACAGTCAACATCGATCTTGTCTCAATGTTGAGACATCGACTCGCTTAATCATCAATGATATTTTCTTCTTTCATGTTTTGTTAGGGTTTTGTTTTGGGTGTTTGTTTAGGTTTTTCTTAGGCCTATAAATAGGTCAATACATTGTAATTTTAAAGAAACTTTTGATGATTGATTAAAATAATTGGTGAGAAAATTTTTTCCGTTTTGTCTTCTAAATACTTGTGGTCTTTTGCAAGTGTGACTCTTGTAATTACCAACTAGAACAATATCTATTCTTGTCTCTTTATAGGCAATGGGTCGGTATCTTGTATAGTCGAGAGTAGGTACTTTAGGAGGTTCTTGGTTTGCTAACCATACGATCTAAATCCATCAAGTCAGAATTATCTTGTGTTTTTGTGTCCAAGGGCAATCCGGGTTCCAAATATAATATTGGTGTTGGGTCTCGTGGCTTTATCCTCAGAAGTGGTATCAGAACTTTAGGTTCCCTAAAAACATTTTGGTGTTCTTGTTCCTTTTTGTTTTTATTCTCGCTATTTTTTTGTTTGTTCTTGATCTCTTCTACTCTTCCTTTCTTCATTCTTATGTTTAATTTGCAGCATTATTTTCGTATTTTTGGACTTATATTGTTGTGATCTAAGTGTTTGTGTGGTTAAAAATCAAACCCTATCTAATTAGGGTTTCATATAAGTACTTCTTGTTCTTTAAGTTTCATGATTTGTGCAACTTTCTTTCTGTTCTTGTTTAATTTTGGTTTAATAAGGGGAATTTTGTGCAAAAAAAAAATCATGAAAAACAATTGCAAAGTGCAAAACCCTAGTAAGTATTTAAAAGTTCTTCTCGCACCAATAAATTGATGAAATTTCTTGTTTATATATACTTGCACAAGTAATCCTTTATCTTGGGTGGATTACATAACTATATTGAACCATTTTTTCATTGGGCTGCGGTCATATTCATCTTGAATTCTTTGACACAAGGATTTTTGTATTAAAGTGCTGCATTATATCTGACTATCTTCTTGTATTTTGTGACCCTTAATTTGTTGACCCTCTTATATTTTGGCTTGTTAAAAGTGAATTATGCTTTCTTTGTTAAAATCAACCCATCATTACTTTGTGCTTTCTTTGATTCGAGTGTCTATAAAATACTGATTGTATTCAATAGTAGTGATTGTTTGCGTCGTTCTTGCTTGGTACTATCAAGTCCACGAAAGACTTTATAGAGAATTACAAGAGAGGAAAAAGGCAAGAACGGTGAGCGCATTAGAGCAGGGAAAAAGCCTTGAATTTGAGGAAAATACGAGTGAACTTGTGTGCCATCTCTAAATTTTAGTGCAAACACTAAGGGAGTATAGTGAGCTCCTTCCATATATTTTACTAACCCTATCATCCAAAAGTTTCTCTTTGTTCTTTAACTTCTTTGTAGGTAAAAATGTCTCAAGAAGGGGAGAGTTCGAGGTATAATGCCTTAGAATCTCATTTTGCCAAAATGGAAAGGTTTATTAAAAGTATTCAATGCTTTCTGGAGACATTACCTAAGGCACAGAATGAGCCTAATCAACAATTTATCCGACCTGAGCCTTATGCTTGCACAATGAGACACGTCATCAAAGTATGTGTCTTAATTATGATTCCAATGACTATGAATCGAATGACAAATTATATGATGTAGGTGCAAGATCAAGGAATTGTCGACAAGCTCGGAATGATGAGCAAGAGGTAGATATTTCTGAGAAACCCACCTCGGTGATTTTGCAGGCACTTTATGCTTGATGTTAGTCCCAAACCTTATTTTGATGATGACATAAGCACTAAACTCTGAAAACAAGATGTACTGGTCTGCTATCATTTCTGCTGGAAACAGGTCCTTCGGACGCAGTACACAGTCCGAACTATGCTACTTTTCTCTGACGAACAGGAGCGTCCGATACAGACTCACTCGAAAGCATTTCATTGTCCGAACGGGTAGGTAGAAACCAAACTTCTTCATGCACCTGCAACGGATGCACAGGCGCATCCGAGGAAATATCTCTCAGACATATATTTTCGTCCGATTGATAAGAATCAAGAATCCTAAGCTCCTCAACGGACGCATACAACTGTCCGAACAAAGCTTGCTTCGGAGGAACAGGATCGTCCGAAACCCAGTTTGGACGATGAAATGGATGCATGCACGGCCGTCCGAACAACATCCTTCACACAACTGTACAGAGATCGGATGCTGTGTCGGACGCACTAACTTTATCTCGGATGTCCGAAACCCTTAACGGCTAGTTTTTGTGCATGTATACACATGTTGTTATTATTAAGCCGTTGGGAAGTAGTTACAACCAGAATTTATTGCTCCTATAAATACCTGCTCTATTGTTTTGTAAGTAGCATCTAATACATTGAATGTAAGCCTTAGAAAAGATCAATTTGGCTTCAAATTGGCTATAGTGCTATATTGTATTAGTGTGTAGCTTAAAGTACAATTCAAAATTTTGAGTAGAGTGATAATCTTGTACAAAAGTAAGGTTGTGAGTAAAGCTCTTGGCTCAACTAAAAGAGTTTTAGTGTGAGCAAGAATTGTCCTACTTTGTAAAGATTATTGGCTCACCAAGTTTGTGAAGCATTCTAGTGGATTAACGCTTCAAGCTTGTTAGCTTGGAAGTATTGTTTGTTTAATCTCCTTTCTTACTTTCTTTACATTCCTTAAGCTTTATTGATTCTATCTTCATTATATTATTTGTTAGTGAAAAAATCTCAATAAGTTTAATCTTTATAAAGTAATTTTAGAAACCTAATTCACCCCCCTCTTAGGAGTTGCTTTGGGACCAACAATTGATATCAGAGCTTGGTCTCATTCTTTTGCTTAAATTACTTGTGAGAAAAGATCTATCATGCCAACCAACAATGCTCTATTTTTTGAGGGTGAATCCATTACTAGGCGCTGATAACTCTAGTAAACTAGAGTTATTTCCCTCTAAATTATATCATTTCGATAGTTTATATTCCGAAGTTGGATAAGTAATTGAGGATTTTAGCTAATTTCTTACATATGTATTTGTATTTTCGTTCTTGAATTAATTATGAAAAGTTTTTGTTAAATTTTTAGTTTAATTAAGTGCTTAATGGTGTTAATATTATGCAGGTTAAAAATTAAAGGTTGGAAGTTGGAAGGAACAAAGCTCAAGGGACCAATTTGCAAAAATTGGATGAAATGAATAATGTTGGGAGGAAAGTCGAGATCGCGATCTTGACTGTTTCAGACTGCGATCTTGACTCGGGAAATTGTCTTACTGTATTAGAGTCGAGATCGCGATCAATAAAATGTTCCAGACCGCGATCTCGACTCGCTAAGAGTTAAGTTGCAAAGGCAATTTTGTAAACTTTCAACTAGTGACTCTTGATTTTTTTCCTAGTGTAATATTAGACTATTTAAGCTACTTAAAAATTAGTAAGAGTAAATAGTAGATAGTTTTAGTTAGATTTTAGGATAGTTTATGATAGGTTGAACTCCAAGTTTACTTCCTTAATTGAAATTTCTCTTAGATCTTCTTTTAATTTCTTGTCAAATTCGAATTTTGATTAGATAATCGTAGTGGGTTAATCGCAAGCTTCGCGTAGATATAATTTTTATTTGCTTTCTTGTCTAATTTAGTAAGAATTTCTTTATTTGCAATTTAGGGTTTCTTAGGTAAATTAGGGTTCTTGATAATTTCTTGCACTTCTAGTTAGAATTTTCAATTTCTTGCATTAATTAATTCTTAGTGGGCTTTCTTTATTTCTATCCAAAATCAAAAAATATTTAGATTTCTAGTTTAATTCATTTCCAATTTCTAGTTTAGAAATGGTTGCTTTTAGTATTCAAGGCTTCTCATTTGTAGTCCTTTTAATTGGGTAATTTGCTTGCTTTTAATTTTAGTCTTAATTTGGTTAATTTATGTTAGAATTAAGTGCTTTCCTTTACTTGCTTTTACCGGAATAGATTAACTAGTTTCTTATTTGTATTTAGTTATTTTCACTTACTTACTTTTTAGTTAATCTAGCTTTAATTTAAGTTTTTATCGCTTTCATTTAATTATGATTTTTATTAGAATAGGTCTATCATCCATCGCTTGATTTCGCTTAACTACACAAGTATCCATAAATCTTGGTAATTGCCTTCCAACAATCCTTGTGGGAATGATCCCTACTTCCTTTTACTACTAGTTGATGGCCGTATACTTGCGGGATGCCATCTAGTTAGTAGTAGAATTTAGGTATTTTATTAATTTATAACTAGGTGTGTAAGGCATCACTCACCATAGCATGTATACCACTGAATGCGACTACAAAGGATTTTCACCATCCTATTCTTTGTTTCATCCTCTATTTCATCTCCATCATCTATTTCATCTTCATGATTTAATACCTCGAGTTGCGCTATACCCAACTCAACATCAACTTCAGCCAAGTATGGGTCATTTGGTTGTTCAACCCGAATAAGATTATGAAGAATAGCACATGCATTAATAATTTCGACATGAGTTTTGACATAAAAAAAGGATGAATCTCTCAAAATGGTCCATCGCTTCTTGAACAATCCAAATGTCCTCTCATTTACATTCCTAGCAATTGAATGCCGAAGGTTGAATAACTCCTTATAATTTTGTGGGTTGCTACTTGAACAAACCACTCTTTAAGATGATACCTAACTCCTCTGTAAGGAGCTAAAAAACTAGGACCATTTGTATAGCTTGCATCCACAAGAAAGTACTTGCCTACAAAAATAAGGATTAAATAACAAATCATGTCATACACAGATGAAAATATTAAAAAAAATAATAGTAGTGACGTACTTAGACAGTTACCATTGGGAACAATCAATGGATCTTGTCTAACTAATGCATCGCGTAAAACTTTACTATCAGCCAGAGATCCTTCCTAACCAGGCAGTATATAGGTAAACTTCACATCACGAGAGCATGCACCTAAAACATTTGTTGCTATTTCATTCTTCCTATTTCTGTATCTTCCTTGGTCTTTAAGAAGAACATGTATATTGACATGAGTTCCATCCAGTTCTCCAAGGTATTCCTACCATGTAAAGCAACACATGATGAGTAATTAAGTGTTGTAACTAAAATATTTATTTTCAACAAAGAGAACAATTATTACCTAAAACCATTCCCATTTTTCATCTTCATACCCTTCCATTTCCGTTTCAGGTTGAATAAGGTAGTGTCTCCCCAATTGTATAACCACACGAAGGACTATGCTAAAATATCGACTAACGGTCTCCCCTGATCTTATGAAATTGAAATTGACTGTTCTGTTCTTATAATTATGAGCAAGGACATAAAGAAACATTGCAACACTATAGCTTCTTCAACGGTTATATTTGTTTTATCCCTCAACCCACTATACTCTCTTAAATTTGTACATAGAACCGTAAAACAATGTCTATTAAGTCAAAGTTGATCCTTACAAACTCTATCATTCCCATAATACAAACGCCTTAGCTATATCTCTCGTGCTATTCTAAAATCAAAACTAGGTTCCTATACCATATGCTTCTCGTGCCACCAAATCGCTAGTCTAGCCATTGTTATAAATGATATCCCACAACAAATTTTTTGTTTTTTTGCCCTTGTTTCCTCCTCATTTTTATCCATGTCCTGTAATAGAAACGAAACAAAAGCTAATGTGAGCTACATTTCAGTTTCAATTTAAGTCGAGATTTTTTCTACTTGATGGCTTCTGCACTGGTGAAACAAAAAATTAAAACAAAAAAAAAAGGGTTAGCTACTACTACCACAAATCAGTTTTTCTTTTATTGAAATTCTTTCACTGGTGAAACACATTAGAAAGAAAATACGGAAAACTTTTCCTAAATGATTCATTAAATGACATGTTACTGAATATTAGCCTATGCTTTCATTTATTCACTAGCAAAAAGCATATGTGCACTCCGCAGTCCAAGAACTACCATGTATCGTAAATTAATTTTAAAAATTATTTCTAAATGCTTAAAAAAACACACACACAGACAGAACAACTAATCAATTCTTAATGCTTTACCAGATTGTAAACAGTTAATTTATGGTATATATGACAGTTAAAATAGTTGATCACTATAAGTGGACAAACAGAAGTCATAACAATACCTTATATCATATATTCAGAAAAATCACCATGCAAGGAAAACGGATCATTCTGTCATACAAGTAACTAGAGCATATGACAAGGACCTGTCTGATTGCTTGAGCACAAAATTCAATTTCCCTACAAAAGTTTATCATTTTTTTATCATTTAAAAAAAAAAAACTACAACCTCTTATCATCATTATGCTCGTCATAATTAGACATGCAAATGTGAAAAGAAGCAAGAAATAGAGAAACATAACATTAGAATGATAGAAAAATGATTGAAGTGACTATGAAATGGGGCCAAATGTGAACATAGATTAGTAAAGCTAAAGCCATTAACGTGATTTGGGGAGGAAAAAGATAAATCAATTGTTTTTGAATAAGTAAAAACTACACAGTCAAAAATATTTCAACCGACAAAAATAAGTGTAGGAACAGACTAAACAATGTATATGGTGTATGTATGCTTTTGCAGAAGTAGTAACTATTTAAACTTTAGGAAGCAAATCAATCTAGTCGAAATGACTTCCACACTTGATAGAAAATTCCAACAAGTTCATCCTATTCTACTTGATATATTATCAAATTTTAACTTTAGTATTTGACCTCTTGAAATAAATAACTGCCTCTTTCTTATTTTAAATGTGTGAACACCAAGTCTAATAGGCAAAAATGACATGCTTTTGGACATATCAATAGATATTTTTCCTAAATTCATTCTGAAAGTCATTTTCAGTAAATTTCTTAAACCAAAGCCAAATAGAAGACTGCAATAATAGTTTCACAGATATGATTAGCTCCCTTTGAACGAACTCTTTCTTGTGTGCCCTCTTAGAGAAAATTTTGAAATGCTAAAAAACAAATACAGTCCTAAGAAAAGCATGTTACAAATCCATTGAAACAGAAATTTTGAAAAATTATAACTTCTAAGTTAAATTTTCAGCAAATTGCAGAAAAAGATCATATCTTGTTCACATAAATATTCCCATCAAGATGCATTTAAGCCACCGTGAGACTTCAAAGACTTCCCTTTTGACCCTTGAATAAAAAGAACCCATAATTTAAAAAAGTTAAAAACAATCCACAAAAGCCAGAACCTGAATAAAGTTAGAAAATAACTGCCCCAACAAATTATGAAATACTTAAAAAAAAAATAGAAATAAATGGAGAATGGATGATTGGTAAATATAGAAGAAGTATAAATTTTTTTTTAATCTCCTGATTTATTGATGCATGTCCTCCAAGTAAATTTCCACAAATTCTACTAATTAAGTAAACCCTTTATATCATACTTGTGAACAAAGGAAAAGGTTTTGAAACCCTGGATTCACTAGTTGAATAGGAGCTTCCAGAACCCTAGATCTGATAAGAAGATTTGAGTCTCAGAGATCTGAGTTGAGACGATTTGATCTTCGTTATCAAAAATTTGAGTTGGCCCAGGCAACAAAAGAACGCTAAGAAGGGAGGCGAAGGCAAAGGCAGAGCTGGAGACGGAGGTGGAAGTGAAGCAGAGGCGTAGGCGTGATAGGCGAAGAGAGAGGAGCAAACAACAGTCTGACGAGAGAGAAAGAGAAAATAAGTTTTGCGTCTTTGTTACAGTATTTATAGCTAACCCATTTTCTTAATTTAACCCATATAAGGTTCGCGCATGACCTGGATTTAGTGGTTGAGTGTCGAATTGGAAACAGATTTGTTTTGTCCAACTAAATAATTCTAATCATGGAATTGAACTCCAAAGAATTAGATTGAATTTGATTCATTTAAAAATGGTTGTTTCCAAACAGGATACTTGTACATTGGAATTGGAGCCTCAAATTCCAATTCTATAGCTCCAATTCCAAGGTGCCAAACAAACCCTTAGTGTAATTAAATCCCAAATGATTTGATTGGACAATTTTAACCCTAGAAAAATGACTCAAATAGACAGTGACTCTAAACCTAGTTTTTAATAGTTTACAGACCATTATTGCAAAAAAATTAACAATTTGCTCCATATATATATATATGAAAAATAGGAAGATTAATCTATAATATTCCACCAACTTAAAGACTCTATATATATATATATATATATATATATATATATATATATATATATAGTCTTATAGGAAGATTAATGTGTAATATTCCACCAACTTACAGATTCTTGTAGATACTTATCTCCTATCCCTAAATTTTAGATATGACCTCTACCCTTAAGTAGACAATCAATCATTGAATTAAAAATTCTTCCAATAGAGTTATAACTAATGTTTGTGATTCTGAAAATCATCTGTGATATTACTATATATATAGAGTAATAAAGTAAATAAAAGTAAGTATGACTTGATTTAATGTTTTTGATATTTTTCTATTCCAAAAGCATCCTTGTAATAACGAGAAGAAAGTATATAAACGAAATCATAATTATATCTATTTAATTATAATAAAGATATAACTATAAATGTGACTATTTCTATTCAAGTGAGATTGTCTGGTATAATTTTTTTTACTTTTGGAATCTGTCAAAAATTTATTGACCATCATGGAATTATATTAAGAATTTGAGAATTTAATTGTTAATGAACACAATATTCAAGAGACTACGTATCAAATACCAATAAAACACCTCCCAGTCAAAAAAGTTATTAAGAATTGAATAATATGATTTAACTAAAAGATTCATCATCAATAACAAGGTTTGCACATCTTCAATCATTTATGACTATTTTAAAAATTAATTACTTCTGATTCTTTTGCCTGTTAAAATAGTTATTGGTATCTCTTAAGCAATTAGATGATTATGGCATTTATTGAGTTAAGGTGCAATTTTCCAAACAACTCAATTGAGACAGCTAAATAAATATTTGTGAAATTTTGAAGATAAAAATGAACTTTTTTTTATAACATAAAACTAAGACATATAAATTGAGTAAATAAATATATATTAACTAATAAAAAAATGTTTGACAAATAGATAAAATATTCAAGATGCTATGATGAGTTTGAAAGTGAAGAAATTGGATGAAATTAAGAGAGTAATATTTAAAATAGTTCCCATTCAAACCGTTAAAGTACGGACTTTAATCATCAAATACGAATACTTCACATTTTTTTTAAGAATAATATATTTTACATATCTTTAGAATTTGCTTGGTGAATTCTATTTGCATAAGATATTTATTACTGTCACAACATATTAATTTGTGCATAAGACACATTTTATCATTGAGTCTTATCCCTATTAAAATCTATATAAAATAGTGTAGTCAAGAGCATAACGTATTAGATATTTAAGATAGTATAACGAGTGTTGCTATTAGAGATACTGAATTCAATAAGAGATTAATATTCATTCCTTTAAAGTGTCTAAAGCATGGACTTATTGATGATCGTATATAAAAACATTTAGGAATAAACATATTTTACATGTATTTCTTTATCACGACACAGTTTGTTTAATGAATTCTTGCTTATGTCATAACAATCAGTAAGATTTAACCCTCATCCCAATGCTTATAAAATAGAATAAATAAAAATTTAAAGTTTAAAGCACATAAATCTTGACAAATATTGTAAATTTAAAATTTTAAGATGTAAAGTCGGCTTAAAAATCCAATCATATTAAGTGCCAAAGAGTAAAAACATTGATTGCTAGACCAAGAAAATAAGAGATTAAGAGAGTTGATAAGGAATCATAGTATAAAATCATTAAATAAAATTGAATTATTTAAAAAATGCAACAAGTATATAAAGAACTAAGTTAACTTATCCAACAAATAACTTAAGATTTTTCTCAGAAAAAAAAAAAAACAATAAGATAGAAGTTAAGATATGGTATAGTTGGGTAATTTTTTCCATTAAAAATTTACCTATTAGTTTATGTGGGTTGTGAATGTGCAAAATATAAAAAAGTTATTGTGAGATTAAATTTGTTGTCTTAAAATGTCAAAAATTCATATTTGTCACATTTATCGATTTGTAAGTTGTTAGAAACAGTTTTGTTGTATATATAAAACCACATAGTGACAAATAGAAAAGATGGAGAAAGGGAAAGATAACGGAAAGCACCAATAATAGTTCTACTATTATTGTGAAAAAAATTACTTTACATGAAATGCATAATAAGTAAATGTCATCAATAACCATAGCTATCTAATGACAAGAATTATTATGCCAATAAAATTTATGTAAACAAATGACAATATTATATGTGATTTGTTATGGATATGTGTGAAAATAGAATACAGGAAGAAGTACTAGTTAGGGTTTGTAAATATGTATTTTTATTCCTAAAATGCCCTTCATTTAGGAGTTGATAAACAAACAAGAGTACGAGCATGCATTTAGAAACTTTTACTAAGTTAAACAACAAATACTGAAATAATTTATTGAGAGTGAATACTAATTAGAGTTACAACCAAAATTTCCAATTCTTTCCCGAAGAACATAGTGACAAAAAAAACTAAACCCATATTATATAACTTTTCCTCATTTATAATAGTATTATACCTCTATCAATGTCTACACCAAAGAGGAATTAGAGAAGTAATAACAATGAAATATGTATGATATCCAACAAGTCGAGTACCTTTCCATTACAATTACAATTAAAAAAAAAAGGATCAAGTTATGAATTTTTCGGCTCTAAATTAGTAGAAGGAGATAAGACACGTAATGTATAATGCTGAAAATATACTTTATCATGAATGAAGTCAATAAGTTAGGTTTGCTCACATTAATGTTAGAAAGATAATCTTTATCTCTGTACTTTTTATTTTGTATTCTATTTTGTTGTTTATAATATAACCTATGTGTTATCTATATTGCAATTGTGCAATAATACATTAACACGGGAGCATATAGATGAACCAAATTTCTAATATAAATTTATAAAATATTTCAAATACTTAAATACTATAGATCTAAATGATTTATGTTTAAAAAAAATAAAATTTGCACGGTAAGATGTGAAGATAAATACATAAATTTATTACTTTCAGTTCGTTGGATGTTATATTTTGTATAAATATAAATGAGATTATTTAATAACGGACACAGAGGGGCGTGATTTTAATCAAATGGCAATAGTAGTTTTTGTTGCAAAAAAGATATCTTGCATAATTTTATTACCAAATTTACGTGCAGCGCACAGCAATATTGCTAGTGGATTTGAAAAGGATGTCTTCTGTTACTGTACATAAGACTGGTGCACTTGAGGATGACACTAGTAAACTGCATGAAAACAAATTTGTACCACAAGTAATGGCGTGGAGAATGTTACTCAATATGTTGAGTAAGTGAAGTGTGTCTCGCAACCTCAAACAGCAGACTAATTTACCTGGTATGACAAAGAGTTCAACGGTGGGAGTCCAGAATTTCATTGATCCCAAATCAACTGAAAAAAAGATGTTGCCAATGTAAAATCAAATTCAGCTTGCAAATTCTAGTTTAGTACAGAATTCAAATGAAAAAGAGATCAACCCTCAAATGCCCATGATTGAAGCACGTTCAATTGAAGATATTGAGTTCATATTGAAAGCACTGGGATTCTTCCTCAAGGTTAGGTAAATGAATCAAGAATCTGCTGAATGCATGTGCTTGGAGAACAAACACTTCTAGTTATTGATTCATCATACAAACAAATGAGTGAAAAAATAAATATGAAACCTAATATTAATGAGTCAGCCAGTGCCGAACTGGCCCTTGAGGAAAGCACTGCTTTTGAATCCAAGTATCATGAACAGCATGAAGGGTCAAATGCGACCAAACCTAAGATGGAGTTTCCGATTCTCATAGCAGGACCATTAGGAGACGCTATTTGGATCTTAAGCAATCCCACAAAGTCAGAGCTGGGAGAAATATGCTGTCGGATTCAGTTCATGGTGGTTTGCATGTGGGAGAATTTGATTCGGAGCGAACCTGTTTGGAGCTGCCTGTCGTGGAAAAAATATCTCCAAGTGCTCTTAGCTTTGCTTCCAAACAAGCCTTGGCACATCAAAAAGATAAAGTGCTGCAATCATCAGCAGAATTTGAAGAGAATGAAGCAGGCACCTCTAGACATCTGTAGTCGAGTGCAAAAGAATTGGGCGTACAAGGGGTAAGCAATAATGCTGATGAAAAGTTGGACATTAATGATGAAAGTCCTGAATTTTTAACTACTGATAATGCTATAAAAGATGGGGAAAATTCTCACAAGTCAAGCGCAAGCTCTGGCGATTCTGATGAAGAATGACCAAGATGCAAACTCAGTAGGAGAAATGAGAGTGCTTCTAAATTCTAGGTTTGAGTTATGTTTGTGCATTACCGGTTGTATTATGTGGTTATGTTTAATTTTTGGGTGATTGAAGCTTGGGTGATCACGTATATTTGGATCCTTCAAGAAATACTTTCATTTCAATTCTTGAAATCTGAAACTTATACTTTGTGTAAACTGAAATTTTTACTATAGGGTTATATTTGGATTGATGGATTTGATGAAATATTTGAAATTAACTAATTTATTAGAATAATGTATAATGTTAAAATGGGTTAATTTCAAATCTACCAACATTAAAATGTGTGAAATGATTATTTAGATCAACTTTCTAATTTAGTTAAATTTAAAATTCATTTATTTTTATCTTATAAATTCTTCTAATAAATGGGTAGATTTCAAATCATTCCCTAAATGCATCGATCCAAACACAATGTAAAAATTTATAGGGTGTAATCTTAAATTATCTGCTTGTTATTTAACAATTTATATTTCATTTTTTTCTTCTATTTTATTTGTCAATATTGCATGTAGACATGGGTTACGTCCACATGACTTATAATATGAATAATAATTTGATTAATTAATTAATTATTAGATATGTTGTAATAATTAGGTGACTCTATCTTAACAACCAACAAATTGTAAGTGATAATTATTGAGCTAAAATAATTGTCTATGTGACAATTATTCTTAACAGATTGTCACTAGGTCTTATCAAAATGCATTTAAAACAGTTTTTTTCCCAATTTTATGTAACTGAGACTCTCTCAAACAAACTAATATAAGGAAACCTATCAAAATGCGTTTAAAACAGTTTTTTCCCAATTTTATGTAACTGAGACTCTCTCAAACAGACTAATATAAGGAAACCTATCAGAAAAATAACGTAATTTTTCTCTCACTCAAAACTCCCAACTCCCTAAAAGTTCCTGGACTTATTCCTCCTATAGAAACTATGATAGTTTCTAGAATTTTAAACGTAAAATTTGTGAGTGACTCTAGTAGCCGTTTTATTTGCTGGTGTCATAAGAAGATTGAATTCATAAAACTATCCGATCCTACAAAAGTTGTGCTTTTAGAGGTGTAATTTCTTGATCGGATTTAATTATACCAATGAGACATTGGTATTAGAGCATGTAGGCTAGTTTTTATTTATGAATTTTTGTGTCATATATGTATGATTGATCAGATAATATACTCATAATAATTTTTATGGTTTGTTTGTGCAGACATATATATTAAAAAAATTTGTTTCTTTTGTATCAATTTTACTTTTCTGCATGAATAAAGTATTGGTTTCTTTGTTTCGGATGAACAAGGATCTGTATTTGTTTAAAAGGAGAGGTTCTATTCGCTGTTGTATGATTATAATGAACAAAACAGAAATAATAAAATGGTAAGGAAAAGGAGAGGTTCTATTCGCTGTTCTATGATTATAACGAACAAAACAGAAATAATAAAATGGTAAGGAAAAAAAGGCATGTTCATTGGTTTGGAATTTGATCCTAGTTGACCAACAGTAAAGCAACTGTTGCTGGAACATATTTTTCTTTATCAATTTGGTTGATATATATATATATATATAAAATGAAGTTTCGGTTGGACAGCCATGGCAGGCCGTAAATATGGAAAGCAGATCTTAAATATGAAAACTTTGGGTTTTTGCAATCTCCCATCCTAAAGTTCTCAATTTTTGGAGATTGACCCACTTGTTTGAGGAATTTTGAGATCTGATCCAAATAGTTTGTGTCCTTCCAGATTTGACCCCAAAGTTTAAAGTTTGGATTTTATCCTTAATCAACCCTTGTTTTTTCCAACGATATTATTTAAATAAAGTAGAAAAAAATAATAAAAGGAAAAAGGATTAATACAAATACCTTTGGGTTAATCAATTAAAACTCTTTGTCTCAATATTGTGCCCATATTTGTTATGAATAATATTTAACTCTTATTAATTAATGCATAATTGTTTTATCTTTGAGATAAAATTAATTGTTTAAATTTATCTATGTGATAAAATTTTGATATATAATTGCATTCATATTTAGATGAGTGTAACATATTTTATCTTTGAGATAAAATTACTTGCTTATTTATCTATGTGATAAATATGAAATAATTTAGTGTCAATTGATAGTTCTAATTGCCTACTTAAATAATTGATTTCTTTGAATGCCCGTGGTTTTTTATAATTTATTTATTTATTTGTTATAAAATTATTTTTTATACATAAAAAAGGTGTGGTATCCCTATTATATTAATACTAGATTGATGTAGCAGGAATCAATTGATATAATTATTTTTTGTATTATTTATGGAACCCTCGTAAAGGGATGTGTTTACTTACCCAATTCATATATAGATTTATTAATTTTGGACATGGGCATCAAAATATTAGTGACATGTTTACTTGATGAATTTGCATTTATGTATGTTTAATTATTCATCTTGTATGTGGTTAAGTGGGAGTTGTTTCCAAAACATATTGGCTAAAAGAATTTAGATAATTTAACTTATTTTCTTTGGAGATTATCTCTAGCTGAAAAGTGAAATTTTTTATTTAAAAAAATAGGTGAAAATTAGGTATTTGATTATTTTGACACTAATTGGATATGTGTTTAAATCAAACATTGTGTTCAATGATCGTCAGTGATACGGTCTCAAAATATATTATTGTCAACTTAAACAAGGGAGAAAAATTGTATAGCACAGACTATGATATCTGGCATACGAAGGTTACATGCCTTCTCCATGAGCAAGAGCTATTGGATTATCTAACCAATAGCATGGTTCCACCCGAAGTTGGGTATACAGCCCAACATCGACGTGAGCTTGAGGCCTTTTAAGATTGGAAAAGAGATCATAGTGCACGCTTTACTTTGTTGAGCTACACACATGATGATCTCATAGGAGAGTTTGAACACTTCTCTACCACCAAAGAAATGTGGGATCAGCTCTGTGTCAAATTCGATGGCATAACAGTTCCCAGGCTTCGAACCTTGACACTGAGATTCAATCAATATATGATGGACCCTAAGAACTCAATGGTTGAGCACCTTAGCTTGATGCCCAACATGATTAGAGAAATGAAATCAGTTGGTTAGGATCTCTCTAATGAACACCAGGTCTTATCTGTCTTAATTGTGCTCGTAAAGTTGCTTTCTGGACCTACGTGGGGACAGGAGAAGCTAGTTATCACGCACAACGAGAACATTAAGACCTCTGATGATATTTTTTGCCATTTGGAGCATGAAGTGTAGTGCAAAGATGCGAACCATGGTGCTGTAATGATTGCACAAGTTGGGCAAAACAAAGGGAAAAAATTTTGGGGCAAAAATAACAAAAACAAAAAGGATGAAAATTTGGGACTTAACTAGGATAGAAAAGGCACCATACGCCAAAGAGGCAAGCACGGTGTTAAGAAGAATCAATCTAACCTCAATTGCTTTAACTATGGAAAGAAAGGTCTCTTTGCTCGAAAATGCACTGAGCCCAAAAATGTGTGTCCCAAACTAAACCCTCTTTTTAGTTTTGTTTGTTCACATGTATTTGTAACTGACTCTCTCCTTGGCTGGATTGTAGATACCAGAGAAACAAACACTACAACAAAATTGGATTTTTATGACACTTTTCTTGCGCCACATACCAGAAGTCCTTTGTCGCAAATAAACGACACATCCCAACCTGCGCCACAAATATACTACAAAATATACTACGCTCCTAACCTTTGCGGCACATTTTGTGGCAGAGTGGAAACTACCACAAATACTAACAACAAAACTACGTAGTTTTGCTATAAATTAATAAAACATAAAAATAAAAGCCTTAAAACAAATAGTCTAAAAAGAAAAAAAAATAAAAAAGAGTTAACACACTTAATTTGTATTTCTATACTAAACCCTCATTTTTCTTTGTGTGCTTAAATCGATGATGGAGAAGCCACCATCGGCTACAGGTAAGCTAAGATTTCTTCCATCTCCATCTTCTCTTCATCTGTCCCTCCGATCTACTATTCGGCAAAAACCTCTTCAACCAACCACCCATTGCTGTCACCTTTCATGTCTTCTATCCTCTTCGTCTCCCTCTCTGATTTTATCTGTGATTCTTCTTTCGATCTCGCTCCTCATCTTATTTCCTCCTCTCAAGCCTCCCGACTCCTTCATACATATCTCTCAGCTCTTCTTGTCCTCCCCAACCTTCGGGTTCGAAACCAAAAAACCTTAAAATTCTATCTTCTCTTTGCACTATCTTTTTTTGATTTATTTTTAACTGATATTTGTTTTCTGTTGTTTATTTTGAAGGGAGATTTATTTTGGGAAGACATTTTGCAATTATAAGTATAAATAACGGCTCCAATTTGCAGTCAGGCATGTTATTATTAAGGTCAACAGATTTTTTTCATTATTATTAAGATTTTTCTTCAATTTTCATTGTAAATTTGATGTTATTTGTGATTTTCTTTATTTTATGTTTGATAATTTTGTAGCCGTATATTTACCTCAATAAAAATTTAGAAAAAGAAAAATTAAGCCTCCTTTGGTTTGAAAGAAAACTATAAACATGTTTTGAAATAAAATTTAAGAGTTATGCATGAAAATTTTGTGATTGTTTCTCTGTCTAATCAATTGCAATACGATTTTTGAGAAATTTACTCTAAATTTCTCTTCATTGTCTTTGTTGTTCTAAAAGTAAAGGAATCAAAGATCATAGTCCTGGTCACAAGAGAACTTGCCGCATCTCTTTTTTCCTATTTTTACTGTATGCATATTTTCTAGATCGGTTGATAAATTATAAGTTGTTCGATGAGTAAGTTTCATGAAATATTAAACATTCTAGTATTTTGTCATTCCACATGAAACTAAACTGGTTGTTCTTGTCACAAGGATGCCATTGAGTTGCATAACATAGCTCACTGCAGCATTGGTCCTCTTAAAGGTGTCGGAGATTTTAATCTTGAAATCCTTGTGGACCAAAGGACAAACTCGCATGATCTTCAAAATAATGCCATTTTTTTTTTTTTTCGTGTTATATATTTTGCCATGCATCCAGACGTATATCACCAACCAAGTAACCTTTAGAGGTGTTACTATGTAGTTAGTTATTTCTGTATATTGCTCTAAGAGTGGTAAAGTGCAGTATTGAAGCTACATTTCTTGCCATTGTAGTTGCGAGCATGGGACAGAATTCATTAATTCTATATAATTCATGAATATATGTATTTTTTGTTATTGATATTTCTTGCATATCACCCCAAACACATCTTTTCACTTGGCAAGTTTTTGTTCCTTTTTCATTATTCGTTTTGTTATATTTTCTAAATTTAATATGCCAGAGAATCCCACTGAATTTTATGTGAAGATTGACTACTCTATGTGGTACTTGTAGGGGGTTCCTTCATTATTTTCTAATCTTTCCTCTCTATGTGATCACTTTGGAAAGTTTAGGTGTACCCTTATAATCTTTCCTGTTGAGTGGAATAAAATTTATTTTCTTAATACACTCGCTTGGTTTTAAAAATTTATTTACTACTTGTAACTCTTTTGTAGTTAGATATCTTGGAATATGTAACCCTTTAGTTGGAGGAGTCCCTTGAGACATGTTGTGGATACCTTGAGAGGTACTGGCAATCAAAGTTTTTACAGGAATATATTGTATTTGAGACATTCCTTTTGATACTCGGCAGAAAGATCTCAACTTAGTTTTCTATTGAGAAGTCGACAAAATATTGATGGTTACACTGTTGAATGAGTAACCATATTTTAATTCCTTTGAAAACCAATTTTTCTGGTTTTTTTTTTTTTTTTTTTTGTGTTGCACAAGTTGGTTACAAATGCTTGAGGATTGAAAGAGAATGACCAGAATAGGGAACAAGGATATACAAGCTAAATTGGTGGGTATGTCTTTCCTTTTATTAGTTTGCTTCACAACTTTTTCTTGTCATATTTTGCATGCAATGTATATAAAAATATTTGTAGTTTCATGTTTACCTTATGATTTTGTTGTATTCATGATTAACTAGTGAAGATGTTGGGATACGTTAACTTGAACCCTTTTAAAACTTGTAGGAGATCGATTTCTATGAATTTTATTAGTTATTTGTGAGATGTCAACTTCTTATAATTTTGTTGTAACTATTTTGCATGTTTCAAGAATGTTCATTTTGAGATTGCTCGACGTTTCCGACTTCATATTGCTAATTATCTAATTGCATAATCGTTTCTGACATTGAGGCTTCGTAATATTGTCTCCAAAATCGATTCAAGGTCTCTATCTATCTCTTCATATATTATATATACAGATTTGTAGTCAAGATTCATTGAATTATGAACTTAAGATGATATTTGGTAGTTGGCTTGCTTGGTATCTTTGTGAATTTACTACAGTTTGCTTTAGTAACTTTTTCTTACAAATCAAAATTTACTTGCCTTAATGGTTTAAATTGATTACTTGATTTACTTGCTATCATTTTCATGTTTTTTTGGAAACTGCTAAAGGACTTCTTGATGATTCCCCTGTTGGATTTGGAAATTCATCAACTAACCTTGATGAACAGGTAAGGATTTCCTAGTGTTTAAGGTCTTTAAGGATTTCATTGCGATTAACATGTTCACTTGATGCACTGTTTGGTAGTGCAGGATCTCAAATGTCGAATATATTTTCTTGTCTTAGTCATGTTCACTGGAGTGATGGTGGTCTTCTTGAAAGAGACTTGTATATTTAGATTACTAGCAAGCTTCTCATAGTTGATCTTGCAGGATCTGAGTGAGTGGACAAATCTGGTTTGTTGTCTAGGATTCCAAGAAGAATAAAGCTCTTAATTTCCTTGAGCTACATCCATCATTATTTGTTTCTATTTTTTATTTGGACATGGTAGCCAAATGTTTGTGTAAAAATATCATAAAACAATTATGACTACATATCTTGGTCAGTTCTTGGGTTATAGTTCTTTATTTTTTTGATGTGATTCATTTTTTTTTAGTAGGAATAAGGCTTGGTTTGTTTGTTTGCTTGTAATGTGATTGATTGTCTTTTAGATACTCATTTCTTGATATTGTTCTTCATGATGCAGGGAGTGAAGGTCACTTGGTTAAAGAAGTTACATTTATCAATCTGTCCCTTACTTCTTTAGGGAACTGTATTAATGCACTGGCTGAAAATAGATCCCGTATTCCCACAAGGGATTCTGAACTAACTAGGTTGTGCAAGCTTCATGAGTCGTTTTGAGGTATGGTCTCATAGTTGAGTGGCTATTCTAGAATCAAACAAAAGAATATGAATGGTTATTATATAATGGTATTCTTATTGGTTTTGGTTTAGGTATGGTGACTTTGGTTAATGGAATGCTGATGACTGATACCTCTTTAGTTTTCCTTTACTTGTGTTTTTGTGGTGGGTACACAGTAATGATTAAGATAAAAATTTTGCCCTGTTTAGTGCACTTTAAAAGTAGTGGAAATTTTAAAGCATGAAAGGGGCCAAGACAGTTACCAAGATTTTACGAAAAATTGGAGCGAGCAAAGAAGGAACTACAAGAATGATAAGTTTCTAGGCATAACTGTTTATGTCTTCTTAGTTCTTACAATCTGCCATCTCATGGGAACTTTATTTTTGAAAGTGAAATTAGGAAGCTAAAATGTTGTGTTTTAATTGATAATTGTTACAGTGAAATTATTGGATTGCCTACCACGTATGGGGTTCTTTTGTATGGTGACTGGGGTGATTTAGGCCTTGGAGGCATGAAGGCCACCTCATGTCCTCCAGTTGGTCTTGCTTTTAGTTTTAAGGGTGTCAACATCATGGCTTTCTACAATGATGACAATGCCAGGACTGCCGGTAAAGCTGGTTATGTTATCGCTGTTGAGATCACTATTTATGATGTCAGTGGACCTTTTCTTTTATCTAATTCCAACTGCTTTTAGTTTCTTTCTTTCTTGTTGCCTTTTTTTCTCTAGAATTTCTTATTTATCCCTTTGCAGGATAAAATCTTCACTTTCATCTTGAAGGCTCCTCCTACTTTAGTTTTGGTATTGAATGCTGCTAGTATTTCCCTTTTTGCCACTTTCATATCCATAACTAAGTTCCTATGCAACTCCAGCACTATTTTATAGGATAATTATTTCCCCTCAGTGAAAGACTCTATTTTTTTTTTGTACTATTAAATTCTTGAGATGGGGATTTTAACCGAGTAGACTACTGGCTAGAGGTGTAATTTAGACTGCCTTGTGATCTGTTTTACTAATACCAGAAGGATCTTAACTTATTTTGTTTTCCTTTTATTGTGTTTATTGGTCTCTTTTTGTGTTTTTCCTCATGTAGTGCATCCTTTGACTCCACAGAAAAACTATGGGATGTGGAAGTAGGGTGCTTTCTCCATAGCATGAATGGGCAGAGGTAATTGAATTTTCTATACAATTTTCTTCTACTGAATAGACCTAATGAGAAGTGAACTGTTATTTCTATAATGGGGCTGAGAATTAAAAGAAAAATTGTATATATAAAAGAAATTGCAATGTTAGCCCCACCAAATATTACTTTCTGCTCAATGTATGATGCATTTGTAATTTTCACTTCATGAAGCTATGCAAGTGAAACACAAAATTTACTCTAGACGTTAATTTGATTGTGTGCAAATAACTAGCTGTAAAAGTTGACATACTTGCAATTTCTCTTCATGGAAAAGGAGTCCTATGTAGGTTTGCAATGTTTTTAGCATCTAAATAGCCTATAACAGGCTATTTCAATGACTGCCAGTGTGAATTGGTTTTTGGCCTTAGATTAGTGGAGCAAAAATCAAAACCTGATATCACATTTTGGGGTCTTCTTCAACTGAAAATTTTCTTTATTGATCACATTCATAATTCTATTCTAGATAATATAAGTAAAAATTTGCAGGGATGATTCTTTCGTGTTGTCTCCTGGGATTCAATCATTCTGAGTATATGATAAAGACTTGTATTTTTGAGAAAGTTTAGTCATCATAAGCGGTGGTGTCCATGTACAAAAATTCCTGGGCCCATAGCCAATACAAGTACTATAGTCCATATCAACTGAAACATTGCAAGAAGAATTTCTGAGGAAGTTTAGTTACCATAGGCTAGGATTCTCGATTTAGTCTATAACATCTAGATAGGTGTCTGCAAAGGTTATTTGGGCCGATGCAAGGTGGCCATTCAGATTAGTTACCAATTTTTGCACTTTTTAGTTGAATTCTTGCACCAATTAGTATGAATTCAATTGTTTTAAGTGGATTTCTCGCTTTGAGTTCTACCTCTGTGAACTGAATGAGATTGTCAATTAACTTCTTCTCTAGTTAATTATTACTGAAATGAAATATTTAAATAGTCATATTTTTCATATATGTTTGTGCAAAACAGTAACAATAACTGCGTGTATGACCACATCTCTTGTATAAGATGGATCTAAAATAGATTATGTGATGTGTGAGATTCTTGTGAAACTCATGTATATAATATACATGAAAAACTGATTTTCCCATATATTCATGCTTATATCCGTACTTAATTTCACTAATTTCTTTTATCTTATTAGTTTCACATTGTAAAGAAGAAAAAGACAGAGCACGCAAACAAATTCATTGAGGGAAGGGATTGGCACTTTCGAGATCAGCCAACTTCAAGTTTGTTTCAACTTCAAGTGTGCTCGAGGGATATTTGTTGACAATGCTAATGTTTTGGATTATTAACTATTTGTCAAACTTTTTAACTATCATTGACTTTTGGGAAGTGTATATATAACTTTTGTTGAAATAAATGTATATGAGTTTTGTTGAAATATATAAAGTGTTTGTCATTAATTTAAATTACTGACTTATATTTGAAATGTATAAAAATCGTTGGCGTAAGTTACTATTCACTTTAACTCACTATTATACCGCAAAAGAAGTGTTGCGAATATATTAGAAATGAAAATTTGTTGCAAAACATATGTGAGGCTGTAAAATTGTGTTGCAAAAGCATCAAAAATATGTCACAAAACATTTGTGGCTTAGTAAAATTGTTTCACAAATGTGCCGCAAAAACTTTGCGACATAGTAAAATTTTGCCACAAATGTGCCAGAAATACTTGCAGCACAAACCAGAAAGTGTCACTTTCTTTTGTGATGGCTGCATTGGTGACATAAAAGTATTGTGTTGCAAATGCCTATTTGCGACAGTTTTTTGACTTTTTACGATGCATTTCGTGTGTCGCAAATAGGCAATTTTGTTGTATATGTTTGTGACTTGCAATCATGCAGGATTTATGGATTATCATCGGACAACATTAGAAAAAAGTTTGGTCATGATGGGTAATGGAGCTCAGGAAGAGATTCTTGGTGAGCGAACCTACCAGCTCACCTTGCAAAATACACTCACACTGCTCTTCCATGATGTTCTTTACATGACTTCAATTCGATATAATCTACTTTCAATTTTAAAATTAGTAAGTCTAGAATTTATTTTTAATTTCAAGAATGATGGTTTGTCTGTATTTCTTGACAATACCCTTTATGGTTTTGGATTTATTAGGGAAGGTTTATTTTTCTTAGATTGTGAATCTAATAATGCTGCTTATGTTTCAACTTCTTCTTTAGAAATTACTTGTGATTTCATTAAATGGTGTGTTATATTAGGGCATATTGGACAAGATAGAATGTCCAATAAAGCTAGAGAAGGGCTATTGGGCTCTCTTGGCAAAATAAATCTTCCAACTTGCGAGCCTTGTGTTTCTTGTAAGTCCAGTACCCAGAAAACCTTTTGGAAAGGCCCAAAGAGCCTTTAATCTTCTAGAACTTATCCATTCGAACTATGTAGGCCCATGAATGTAAATGCACAACACAGTGCATCTTATTTCATTACATTCATTGATAATTTCTCATGTTACGGCTTAGTTTTTCTATTAACTCACAGCTACGAAGCTTTGGAATACTTCAAATGCTTTGTTGCAGAGGTTAAGTATCAAAAAGAGCAGAGTATAAAAGCTCTTCACACTGATAAGGACTGAGAATATCTTTTTGATCAGTTTAGGATATTTTGTGAGGAAAAAGGTATTCGTCGCCAGTTGACGATTCTAGGAACTCCGCAACAAAATGGTGTTGCAGAAAGAAGGAATTGTACCCTATTGGACATGGTTAGGATAATGATGGCACAAGCTAATCTTCCAATTTGTTTCTAGGAGAATACTTTTGTGATTGCCACCTATATCCTTAACTGAGTTCCATCAAAACTGACCCCCTCAACTCTATATGAGTATTTATAGAACGGGACAAAGCCTTCTCTAAAGGTCATGCACCCTTAGGGATCTGCAGGGTATGTTCATAACCCTTCCCATAAGTTTGGGAGTAAGTGTATTTCATAAGATTCTCGCAACAATCTATGGGCTATATAATGTATGGTGAACAACTTGATGGGGGGGATTAATTAAAATGAATCCTATGATATTAATTTTTTTTTTAAGATGAATTTCCAAAACTAAGAGAGGTAAATAAGGGAAATCTTGAACTCTATAACATAGAGAAAAATCAAGATTTTGCACCTCAATCTGGAAGATTGGATGTGGTAGCACAACCAACTATAGGCAATATTAAGAATAGTGGGAGCATACCCACTGAACCATCTCAAAATGCATAGTTACACAGAAGCAAGTGTGGAAATGTTCCCCGTAGACACTTTGAGATAGAAGGTGAGACCTTGTTGAGTGTACCTATGGATGTTGATGATCCCTATTCTTATGTAGAAGCATTGAACTCATCGGCATCAAGTAAATGGCTAGCAGCAATGGAAAATGAGGTAGCCTACATGGCAAAGAACCATGTATGTGATTTAGTTGATCTCCCGCCTAGATACAAGACTATTAAGAACAAATGGGTTTTAAAATTAAGCACAAGGCTGATGGATTAATCGTTAAATACAAGGCCCGTCTTGTAACGAAAGGTTTCACTAAAAAAGAAGGTATAAACTATGATGAGACATTTTCTCGTGTGGTGAGATTTGTGCAAATGTGACTTATCCTAGCTACTATTGCACATTTAGATTTGGAATTGTTCCAAATGGATGTGAAGACAGCTTTTCTCAATGGAGAATTAAGTGAGGAGATCTATATGGATCAACTTGTAGGATTTCAAGTCAAAGAACAAGAACACAAAGTGTGTCACTTAAAAAATTATATTTATGGCTTGAAACAATCATCTAGATAATGGTACATTTGGTTTAACCAAGCCATTTTGTAAATTGGCTTCATGATGACTAAAGAGGACCATTGTGTAACATCTTACATTAAGAAAGTTGAGAATAAATTTCCCATTCTCTCACTGTATATGGATGATATCCTTCTAGCTGGGAATGATAAGGATTTAATAGTCACCACTAGAAATTGGTTATCGACCACTCTGAGATGAAAGATATGGGTGAAACGGAAAATATATTCGGGGTAAAGATCTTGAAAAATCATTCTAAAAGATTTTTTTTATTTGTCTTAAGAAACTTATATCAAAAGAAATTTAGAACATTTTCGCATGCAAGACTGTAAACCCATAGATACCCCTATGAAACGAGTTCTATATCTCAGTAATGAACAATGTCATAAAACAAAAGAATAGAGAAACCATATAGCAAAGTTGTCATATGCAAGTGTTGTTGGTAGTCTGATGTGTACTAGACATGACATTTGTAGTTGGCGTGCTTAGTACATGTCAAATTAATCCTGGTACTATGCATTGGTTGCAATTAAAAGGATTAAATCTAATAAATCTAAAATAATAACATACCCTACATACGTCATCTTGATCCCACTATCCATATATCCACCGACTTTCTACTTCAGTCATCTAGTGATCCTGATCGATTTGAAAATAGAAAAAGCAATTTGGAACGGACTTGTGCTACCAAGGTAGAGGAACCATTTCATAATGTAGCAAAAAGCAACAGTGTATGTCATTATCCAAGATAGAGTTTAAATATATTGCATGTGCTATATTAGTGCAAAAAGCAATTTGGTTTAGGAGGTTCTTAAAAAGCTTGCAATTACCAGGAACCTTCATGAAGCTGTTGTAGTTAATTGTGAGAACACAATAGCTACAGCTTATGCAAAAGATGCTAAGTATCATGGAAAATCCAAATGTATTGACACATGCTACTATTTTATTCTTGACATAATTACGCAGGGTTTAGTAGTGTTGAAGAATGTCTACATTAGCAATATGTTTACTGACCCATTTACAAAACTAATCCCTAGGAATGCATTTTGTAAGCATATAAAGGGTTACAGTTTATTGAAATTTGATTTATAATTCATTTATGCAATAAAATATTTATCTATAGATTCTTTGCATAACTCATTTTGGAAATGCATATCCATGAGTATTTGTCACCAGGCTACTGAAAGATTATTCCTTTCACATGGAAAATAGCTGCATGGCTGAGATAGCGAGTGGGATGAGACTTAAATGGTCACAAGGTACCAATTGTAGTGATCTCCTTATCGCTATTGAGATGAGTAAGGATAATTATTTATGGTCACCGTAGTTATGTACTATGATGAGACTTAAAAATCGAATATGAAGGTATCCACACTTCATATAACCTGCTAACAGCTGGATTTGAATCTTGGGATTCAAGATAGTCGCCTTGAGATATAATTGGTCCAAATTCCATATGGTGTAAATTAGAGCGTGACAACTTGAGTGGGAGCTCGACCATAGAATACTTTTCATAATGTATGGTCAACTGATAAACGATATGATTAATGGATTCCTGCTTCATCACTGTGTCAGCCGTATGGACTTATTGTCCGACCTAGTTATACCCTTTGGAACATGAATATCTATTGAGAAATCAAGGGTTGGTGTTGCTACTTTAGCTTGTCATCCAAAGGTCAAGAATAATGCGATTTAGCAGAACATGTCTAGGAAAACAAGCAGTCTTTGATATATCAATATGGGTATTCAAGGAGAAGTTATTTGAACTTACACATAAACTTTGTAACTCATTGCTTGGGTGGTTATAGAAACATAAGTTGTTGAATATAATCAAGAGTACAAAGAGATATAAAGAGAATTTGCATGGCTCTATTATTAAAGGGATCGGAGATGCAAAATTTAATGTAATTAAGATAAATTGGGGTATTTCGAAATAATTGACTAGAGTTATGTTACTTAGATAGTAACTTAATATAATATCTCTTATTGGTACCTTTTCTCGTTGGGTTACGTGTTTCATTTCCTATATGATAATGACGATAAGTTCTGGAGATTAATGGATAAAACACATTGAAGTCAATGTGTACGAGTGAGAAATGTTGTAATTGTAGACATGGGTTACATCCACATGACTTACAACATGGATAATTAATTTGATTAGATAATTAATTATTAGATAAGTTCTAATAATTGGTGACTCTATCTTGATAATCAACTAATTCTAGGTGATAATTATTGAGTTAAAATAATTGTCTATGTGATAATTATTCTTTACAGATTATCAGTAGGTCTTATCAAGATTTTTTAAAACAGTTTTTTCCCAATTTTATGTAACTAGGATTCTCTCAAATAGACTGATATATGGAGACCCATTAGTTAGAGAAAAATAACGTAATTTTTCTCTCCCTCAAAACTCCCAACTACATAAAGTTCCCTAGACTTATTCCTATGAGAGAAATGATCGCAGTCTCTAGGATTTGAAATGTGAAAATTGTGAGTGACTCTAGTAGCTGCTCCATTAGATAGAAAAAGGTGATTGCTAGTGTCATGAGGAGATTGGATTCATAAAGTTAGCTGATCATATGAAAGCTGAGTCTCTAGAGGTATAATCTTCTTGATTGGATTTAATTATACCAACAGTCAAGATATACCATCCATATTACCTTTTTTATGATCCGTTGTGCAATAAAAGAACCGTAAAATCCTGACCATTAGAATAGAACACATAGCATAAGACATCAAAATTAACTAAAGTGACAACATTATATAACTAGAATCAATAGTGATTTAAAAGTAAAGATGCTATGGTTCAAAAGTGACTAGATGTTTATGCTCTCTCTAAGGTTTTCTCAAACCAGGGTTTTTTCTTCTTCATTTTTGATCATGGTTGCCCTTTAGTCCTCGACTAGAGGGCAACATACTACTCCCTTTCTCTCGTTCTTTTGCATTTGTGGTTTCAGCTACAATAGAAACACATAACTCAAAAATCCATCAGTATACAAGGGTGAACCTACAATTTTCTTTAATGAAGAAGACGTTAATCTTTTATCCTAACTGTATAAACATGCACTCATGGTCAAGTTCTCCAAAGGCTAATCCTCAAAGGAATCACTACAGTTTATGGAAGGAGTATTCAACATTGTGATTTTGTGGCTCTTTCATTCTTGGTTTATTGGATTATGGAAATGTTCTTATTCTCTTTGATCTTGACAAAAACTATTTATGGTGTTGGATTTGACATGTGGATTCCAAGATAGACTCCAGACTTTAGGGTTGGTATTGGACCCCTTTGGTTCCAAGTTGGATTTCTATAGAGAGTTTACAAGTAAATTTGTTTGACAAGGTGGTTTCTTTTTCTATTGCTCATTTGATTGGAGAACTATTGATGATTGGTTTAGCTACAGCCTCTGTCAGAAGACCAAACCATGCCAGAGTTTGTGTGGAGGTTAATTTGGCCAAGGTGCTTCCTTTGAGGATTTTGATTAGGCATGAATGTTCATGGTTTTGATAACATGTTGTTTACGAAGATCTTTCATCATATTGTTATGAATGCACAAGAGTAGGACATGATAATTAGTCATGTAAGTTTTCTCAGAATAAGGATCAAGCTAGGTACAATAGCCTCAATAGCCTGTCAAGCATGACCATAAAATGATTTGGCAACCAAAACCTAAACAGCCAATTGATAATAAAGTGAAAGATGATTGGCGTGGCAAGGGAGATTCATCTGGTATATCCTTTCTTGAGAAGCAGATGGTTAATGTATATCTGCTCATCAGTTGATTCACCAAATAGCAATAATAGAATCGGACACATGTGATCATAGTATGGTTATGACAGAGACTCAACCTATTTTTGGAGAACTTTTAGATAAAATGATGGATGATCATGATGTTAGGATGAGGAAAATGAGGCATAAGAAGGTTGTATTGGAGAAGGCCATCACTAACACTTTATAAGATTCAAACATGGTGTTACGACCTTAAGATCTAGGGTTGATTTTTCTGAATCCTTTCATAATCTTTTGGAAGCTTTGCATCAGAAGCTGCTTGCTAATGAAGACAATGATATCTACGGTCTTGTTGGGTTGTGTGGAATAAAGAAACAGAGGATCAAGGAGAATCATGACACATAGATTCCAAGAAAAATACTAAAAGGGCAATCTCTTCGAGCTTTCAACGAATCTTTCCCTCACTTATTAGACTGAAAAAGCTTAATAGAATCCATTCAATTTCATTTCTAGTACTTTTGGAACTTATGTTGGATGCTACAAGACTTGATGATTTTTTTATGAAACTTGGGTTTTGATTATGTTTGCCTAATATATCTAATAAAATTTGGATCATTTATTGGTAACTCCACAAATATGGGCTCTTCCAGTCTTTAATTATGCCTAACTGGTGTGTTGTTCCTTGAAATTTATGGCTATTAGTTTACTTTACAATGTTTAGTATTTGTAATTTATTTAGTTAATAATATTCGGCTGTTATTATTAATAAATATGCTGCTAAAATGCCTTTTCCCAGCTTCTCAACTGCTCAACTTCTCTTCATAACAACTTCAATATTATCAAGGCATTATATTGAGTAGTTGAGAAGCTGGGAATATATATATATATATATATATATATATATATATATATATGTTGGGAAAAGGCGTTATAATTGGATGGTCATGACTAAGAATTGTTGTGGCCGTAATGTTGCACTTCGAATCTAGTTTTACAATTTATAATCACCTACTTCTAACTAACTAGATGCCACACTAAAACTATACGAGGCCAAATAATAGAAAGGAAAAGTAGGGGTCGATCCACAAGGATTGGTTGACAAAAACCGATTATTTGGTTCAAACGGTATTTGAAGGGTTGATTTAAGAGGGATTTGGGTTTAAAAATAAGCTAACAATTAGAAATGAGTAAAAAGGGAATTAGGATTTAAACTAGCTAATTTTATAGGCCTTGGTTAATTAAGCTGATCAAATGAATTAGAGGTTGATATCCAATTCTAACCTAATCCCGGTCCTAAACAATTAAGTGTACCAATTCAACTGGTCTAGCATGGGATCCCAATTATACTAGAACAATCCAAATTTGATTATCTACCACATGGAATTCCAGACAACTAACTATGTGAATAATAGTCTGTCAACATCTAATTATAACCCTGTATCCCTTCAATTAACTAAACTAATTATGGAAGTAGCTAATTTCCCTAATTAGCTTAATCAACCAATTAACTTTTACCCATAACAACGGTATCACAAAATCCTAATCCCTATCTATTAAATAATATTTAAAAGTAAGAAAGCAAAATAATGAATGAGAAAGCAATTAAACAAAAGAAGACCTAAAATGGAAGAAAGTAGATGAAAGCAAGTAATTAGAAGGCACGTAAGAAGTTATTAAACATAAAATAGAAATCTTACAAGCATCAAGGTTCAATCTTGAACAAGGAAAACAAACTGGAACTAAAGAGACATGAAAAGAGAAAACTAGCTATATGCTTCCTCATCAAGTGGGAAGGAAAAAAGAAGGGAGAAACTAAGGTAGATAGGGTTGGAATCATCCATTACATGTCTATTTATGGTGAGAATAGGGTATGGGGTGAAAAGATAAGAATTCACTTGAAAAATGGTTTAGATGAAGTACAAAATTGTGCCTTCCAGAATAAGCTATGGCGATCAAGTTTCCTGCATGGGAATTAGGTCGGTAGCCAAGCGATCTCTAGACTGGTTGGCCAGTGGCCAAGTGTTGTAACATTGCCAGCGGGGAACTACATGCTGCGACTCAGGCTCTTTTTCTAGCCAAGGGATTTGGTTGACCTCCTGCCTAGATACAAGGCCTGAGAAAAAGCCTGAGTCGCAGCATATTCCTATTCTTCAGGGATCAGATATTCTAGAATCCAGTTTAGCTCGGGGCATATATTGCAACAGAATGCTCCTATCTTTCAGGGTAGGGTCTCTCTAGTATCTACAGGTTTAGACAAGTTGTTGCAGGCTAACCTTATTTGGGATACAAATGCATTAGTTGAGAAAGTATTGGATGATCATCTGGCTATTTTTTTCACTAAGAATTGGTAGAGGATGAAAATCGTTCACTTTTAGACTCTGAATAAGTACATCCATTTTTGCATGGATAGGGTCTCAACATAATGACTGCATGGAGAGATTTCCACACTATAATGAGGAGGAAATGAAATCACACTAAAGCAGATGATTTCACTTCAGTTTTTAGTAAAAGAACATGTAAAAGGAAAAAAAGTATTTGGGGACTGCTATAGTTCAAACCAAAAGTGCTTTACACGATTCTCAATTGCCTTCTTTTCAACTTTCCCAATAATTGTCTAATTTGGAATGTCAAAGGGTTGGTAATAAACTATCAATTAGACGTTTAGAAAAAGCTATTCAAGATGCATAACATTCATTTTTTGGCTTTGATTGATTCAATGATTGGAGATGATCAATTAGTTGTTCTTCAAATAAATTTTGTTTTAGAGTTTCTATCTCAAACCCTCCAAATAATATTTGGTTATTTTGGAGTAACTCTTTGTCCATTTAGATTAATTTTAATGAGGATCAAGTTTCATTTATCTTTGAATTTTTGTGCTTTCTGTAAGCCTGTTTTTGCATCCGTAATCTATGCAAAGTGTAGATATAATATGCAAGACATGTGGATTTTGTTGTATTCTCTTAGTTCCTATTCTTTGAATTTTGGAGTAACTCTTTATCCATTTAGATTCATTTTAATGAGGATCAAGTTGTTCATTTATCTTTGAATTTTTGTGCTTTCTATAAGCCTATTTTTGCATCCGTAATCTATGCAAAGTGTAATATGCAAGACAGGTAATCTATGCAAAGTGTAATATGCAAGACAGGTGGATTTTGTTGTATTATCTTAGTTCCTATTCTTTGAATTGCAATGGCCCATGGTTTGTTAAAGGTGATTTTAATGTGGTTCTGAATGAGGATGAATATTTGGTTTATTCCAATAGAATATCAGAAGCATGCAAGAGTTTGGTGAAGCTTTGGACCATTGTGCCTTGGTGGACATTCCTTTTTCTGGTTCAAAAGTATGGGTGTGCATTGGTTATCCGATCAGTTAATCGGTTAATAAAATCGGTCATAATTCAAAAAAGAATTTTAAAACTCTTAACCAATATTTTGATTTCAATTCAATTTGGTATAAAGTTCGGTTAACTAAATTCAAATTCGCTATTCAGTTTTGAATTTGATTAACTAAATTCAACTCGAGTTAGTTGGAGCCTTAGCATTGGACCAAAATCCTGTACAAAAACCTATTTTTCAAGCAAAATTTTATTAATTTTTATTTTATTCTTCCATGTAATTTGATATTTTGTGTGAATTTTTATTGATAAATTATTCAGAAAAATAAGTAAATAAACTACATCGTGTAAATTAATTGCATAATAAGCAATATAATTACATACAATACTATAATGTCATGTAACTTGTAAGTATTAATAAAATATGTAACACAAGACTATTTAAAGTGATTTATGGATACTAATTTAACCATAATTAAGTTTGAATTAATGAATACAATTTAACAATTGTACAAATTAAGTTAAAAATAAATCTAATTATAATAATTATCAATAAATATACTTTTAGTCAAATACTAAATTCATACTTTTTGTGAGCTCTTATGTACTATTTATATATTAAAATATTTTAATAAAATTTATTTTTAATTATTAAATTCAGTAATTAGTTAATCGAATTGAAAAGCCTCTCTACTATTTTCGAATTCATAACTATATCCATGAATTTGGTTAACGAATTTATGACCAAATTCAAAATTAACCAAATTTATTAACTGAATTAAATTCAAAATTGGTTACAATTCAATTAATCGAATACTTACACACCCCTACTCAAATGTTTACTTGGAATAGGAAGTGGGGAGCTCTTTGGTTTGGAAGAGACTTGACAAAATTGTATGTAATTATGAATTATTCAACATGTTTTAGACAATTTATATTACTCAATTAAATAGGATTTGTTCTGATCATGCACATCTTCAATCTCTATTCTTATTCTTTTGGAGGACCAAAATTATTCCGTTTCTTTGGAGTTTGGACAAAACATCCAATTTTTTTCTTGTGATGGAACAAAGATGGTGTTGGTCCCAAAGCAACCTAAGAGGGGGAGTCGGTGAATTAGGTTTCTTAAAAATATTTTTTCAGAAATTTTGAGATTTTCTAATTGAATGCTGATATAATAAAAATAATAGAACTGTAAGGTAAAGAGAGAAAAATTAAACAACCAATACTTCCAAGCTAGCAAGCTTGAAGTATTCAATCACTAGAATGCTTCACACACTTGGTGAGCCAATAATCTTTACAAAGTTGGGAAGTTCTTGCTCACACTAAAACTCGTTTAGTTGAGCCAAGAATCTTTCTTACAACCACACTTTCATACAAGATTAAAACTCCACTCAAAGTTGAATTACACTCACAACTGCACACTAATACAACAAGGCACTATAGTCAATTTGTACTCAAATTACTCTTTTCTAAGGCTTGTATTCAATGTATTAGATAATTTTTACTGAATGTCAAAGCAGCTATTTATAAGAGCAATAAATGGTGGTTACAACTACTTCCTAACAGCTAAATAATAAATGCACAAAAAGTAGCCGTTGGGGTTTCGGAAAGAGCATTCTGTTGTCCGATATTCTTTCGGACGATGGTACGCGTCCGGAAGAATTCCAGAGAGTTTGATGAATAAAATGAATATCGTTCGGATGATTATGAGCATCTGAGGAAGAAAGGGGGTTTTCGGACGATCCAGAGCGTCCGAAAGGAAGAGCTGTTCGGACGAACTAGTGCGTCCGAACTACAACTCATGCCAAATTGATCTGTAAAATCCCCAAACATTTTCTGAGAGATTCAAAGCGATCAAGAGCTAAGGGTTTTGTAAAAATATCAGCCAATTGATCTGACGTAGGCACAAAATCAACACGAATTTCCTTTTTACAAACAAGATCTCTAATGAAATGATGCTTAACATCAATGTGTTTGGTTCTAGAGTGCATAACAGGTATTTTTGTGAGATTAATTGCACTAGTGTTGTCACACTTTATAGGCACTCAATAAAAAAATACACTAAAATCTTTCAGAGTATGTTTCAGCCAAAGAAGTTGAGCACAACAATTTCCAGCAGCAATGTATCAGCATCAGAATAACTAATCAAATCAAATGTAGAGGACTTTGGATACCACAGACCAAAATCCATTGTACCCTTTAGATATCTAAAAATTCTTTTAACAGCTATCAAATGCGATTCTTTAGGGCAAGACTGAAATCTAGCACATAAACAAACAGCAAACATAATATCTGGTCTACTGGCTGTTAAGTAAAGTAGATTCCGATCATACCTCTATAGTATTTTTCATCAATACTATTACCTTTTTCGTCTTTATCACGTTTGGTTGAAGTGTACATTGGCGTACCAACTTGTTAGCAATCTTTCATTCCAAATCGTTTGAGTAGCTCCTTTGTGTACTTGATTTGCGTAATAAACGTTCCTTCCTTAGTTTGATGAACTTGTAGTAATACAACCGAGGAAAAATTGCAACTTGCCCATCATACTCATCTCAAACTCTTCTTGCATTAAATGTGAAAAGTCCTTGCACAAACTTTCATTAGTTGCTCCAAAAATAATATCATCAACATAAATTTGAACAATTAATAAACCATTTAAATCCATTTTTGTAAAAAGAGTGGTGTCAACTATACCTCTTTTGAAACCATTTTCTATCAAGAAACCACTTAATCTTTCATACCAAGCTCTTGGAGCTTGTTTCAAACCATATAAAGCTTTGGAGAGTTTGAAAACATAATTTGGAAGATTTTTATTTTCAAAGCCCGGAGGTTGTTCAACGAAAACTTCTTGATCAATAAAACCATTTAAAAATGCACTTTTGACATCCATTTGAAATAATTTGAAATTATTGAAACATGCAAATGCAAGAAACATGCGAATGGATTCTTATCTAGCCACGGGTGCAAAGGTTTCATCAAAGTCAATACCTTCTTCTTGAGCATAACCTTTTGCAACGCTGAAGTCTTGCTTTGTTCCTTATGATTTCACCTTTGTCATTTAATTTGTTTCTAAAAATCCATTTAGTACTAATAACGGGATGAGAAGAAGGTCTTTCAACCAAGGTCCGTACATTATTTTTCTCAAATTGACTAAGTTCATCTTGCATAGCATTAACCCAAGATTCATCCCTCAAAGCAACATCTATATGTTTAGGTTCAATGTGAGAGAGTAATGCACAATTACTATTCAAAGGTTTATGAGAACGAGTAGTTACCCCATCGGATAGATCACCTATGATTAAATCTTGAGGGTGATTAGAGACGAATCTCCATGCTTTCGGAAGCTCATTTGGAATGTCCTCATTCTTTTCATCATTGATTTGATGGTTGTTGACATCAACTCTTGATGTGATCTCTTGATGATCTTCATGAATAACAAGCTTTTCGAGCTCCTTTAAAATACCTACATCTTCATCTTCACATAAATTCTTTGAGATAACATCATTAGTTTCATCAAATGTCTATATAACATGCACAACTTCTTCAATTAAAAGCGTTCTTCTATTGTAAACTCGGTATGCTTTCTTGTCACTAGAATATCCTAGAAAAATTCCTTCATCCATTTTTTTGTCAAATTTTCCAAGGTTTTCTTTGATTTTTAAAATAAAATATTTGCAACCAAAAACTTTGAAATAGCTCACAACGGGTTTTCTACAAAAAAGGAGTTCATAAGGAGTTTTATTTAAAGAGGATCTCAATAAGACTCGATTCATGACATAACAAGCCGTGTTAACCGTTTCGGCCCAAAAGTATTGTGGTAAGTCACTTCACTAATCATAGTTCTAGCTGTTTCTTGAAGAGTCCTATTTTTCCTTTCAACAACACCATTTTGTTGAGGGACTCTAACAACCGAAAATTCATGAAAAATACTGTTGTGATCACAAAAGTTGGGAAAACCTCCAAATTTAAATTCGGCACCATTGTCACTTCTTAAACGAACAATTTTTAGATCCAATAAATTTTGAAGCTATTTTGGAAAACAGTTTTACAAATTTTTCAAATGCCTCATTTTTGTGAACAAGAAATAATACCCAAGTAAATCTAGAATAGTCATCTACAATAACAAAGGCATATTTGCAACCACCTAGACTAGCATATTGAGTAGGTCCAAATAAGTCTAAATGCAGCAATTCTAAAGGTTTATGAGTAGACAAAAAATTCTTTGGTTTAAAAGAAACTTTGACTTGTTTACCAAATTGGCATGCATCACAAATTTTATTTTTCAAAAATTTTAGTTTTGGTAAACCTCTTACCAAATCTTTCTGGGCAAGTTTTCCAATCAAATCCATATTAAAATGACAAAGTCTTCTATGCCAAAGCCAAGGATCATCTATGGAAGCGGTAAGACATTTTATATTGCTATTGCTAATTTTGTCAAGATGAATCACATAAACATCATTGTGCCTAGAGCCCTTGAATAAAACAGCATGATTTTTATCAAGGATAAGACATTCATGTTTGGTAAACAAAAAATCCTGTATAAATTTTTGTCACAAAGTTGACTAACACTTTGCAAATTATAGTTCAAATTATCAACAAGAAGCACATTTTTAATCAAGGTTTCACCATTTTTACCTACATCACCAATGCCGATTGATTTTGCTTTATTGTTATCTCCAAAAGTGACTTTTTCACTGTTTTTGGATGTGAGATTTGTGAAGAGAGAGGCATCACCCGTCATGTGCCTTGAACATCCACTATCTATGAACCACTTAGCATTGTTGGTGATGTTAAGTACCTACACAATAAATCAATTGATAACTTTTGGTACCCACATTTTCTTGGGTTCATTTGAGTTAGTAAAATTGCTTTCGATCCATGCAACTTTCATTCCAAGTTTTTCGTTCTTCTTGACATAACACATATTCTTAACATGTCCATGTTGTTGGCAATATCTACAAATAATGCTTTTATTACCATATAAAGATGATTTTGGTTTTACAATACATAAGTCATCCCATCTAAACACGACAAAATTTTTGTTGATTGCTACATTTCTATTTCTTTTCATATCAACAACATTTTCTTTCTTTCTAGTTAAGAGAGCATTCAAGTCATCCATTCTTTTCTTCAAGGAGGCTTGTTCTTCCTTGACCTTTGATCTCACATGCATTCTTTTCTTCAAATCACGATTTTCTTGTGATAGCCTATTGTTTTCATTCACAAGTTTAGAGTTAGCATTCAATAAAGCATTTGACTTTTTTACTAACTCCTTATTTCTAGCATATGATTCCTTTAAGCTATCATGCAATTTCAAAATGAAAGCTTCAAGATCATCTTCATCATTTTCGTCATTAGAGTCATAGTTAGAATTTACCTCATCATCTCCAATGGCCATAAAGGCCATTTGTGCCGACTCCATTTCTTCTTCAACTTCTCCTTCGGAGTTGCAATCATCCCATGTGATTTGAAAATTGTTGAATCTAGGTTTTCTTCCTTCCTTTTTTTTCTTGGAAGGACACTCATTTGCAAAGTGTCCGAAATCAAGTTGACCGCATTCAAAGCATTTTTCATTTTGCTTCTTTATTTCAAGCCTTGACTTCCCTTTGAAATTATTTGAGTTTGTGGCTCCGCCTCTTCTCATTCTTCGTTTGTTGATAGAATGTTTAAGAAATCCTTTGGTGATAAGTGCAAGATCACCTTCATCAAGTTCTTCATCTTCTAGATTGATGGAGCTATTTTCATCTTCTTCTTGAGGGGTCTTTAGAGCAATGCTCCTTCTTGGCCTTTGCTTCTTCATCATCCAGTACCTTGGCCTTTAACTTCAATTCATAAGATGTAAGAGAATTGATTAGCGATTCAATAGGCATTAAATTTAAATTCTTGGCTTCCTCTGTAGCAATTGTTTTGGCATCCCATTCTTTCGATAGAGCAGGATTTTTCTATTTTTTTCACCCAAAGAGTACTCCTTACCCAAGGCTTCAAGATCCTTTATAATGTCATTGAACCTACAGTACATTTTGTCAATGTTCTCATGTGGTTCCATCTAGAACTTGAAGGTCTCGTACTTGGCAACAAGTAAGGATTTCTTTTGCTCACGAACATCATCGCTCCCTTCATGGATTTCCTTCAACTTATCCCATATTTCTTTAGCGGAAATGCAACCTTCACGTGAGTTGATTCATTTGCATCCAAGGCAATATATAACACATTCATAGCTTTTGCATTTAACGTCAAGTTTGCCTTGTCTTGTGGAGTGAGCTCATCCCTTGTCTTTTCTCTTCTTCTATTTGTGTGATCATCAATGATAGAAGCTTCAAAAGGACCTTCATTGACAACATACCACAAATCAATGTCAATAGATTGCAGAAATATTTTCATTCTATCTCTCCAACTAATAAAATTTGCCCCATTAAACATAGGGGGCCTAGTAACGGATTGACCCTAAAAAAATAGAGTATTGTTGGTTGCCATAAAATTTCTTTTCTCAAAAGCAGTTCAAGCAATACAATGAGACCAAGCTCTGATACCAATTATTGGTCCCAAAGCAACCTAGCAGAGGGGGGGTGAATTAGGTTTCTTAAAAATATATTTTCAGAAATTTTGAGATTTTCTAATTGAATGCTGATATAATAAAAATAATAGAACTGTAAGGTAAAGAGAGAAAAATTAAACAACCAATACTTCCAGGCTAGCAAGCTTGAAGTATTCAATCACTAGAATGCTTCACACATTTGGTGAGCCAATAATCTTTACAAAGTTGGGAAGTTCTTGCTCACACTAAAACTCTTTTAGTTGAGCCAAGAATCTTTCTTACAACCACACTTTCATACAAGATTATCACTCCACTCAAAGTTGAATTACACTCACAACTGCACACTAATACAACAAGGCACTATAGTCAATTTGTACTCAAATTACTCTTTTCTAAGGCTTGTATTCAATGTATTAGATGATTTTTACTGAATGTCAAAGCAGCTATTTATAAGAGCAATAAATGGTGGTTGCAACTACTTCCTAACAGCTAAATAATAAAAGCACAAAAAGTAGCCGTTGGGGTCATTCGGACGTCCGAGATATTTTGGATGCGTCCGACACAGCGTCCGATCTTAGTTGTTGAAGAGCTTCGTTCGGATGTCCGTGCATGCGTCCGTTCCTTCGTCCGATAGAAGCTTCGGACTGTCATGTTCATCCGAAAAGAGAAGCAGTAGAATCCCATTTCTTTCTGTCTAATTGTTCAGACGGTGCAATGCGTCCGAGAAGCTTAGACCTAGTTCGGACAGTTCAGTGCGTCCAAAAGCCCTGTCTCTAGCAAAATAGATAACTGTCCTGTAAAAACTTGTTTACAAAGTTAAGTGTTTATGTCATCATCAAAATAAGGTTTGGAAAACATCAGATGAAACTTGCTTATGCGAACCCCTAGGATAGAGCCACGAGACCCAACACCAATATTGTGTTTACAGAACCCAAATAGCCCTTAGACACAAAAATACAAGATAATCCCGACTTGATGGATTTAGACCCTATTGTTAGCAAACCAAGAACCTAAAATACCTCTTCCCAACTATAAGAGATACCTGACCTGTTGTCTATAAAGAGACAAGAAGCGATAGTATTCTAGGTGGTAATTACAAGAGTCACACTTGCAAAAGACCACAAGTATTTGGAAGATAAAGCAGAGAAAATTTTCTCACCAATGGTATTAATCAATAGTCAAAAGGTTCTTAAAAATTACGATGTATTGACCTATTTATAGGCCTGAGGTAAAGCTAAACAAATACCCAAAACAAAACCCTAACGAAACATGAAAAAGGAAAATATCATTTAAGATCGAGTGAGTTAATGTGTCGCAATATCGAGATAAGCTAAATGTTGACTATGTGCAAAAGTTCAAAGTTGATGTCGAACATGGAATTTGATGTCATTACATGGACAATAGAATCAGATTTTTGAATATTTTGAACTTCCAAAACATTGACAGTCTTCAACCCTTGAACCCTAATGCCCTCTTGACCCTCATTGTTGACGAACAAAGTTTGTTGGTCCACAATCTCTTTGACAAAACTCAATATGGCTTGTCTGTCTGCAACTGTTTAGCCTTCGAATGTGTGATTTGTCCAACCAACATTTGAATGTTAAGACCTCCTTATGCAGCTCCACCACATCCTTGGGCCGTGTTCACATCATCTCCTTCTGTCTTTAAAGGATTTGTCCTTGAATCGATGCGTACATCAAAATCAAAGGGAAAAAGATCACTAACATGAAATGTTGCACTCACATTAAACTCACCAGAAAGATCGATCTTATAGGTATTGTCATTAATCTTCTCAAGGATCCAACTTTGACTTCTGTTGATTTGGAAATCTTTCCTTACAAAAGTGTACCCAGACCCAATCTCCAAGTTGGAATACTACTTGTTTCCAACCTCTATTTGCTTTTGCAGCATTGTGTTGACTCGTCTTGATCATATGTTGCCTCGCTATTTCATGAATAGATTTGATCAACTTAGCTCTTTTCTATCCATCAAAGCCAGCAAGTTCGAACATAGGTAAAGGAATTAAATCCAAAGCGGTTAAACAATTAAACCACATATACACTCTCAGAAGGAGAAAATTTAGTGGACGAATGTATAGCACGATTATAAGCAAACTCTACAAATGGTAAAAAATCTTCCCAAATTTTCAAATTTTTCTTCAAGACAACACACAATAAGGTTCCTAAAGTGAAATTAACAACCTCAGTTTGACCGTCAGTTTAGGAATGACAAGTAGTAGAAAACAACAATTTAGTGCCCAATTTTTCCCATAAGACATGCCAAAAATGAGTCATTTAACATCTCTATTACTAACAATTGTCTTAGGAGTACCATGTAGACGAACAAACTCTTTAAAGAACAAATCAACCACATGCATAGCATCATCAGTTTTATTACAGGGAATGAAATGTGCTAGTTTAAAAAATCTGTCCACCACTACAAAAATAGAATTGCTACCCCTTGGAGTTCTTGGAAATCCTAAAACAAAATCCATAGACATATCAATCCAAGGGTGACTCAGGATGGGCAAAGACATATAAAGACTATGCAGAAGAACTTTCCAATAAGATTTAGCCCTTTTGCAAGTAAGACATCTAGCACATACTCATTCCATATAGTTGTGCATGCTAGGCTAGAAAAATAATAATAAAAAACCGAAAGATATTTTTGAAAGATTGAACCAATTATGCTAAAAAAGATTATCAAACCATGTTAAAAATTGATGCATATTTAAAGAACAAAAGAACTTATGCATATTTTCATGTAGCACACAATTCTTATCCAAAACGTTACTGGACTTAACATAAAATGAATGGAAATTATGAGGGTTACAAATTAGTTCAAGAAAAACAAATGTACAAGAAGAATTAGAAACATTAACAAGTAAGGAAGGTGACACACTATGATTAATTAAAAATCTAAAATTATAAGAATTTGACAAATCAGAATTTCTAAGTACTCCCTTCACCAAACCAATGGCACTTAAGTTCAAATGATGTACAAAAGTCACTAGAACTTTGCACGTGGAAGATGCAAATTTGAACTTTTCATTGTTTCCACTTGCTTCTTGTGAATGGCTACACAAAAGAACTTGAAAGAAAATCATTAGGCAACAAAAGATAAGGATTCTTAAAAGCTTTTTCCTTGACGAACAAGTTCTCATCCTTTGGTTTTACCATTAATGATGATGTTTCCTTAGGATTAGATACTGCTTTCTCCTTACCTTTCTTTTGATTTTAATCCAGCAATTTAGCATGTTCTTCATATGATCTTTTAATGTAAAGTTCCTCTTTAAGGACTTGATTTGGAAGTCATGGCTAAAGAGCAATCTTTTACCATCTTTCTCAAACTTGTACTTATTTGTAAACTCACCATGTGTGGCTTTCAGATTATATTGCCATGCCCACCTAACAAAATATGGCTAGTACGCAAAGGCACTATGTCACATAAAAACCTCATCCTTATAATTTCCAAGGGTTAAAGAAATTAAAGCTTGCTTAGTCACTTTTACTTCACCACTTTCATTTAACTATTGTAACCTATATGGATGTGGATGTTCAGTGGTTGGTAAATTCAGTTATCTACTATGAGTTGGCAAGCTACATTTATGCAACTTCCACGATCAATTATCAAACCAGATGCATGATTTTGAACCACAGACTTAGTGAAGAAAATATTAGAATGTTGTACCTCATTTTCTCCACCATTAGGTTGAGCATTGTTGGTCCCAAAGCAACCTAAGAAGGGGAGGGGGGTGAATTAGATTTCTAAAATTACTTTATAAAGATTAAACTTATTGAGACTTTTTCACTAACAAATAATATAATGAAGATAGAATCAATGAAACTTAAGGAATGTAAAGAAAGTAAGAAAGTAGATTACACAAACAATACTTCCAAGCTAACAAGCTTGAAGTATTAATCCACTAGAATGCTTCACAAACTTGGTGAGCCAATAATCATTACAAAGTAGGACAATTCTTGCTCACACTAAAACTCTTTTACTTGAGACAAGAATTTTACTCACAACCTCACTTTTGTACAAGATTATCACTCTACTCAAAATTTTGAATTGCATTCTCTAAGCTACACACTAATACAATATAGCACTATAACCAATTTGCACTCAAATTGCTCTTTTCTAAGGCTTGCATTCAATGTATTAGATGCTACTTACAAAACAATAGAGCAGGTATTTATAGGAGCAATAAATTCTGGTTGTAAGTACATCCCAACGGCTCAATAATAAATGCACAAAAACTAGCCGTGAAGGGTTTCGGACATCCAAGATAAAGATGGTGCGTCCGACATAGCGTCCGATCTCAGTATAGTTATGTGAAAGATGTCGTTCAGACGACCGTGCATACATCTGTTTCATTGTCCGGACTGGGTTTCAGACGGTCCTTTTCGGCTGAAGTAAGCTTTGTTCGGACAGTTGTATGCATCCGTTGAGGAGCTTAGGATTCTTGATTCTTATCAATCAGACGGAAATATATGTTTGAGGGATATTTCCTCGGATGCACCTGTGTGTCCGTTATAGGTGCATGAAGAAGTTTTCTTTCTGCCAGTCCGTTTGGATGGTGAAATGCTTCCCACATCTCGAGTGAGTCTGTATCGGACACTACTGTTTGTCCGAGAAAAGTAGCATAGTTCGGACGGTGTACTGCGTCCGAAGGACCTGTTTCCAGCAGAAAAGATAGCAAACTTGCACAACTTGTTTTCAGAGTTTAGTGCTTATGTCATCATCAAAATAAGGTTTGGGAAACATCAATCTCCCCCTTTTTGATGATGACAAATAGTCATTGAATAACCTAACCTATCCAATCATGAATATAAGAAATCAATAGATATGATTAATAGCACAACCAACAATTTTATCCAATCCTGTATATCAAAAATCAACAGATATAATTAATAGCACAACCAACAATTTTGCATATTCCTACTCCTTCTTTTGACATCATCAAAATAAGCTCCCCCTAAGAAAGTGCACTAAAATAACCAACAATAGCAACATTAAATTAGACCATTACGTGATAATAACCTCATCAACATCTATTTCAATTCCAAAACCATGATAAAAGTAATACATAATAGTAATATCAAATTATACGGATTAATGATTCATGGAGGAACAGAGAATCTAAGTCGAGTCATTTTTCTTCTTAGACCATTTTTCGATCTTGCACTTTTTGGTAGGTGCATCATCGCCAGTAGCTTCACTATCGTCATCTCCTGCATCGCATCGTTGCATGATAAAATTAAATGTATCGTCAATGTCCTCGTCATCGTCCACATCAGCATCAGCAGCACCTTGAGCAGGGGGTTCTTCATGATTATCCTTTTCTTCAGCATTATCAGTGTCATCACTTTCGGTAGAGGAGTCAAGGGTGTACTGCGATTGAATATTTGCAAATTGAACTTGAGTAGAAGCAGACATGCCCAAGCTGAGTGCCTCTTGCAGGATCATCTGACGAGTTTCAAGAATCTTTAACTTGCGATTAGTGTGACGTTGGAAGGAGCTCACCTGAGTGCTCAAGGAACTGAGAAGGTGGCAAATGTGTTAAAAGGAAGGTTCGGAGGAAGAAGGGCTTGGATCATGGACTAGTGGAGGTTTGTTTGAGAAGGAGGGGAATGGGGAAGTGCCAGACCAGAGGTAGAGGCTTGAGTTTTTGATCTTTCAATATCATAAGCAGCTTTAGTTATACCATTGATCATTAAAAAAACGTAAGCCCTTTCGCTCAATGTAGGCTTTGTCGAATTAGGGAGGGAATTGTTTTTTGCCAGTGAAAGGTATGTCAAGATATTCAAAAACTTTTGTGAGAAATTTGCCAAAGAGAATGTTTCGGCGAGTATCGATTAGAAATAGTTCCCACAAGGGACAGAAAAGGTACCCAAAATCGAGAGGAATCCCTTTGAAAACGCAGTAAACTAAGTAAAGCTGCATTTTTCCAGGATCGGTGTGATGCCCGTCAATTGGTAACAATAAATTTGTGACAAGAGTGTATAAAATGTTGATTTCAAGAGTGAGCAAGGTAGTCTTGGCTTCCGAGGCCTGTTTGAAATTGATATTAAAAATTGCTCTGACCTTGTCAATATCAAAACTAGTGTCCAGAGCAGGCCACTTTTCCAAATGAAAAGAAATAGGAAAATTCATTCGGGGATGAGAATTCACATTCAAAAATGGTATTTATGATGTTGGAAGAAATTTCAAGATTTGTGTTGTTCACACGAGAAACTAGTGTGCGAACAGTGGGGCCTTTTCTAAGGTTGGCTGTGAATTGGAGCACCATGTCATGATAAACAGGTAAGTCAATGTGAACTAAGTGACCCCAATTTTGTTTTTCAAAACAAGATTTGACGATTGGAAGACTCGATTCATCAAAAAGACCTTGGGAAACAGGTCTTTGAACAATGATAGATTTGCTAAAGAGAGATGTATACCGTTCAGATGCCTTGGCATCTATGAATTTTAGTAGAGGTGGATTTGTTGAACCTTGAGGATTAGCTGATGATTCCCCTTGCACTGGAGCTTTCCCTTTTGATTTACGTCCACGATTTGTTGTTGAAGAGCCTCCACGAAATCGAACCATTGTGAATTGAAAGTATATATAAAAGAAGAAAAAAGTGTGATTTTTGTTGGAAGTTGGTGGAGATTTGAAGAAATTTGATGGTAGATTGGTGAAAAAGAGTGCAATCAGGGTAATGAACAATTTGGGAATAAAGATTCCTCAAACAATTTGGCAAGAGAAGGAAGAAATTGTAAGAATTTTGAGGGGGAAGACTTTTCTCCAGAGGAGGGTTCGGGGATTTGGATGAGTCCGAAAGGGGGAAAGTGAACAGTTTTAAGCGAGCAGAGTGATCGTTCGGATGTCCAAATGATTTGTATACGTCCAATCGTGCGTCCGAAAGCAGATGAACGGACGATTGGAACTCAAAGCTAGTGCGTTTGATATTTTCTCGGACAATGAGGAGCGTCCGGTAGGATTCCAATGAGTAAATGAAGTAAGTGCGGAGAATTCCGACGATCATAAGCGTCCGAGGCAGAGAGGAGGTTTTCGGACGAGTGAGTGCGTCCGACAGAGACTATTGTTCGGACGAGCATGTGCGTCCAAACTAAGAATTTATGCCGATGTGAACTTTAAAATCCCCCAAATGATTTCTGAGAGATTCAGAACGATCTAAAGCCAAGGGTTTAGTAAAAATGTCAACCATTTGATCTAATGTAGACACAAATTCAACACATATTTCCTTCTTGCAAATAAGATTTCTAATAAAATGGTGTTTAGCATCATTGAGTTTGATTGTAGAGTGCATTACAGGATTTTTTGTGAGATTAATTGCATTAGTGTTGTCACACCTTATAGGCACACAATCGAAAACAACGCCAAAATCTTTTAAAATATGTTTTATCCACAGAAGTTGGGACAACAATTTTCAGCAGCAATGTATTCGGCTTCAGCCGTAGAAAGAGAAATAGAATTTTGTTTTTTACTAAACCTAGACACAAGACAATTACCCAGGAGATGACACATACCACTAGTACTTTTTCTATCAATTTTACACCCAGGAAAGTCAGTATCAGAATAACTAATTAAATCAAAAGTAGAGGATTTTGGGTACCACAGACCAAAATCCATTGTGCCCTTTAAGTATCTATACAACCTTATCAAAATCCTTTTCACAGCCATTAAGTGCGATTCTTTAGGGCAAGATTGAAATCTAGCACATAAACAAACAGTAAACTTAATATCTTGTCTGCTAGCCGTTAAAAAAAGTAGGCTTCCGATCATACCTCTATAGCGTTTTTCATCAACACTATTACCTTCTTCATCTTTATCAAGTTTGGTTGAGGTGCACATAGGTGTACCAACTTGTTTGCAATCTTCCATTCCGAATCATTTGAGTAGCTCCTTTGTGTACTTGATTTGTGTAATAAACATCCTTTCCTTTGTTTGGTGAACTTGAAGTCCAAGGAAAATTGTAACTCTCCCATCATACTCATTTCAAACCCTTTTTGCATCAAGTGTGAGAAATCCTTGTATAAGCTTCCATTAGTTGCTCCAAAAATAATATCATCAACGTAAATTTGAACAATTAACAAACCATTGAAATTTGTTTTGGTAAAGAGAGTGGTGTCAACGACACCAAGAGACAATCCATTTTCAATCAAAGGTTAACATGATCCAATTAGTCTTTCATACCAACCTCTTGGGGCTTGTTTCAAACCATATAAGGCTTTAGAGAGTTTGAAAACATGATTTGGAAAATTTTTATTTTCAAAACCGGGAGGTTGTTCAACGAAAACTTCTTGATCAATAAAACAATTTAAAAAGGCACTTTTGACATCCATTTGAAATAATTTGAAATCATTAAAACATGCATATGTGAGAAACATGCGAATGGATTCTAATCTAGCAACGGGTGCAAAAGTTTCATCAAAGTCAATACCTTCTTCTTGAGCATAACCTTTTGCAACAAGTCTAGTTTTGTTCCTTATGATTTCACCTTTATCATTTAATTTGTTTCTAAAAACCCATTTTGTTCCAATTACAGGATGAATTAATGGTCTTTCAACTAAGGTCCATACGTTATTTTTCTCAAATTGACTAAGTTCATCTTGCATGGCAATGACCCAAGATTCATCATTTAATGCATCATCTACATGTTTATGTTCAATGTGAGATCAAAGTAATGCACAATTACTATACAAAGGTTTATGAGATCGAGTTTTTACCCCATCGGATAGATCATCTATGATCAAATCTTGAGGGTGACTAGAGACAAATCTCCATGCTTTTGGAAGATCTTTTGGAATATCCTCGTTCTTTTTCTTCTTCTTCATCTACTTGATGGTTGTTGACATCATTGCTTGATGTGATCTCTTGATGATCTTCATGGATAGTGATCTTCTCAAGCTCCTTTTGAATACCTACATCTTCATCTTCACATATATTCTTTGAGATAACATCGTTAGCTTCATCAAATGTAACATGTACAACTTCTTCAATCAAGAGCGTTCTTCTATTATATACTCGGTACGCTTTCTTGTTACTAGAATATCCTAGAAAAATTTCTTCACCCGATTTTTTGTCAAATTTACCAAGATTTTCTTTGATTTTTAAAATAAAACATTTACAACCAAAAACTTTAAAATAGCTCACATCGGGTTTTTTACAAAACAAGAGTTCATACGAAAATAGGAGTTATGTTTAAAATAGATCTCAACAAAATTCGATTCATGACATAACAAGTCGTGTTAACGGCTTCGGCCCAAAAATATTGGGGTAAATCACATTCACTAATCATAGTTCTAGCGGTTTCTTGAAGTGTTCTATTTTTCCTTTCAACAACACCATTTTGTTGAGGAACTCTAAGAACCGAAAATTCATGTGAAATACCATTGTGATCACAAAATTCGGGAAAGCCTCCAAATATAAATTTGGCAGCATTGTCATTTCTTAATCGAGTGATCTTGAAATTCAACAAATTTTGAATTTTAGAAAACAATTTTGCAAATTTCTCAAAAGCTTCATTTTTGTGAACAAGAAATAATACCCAAGTATACCTAGAATTGTCATCCACAATCACAAAATCATGTTTACTACCACCAAGACTAGCATGTTGAGTTGGTCCAAACAAGTCTAACGGCAATAATTCTAAAGGTTTAAATGTAGACACACAATTCTTTGGTTTAAAGGAATCTAACTTTAACTTGTTTACCAAATTGGCATGCATCACAAATTTTATTTCTCAAAAACTTTAGTTTTGGCAAACCTCTTACCAATTCTTTCTTAGCAAGTTTTTTAATTAAATCCATATTAAAATGACAAAGTCTTCTATGCCAAAGCCAAGGATCATCTATGGAATCTGTAAGACATTTTACATTGCTATTACTAATTTTTTCAAGGTGAATCACATAAACATCATTGTGCCTAGCACCCTTAAATAAAACAACATGATTTTTATCAAGAATAAGACATTCACGCTTGGTAAATAACACATATAAATTTTTATCAGAAAGTTGACTTACACTCAATAAATTATAGTTCAAATTATCAACAAGAAGCACATTCTTAATCAAGGTCTCACCATTTTTACCTACATCACCAATGCTGATTGATTTTGCTTTATTGTTATCCACAAATGTTACTTTTCCACTATTTTTGGATTTGAGGTTTGTGAAGAGATAAGCATCACCCGTCATGTGTACATCTTGGGCATCCACTATCTATGAACCACTTAGCATTGTTGGTGATGTTTAGTACCTATACAACAAGTCAATTGATAACTTTTGGTACCCATATTTTCTTGGGTCCGTTAGAGTTAGTGAAATTGCGATTAATCCATACGGTTCCAAGTTTCTCATTTTTTTTGACATAGCACATATTCTTGACATGTCCATGTTGTTGGAAATACTTACAAATAATATTTTTATTTCCATATAAAGAGGATTTTGATTTTACAAAACATAAGTCATCCCTTCTAAATATGACACAATTTTTGTTGTTCAATACATTTCTATTTCTTTTCAAATCAGCAACATTTTCCCTTTTTCTAGTCAAGAGAACATTCAAATCATCCAATCTTTTCTTCAAGGAGGCTTATTCTTCCTTGACCCCTGATTTCACATGCATTCTCTTCTTGAAGTCACTATTTTCTTGTGATAACCTATATTTTCATTCACAAGTTTAGAGTTAGCATTCAATAAAGCATTTGATTTATTTACTAACTCCTTATTTCTAGCATATGATTCATTTAAGCTATCATACAATTTTAAAATGAAAGCTTCAAGGTCATTATCATCATTAGAGTCATTAGAGTCATAGTTATAATTTACCTCATCATCTCCAATGGTCATAAAGGCCATTTGTGCCGACTCCATTTCCTCTTCAACTTCTCCTTCGGAATTGTAATGATCCCATGTGATTTGAAAGTTGTTTAAGCAGGGCTTTCTTCCTTCCTTCTTTTTCTTGGAAGTACACTCATTTGCAAAGTGTCTGGTTTGACCGCATTCAAAGAACTTTTCATTTTGCTTCTTCATATCTAGCTTAGTCTTCCCTTTGAAATTATTTGAATTGGTAGCTCCACCTCTTCTCATTCTTCGTTTGTTGATGTAATGTTTAAGAAATCCTCTGGTGATGAGTGCAAGATCTCCTTCATCAAGATCTTCGTCTTCTAGATTGAATGAGGCATTTTCATCTTCTTCTTGAGAGGTCTTTAATGCAATGCTCCTTTTTTGTCTTGCTTCTTCATCATCCACCACTTTGGCCTTTAACTTCAATTCATAAGAAGTAAGAGAGTTGATTAGTAATTCAATAGGCATAGAATTTAAATTCTTGGCCTCCTCTATGGCGATTGTTTTGGCTTCCCATTCTTTGGAGAGAGCATTCAGGATTTTTCTATTCATTTCACCCATAGAATACTCCTTGCCCAAGGCTTCAACATCCTTAATGATGTCATTGAACCTACAATACATTTTGTCGATGTTTTCATGCAGTTCCATCTTGAAGGATTCATATTTGGCCACAAGCAGGGATTCCTTTTGTTCTCGAACATCGTCGCTTCCTTCATGGATTTCCTTCAATTTATCCCAAATTTCTTTGGTTGAGATGCATCATTTAGCACGCGTTGATTCGTTGGCATCTAGTGCGTTGTATAGCACATTCATTGCTTTTGCATTTGAGGTCAAGCTTGCCTTGTCTTGTGGAGTGAGACTCATCCCTCGTCTTTTCTCTTCTTCTATTTGTATGATCATCTATGATGGTAGCTTCAAATGAACCTTCATTTACAACATATCACAAGTCAATATCAATGGATTGCAAAAAAAAATTTCATCCTATCCTTCTAACTAGTAAAGTTTACTCCAATAAACAGAGGGGGCCCGATGCCTTACACACCTAGTTATAAATTAATAAAACACCTAAATCCTATTACTAACTAGATGGCATCCTGCAAGTATACGGTTGTCAACTAGTAGTAAAGGGAAGTAGGGATCGTTCCCATAAGGATTGTTGGAAGGCAATTACAAAAATTTTCGGATACTTGTGTAGTCAAGCGAAATCAAGCGATGGATGATAGTACTATTCTAATAAAAACCATAATTAAATGAAAGCGATAAAAACTTAAATTAAAGCTAGATTAACTAAAAAGTAAGTAAGTGGAAATAACTAATTAGGAAATTAGGAAACAAATTAATCTATTATAGTAAAAGCAAGCATCCAAGGAAAGCACATAATTCTAACCTAAATTAACCAAATTAAGACTAAAATTAAAAGCAAGCAAATTACCCAATTAAAAGGACTACAAATGAGAAACCTTCAATACTAAAAGCAATCATTTCTAAACTAGAAATTGGAAAGAGTTAAAGTAGAAATCTAAATATTTTTGGATTTTGAATAGAAATAAAGAAAGGCCACTAAGAATTAACTAGGAATTAATGCAAGAAAATTGAAAATTCAAACTAGAAATGCAAGAAATTATCAAGAACCCTAATTTTACCAAAGAAACCCTAAATAGCAAGCAAAGAAATTCTTACTAAATTAGACGAGAAAGCGAATAAAAATTATATCTACGCGAAGCTTGCGATTAACCCACAACGATTATCTAATCAAAATTTGAACTTGACAAGAAATTAAAAGAAGATCTAAGAGAAAATTAAAGAGAAATTTCTATTGAAAAAGAAAACTTGGAGTTCAACCTATCCTAAACTATCTAAAATCTCATAAGCTAAAACTATCTACTACTTACTCTTACTAATTTTTAAGTAGCTTAAATAGTCTAATATTACATTAGGCAAAAAATCAGGAGTTACTGGCTGAAAGTTTGCGAAATAGCCCTTACAACATAACTCTCAGCGAGTCAAGATCGCAGTATGGAACATTAGAGATCGCGATCTCAACTCTAATACAATAAGAATTTCCCGAGTTGAGATCGCGGTCTGGAACAGTCGAGATCACAATCTCGACTGTCATCCCTGCATTCTTCATTTCATCCATTTTTGCAATTTGGTCCCTTGAGCTTTGTTCCTTCCAACTTCCAACCTTGCATTTTTAACCTGCATAATATTAACACCATTAAGCACTTAATTAAAATAAAAATTTAACAAAAACTTATCATAATTAATTCAAGAATGAAAATACAAATACATATTAAAGAAATTAACTAAAATCCTTAATTACTTATCCAACTTTGGAATTTAAACTATCAAAATGCTATAATTTAGAGGGAAATCAACTCTAGTTTACTAGGGTTTTCACACCCCCAAACTTAGCATTTTGCTAGTCCTGAGCAAAACAAAGATTAACATTAAACGAAACCTACTAACATTCAAACATAAAAATACCTCCAAAATTGACGTGACACTTGATGAATCATGGATGTACTTAGAACAATTAAGCAATCTCTCAAGAAATGTTCAATACTACGTGATATGTGATGTCTATGAGTAAATCAATCCAAAATTAAAATTTTGTTTACATAGAAGCACACATTCATTCACTGCACAAGATTTCACATCACCAAGCATTACCATTCTCAAAAAGAGTAACCAAAAGTTTTAGTTCTTTTCATTTGAAACATCATAACTTCTCAATTCACAAATATTATGAAGTTAATCAACTCTCTCGACTAGGCATCATGAAAATAGAAGTTCAATTATGAATCAACTTAAATGCAATTGTCACACATTTCGGGAATAAACCTCTAACAACGAATAAGTAATATGAGATTAATGATTTTTCTAAGTATTACAAACATTTACTCCTTAACTTATTGGTATATTAAAAGGCAATTCCTAATGGCTTAATTCGGAGAAACAACATGGGTACATGTCGGAGTCCCGTTCTTGCCTCATTACTACTCTAATGGCTTATTTTGGAGAAACAACATGGGTACATGTCGGAATCCCGTACTCGCCTTATTCCTAAATTTTTTTTTTTGGTCCTAAACCAAGGAAAATGAGTGAAATGTACCTAAAATTTATCTCAAATATCAATTATTCACAAATTAGAAGAACATTCCCTATGCAAATACTCGAAATGTTCCAAAATTCCTTCTACTTCATTTCACTCATTTCTTTCCAAAAGATAGTTCATCAACCACATAATATAAGTGATTTGATGAGAAACAACATTTCAAATAAATTTTCCTAAAATTTCAGCACTTCTTTTTGAAAAATAGTAATGCTAAATTTATGAATTCTTAATGTTGCAAATGAATTTCTCACTCACACAAAAATTCTTGAGCTAAATGAATCAATTATACACTTCAATCACAAAGCATTGAACATCAAAATTTGTCACCATTGAGTACCTAATTGATCAATTTTCCATCCATTAATCATCAAGTAGCAACAAAATGTATAAAATGACCATTTCCAACACAAAAAGATAAACACCCCCAAACTTGTCACTTTTATTCTAATTGATGAATAAATCATCCTTCCACTCACCCAAAATTAAACATCAAGACATAACCACAAATAACGAAAACTACTTAAACTATGTCCTACTTTTAAGCCTAGAATTAAAATTGAGTAAAAATGTCAAGAGCAACCGTGCCATGCATCTCACCATTCAAGCTTAAAAAAAAACTTAATTCAATTCAACTCATCAACTAATGCAAAGATGGCATCAGCTTAGGGCCCTTAGCCACTCTACTTTTATTAAGCAATGACCAAACTTCACGAAGTTTCAAACATGTGATTCCAAAAGAAATTCAATCCATAAAGCATCAAAATGTATCAACTTTGAAGAGCATCAGCTTAAGGCCATTAGGCAAACTACTTAAAAAGAAAAACTAAAATACTTCAAATCCAGAGATTGAAAGTAAAATAAAAGTAATCCAAAGTAATCAAAAGTTATGGTGTTCAATAAAAACAGAGTGAATTATCATCATCCATCAAATCGATCCAATGATCAGGGTTGGTCTTCATCAATGCTCAAGCAAATGGTGGCTTCATCTCTTCATTGCATCTCTTCTTGACCCTCCTCAGCGTCACTAGGTTGGGCCTCTTCATGATCATCATCCACGTCCCCTCCAGTCGCACCCGTGTAGCTAGATCCCTCATGATGTGTGGTAGCCGCCGGTGGTGTGTAGTACTATCCACGAGGTGGACCAAAGTGCCATGTTGGAGGTGATGGCGGCTGGACCCAAGTGCCTAATGATGTAATCTTTAAAGCTTCTCCAATGATGGTCAAGTTGTTGTGCATCACCATTTGACTATACGACTAGTACCCTTGTAGATCATTCCTTTCTATTTTTTCATTTACCGGAGCAATAAATACCAAACCTGGGGGTATCGAAATCATTGAAGTTCTCTGAGGTAGTGGTGGCTGTTTGTGGCTGTGGTTGGGTAGGGTGCTTCTCTTGGTGGTGCTTTCCATATTCTCACACAATCCTACAGACATATTCCCGATTGATCCTTCCTCTAGGATGTGTCAAAGGTTCCAAATGACCAATCGGGCAACCCGCTATGGTGCAAAGATGGTGAATTAGACTAGGGGCATAGAATATGGGTCGTCCAGACCTACCGCTATCTAAAACCCCTATCTAATAAGGTGACCAACATTCACCGGGACCCCAGTCATGATGGCATAAACTAAGAGTACTTTGTCCCTTTGGATAAAGCTCACAACATTGGACCCCCAAATGCGGCTACTGATAAAATAAAACCATAACTTAGCCACTAATGAGAGTTCTTGATGAGCAAATTTTAACTCAGTGGCAGATGAAGTACTCTTAATCCACTCTACCCTTCTATCATCAAATGGTATCTTTGATTGCATTCATATCCTTATTTTCATTGTTCAAAAATACCAAATATTGACTAGAAGGTACGGGGGGTATGTTGAAATACGCATTAATCTCATCAGCACTAAAATCTACCAAAACCCCGCGTATGTGAACCTTGCAATCTTCTATCTCACATAAATTACAATGAAACTCTTTGACTAACTGGGTAGGCCCGGGGTCAACCTGAGTGTTAAAACCCTCCTAATGCCTTGACCTAATTTGTTCTTCTATCGCTCGCCTAACATCTTCTATCGCTTCTGTGTCAATACCCCTTGAAGCCAAATTTCTTCAAAAATCCTCAAAAAGATGCTTGCTTTGATGTTCCTAGAGAAAGACAAAATGATATTCGTGACGGGTGTGGAGTTTTAAGTGATTTTTGGTGAAGATGAGGGAAGATTTTGAGGATTTGGGGTTAGGGCTTTTGGATGAGAGAAGAAGAATAGGAAAAATTTGTGAAAAGATAGGAAAGATCGAAGTCATTCTTTTAAAAAAAATTTCAGCGTATCGAGATCGCGGTCTCAGTTTTGAGATCGCAACCTGACCTGATGTCGAGATTGCGGTCTTGACCTAGGTATCGCGATCTCGACAGATTTGATATCGCAATCTCAAATTTGAGACCGCGATCTCAACTCGTTGCAAAAATAGCCTTTGCGGAACTTTGGAGTTTTGACTTCGATCTCAAAGTTGAGATTGCGATCTCAACCTAAATGACCATTTTGCCCTCCAGAAGTTTGAGTTTGAGACCGCGATCTCAAATTTTGAAATCGCGGTCTCAAGCTCAATTTCTGCAAAGTGAATTTTCACACTTAGCCGATATTGCTTCACTCTTGACCACTTTTCTCCATTTGTAGGGTAAGAGACAAACAAATTTATTCACAATTTAGGATGACAATCTAGACTCATTCTTTAGAGACTATTTATTTAACTCAAAAATTCAACTCTTTTTTTTTTTATATAACAAAAATTCAAACCAATTTACTCAAAATCAATAAGTATCAATTAAAAATCACACCGAAAGAAAGCAATCACAACTAAATTAAATTAGATTGGGTTGCCTACCAAGAAGCGCTCTTTTATTGTCACTATGTTGACTATGGCATGACCCTCATTCTTGTGTTAATCGGACGATTTCTCATCCACCATCAATGATTCCTCCAAAGTAGGGTTGAAGTCGATGTCCATTGACCTTGAAAGCTCCCTCTTTCCCCTTTATCTCCACCGTTCCATGAGAAAAGGTTTGGACCACTTCAAAGGGACCTCTCCATCTTGACTTTAGCTTTCCCGAAAATAACTTGAGTCTTGAATTATAAAGGAGCACTAAATCACCGACTTTAAATTCCTTCGTTTGGATATGCTTATCATGCCATGCCTTTGTCTTATACTTATAAATTAAAGAATTTTCAAATGCCTCCCTCCGGAATTCATCCAACTCATTCAAATCAAGCATCTGTTTTTCATATGCCTTCTTCAACTCAAAATTCAAGTTCTTTATGGCCCAATATGCCCTATGTTCAAGTTCTACCGACAAATGACACATTTTTCCATACACAATATGGTACGAAGACATGCCTATGGGAGTTTTAAATGCCATACGATAGGCCCACAAAGTGTCATCTAACTTCAATGCCCAATTTTTCCTAGCATTATTCACCATTTTCTCTAGGATTCTCTTCAATTTTCGGTTTGACACTCCACTTGGCCCAATGTTTGTGGGTGATAAGCTAAAGAAACCTTGTGCGTCAGCCCATATTTTGTCATTAATGCCTCAAATTGAGAATTCTTGAAATGTTATCCCCCATCACTAATGAGAGACCGGAGAACTCCAAACCGAGAAAAGATATTCTTGCGAAGGAATTTAGTAACCACCTTGGCCTCATTTGTTGGGGTAGCAATTGCTTCAACCCACTTCGACACATTGTCCACCATGACCAAAATGTACTTATTGGAGTATGAGACTAGAAAAGGTCCCCCACGAATTCAATCCCCCATGCATCAAATACCTCCAACCGGTGAATTCAATAATACCATGAAGGGGCATTTCATGTTTCCTTGAAATATTACCCACCCTTTGACATTCATCACATTTGAGCACAAAATCCCGGGAATCCTTAAACATAGTTGGCCAATATAAACCACTTTGTAAGATCTTGAAAGCCGTCCGTTGAGCTCCACGGTGCCCCCCTAATGCCTTTTACACACCTAATTATAAATTAATAAAACACATAAATCCTACTACTAACTAGATGGTATCCCGCAAGTATACGGTTGTCAACTAGAAGTAAAGAGAAGTAAGGATCGTTCCAACAAGGATTGTTGGAAGGCAATTACCAAGATTTATGGGTACTTGTGTAGTTAAGTGAAATCAAGCGATGGGTGATAGAACTATTCTAATAAAAACCATAATCAAATGAAAGCGATGAAAATTTAAATTAAAGCTAGATTAACTAAAAAAGTAAATAAGTGAAAATAACTAATTACGAAATTAAGAAACTTGTTAATCTATTCTAGTAAAAGCAAGAGCTTAAAGGAAAGCACTTAATTCTAACCAAAATTAACCAAATTTAGACTAAAATTAAAAGCAAGCAAATTACCCAACTAAAAGAACTACGAATGAGAAACCTTGAATATTAAAAGCAATCATTTCTAAACAATAAATTGGAAAGAGTTAAACTAGAAATCTAAATATTTTTGGATTTTTGATAGAAATAAAGAAAGCCCACTAAGAATTAATTAGAAATTAATGCAAGAAATTGAAAATTCAAACTAGAAATTATCAAGAACCCTAATTTACCTAAGAAACCCTAAATTGCAAGTAAAGAAATTCTTTCTAAATTAGACAAGAAAGCAAATAAAAATTATATCCACACGAAGCTTGCAATGAACCCACTAGGATTATCTAATCAAAATTTGAACTTGACAAGAAATTAAAAGAAAATCTAAGAGAAAATTAAAGAGAAATTTCTATTAAAGAAGTAAACTTGGAGTTCAGGCTATCCTAAACTATCTAAAAACTAACTAAAACTATACATCTACTCTTTCTCTTACTAATTTTTAAGTAGTTTAAATAGTTTAATATTACAAAAGGGAAAAAAAATAGGAGTTACTGGCTGAAAGTTTACAAAATTGCCCTTATAACTTAATTCTCAGCGAGTCAAGATCGCGGTGTGGAACATTGGAGACCGCAATCTTGACTCTAATATAGTAAGACAATTTCCCGAGTCGAGATCACGGTCTGGAACAATCGAGAGCGCGATCTTGACTCTCCTCCCATCATTCTTCATTTCATCCATTTTTGCAATCTGGTCCCTTAAGCTTTGTTTCTTCCAGCTTCTAACCTTTAATTTTTAACCTGCATAATATATTAACACCATTAAGCACTTAATTAAACTAAAAATTTTACAAAACTTATCATAATTAATTCAAGAACGAAAATACAAATACATATGAAAGAAATTAACTAAAATCCTTAATTACTTATCCGATTTCAGAATTTAAACTATCAAAATGCTATAATTTAAAGGAAAATAACTCTAGTTGTTTACTAGAGTTATCACATCCCCAAACTTAGTGTTTTGCTAGTCCCAAGCAAAACAAAGATTAACATTAAACGAAACCTACTAACATTCAAACATATAAACACCTCCAAAGTTGATGTGACACTTGATGAATCATGGATGTTCTTAGAGCAATTAAGCAATCCCTCAAGAAATGTTCAACACTACCTGATATGTGAAGTATATGAGTAAATCAATCCAAAATTGAAATTTTGTTTTACATAGAAGGACACATTCATTCACTGTACAAGATTTCACATCACCAAGCATTAGCATTCTCGAAAAGAGTTACTAAAAGTTTTAGTTCTTTTCATTTGAACATCATTACTTCTCAAATCACAAATATTATAAAGTTAATCAACTCTCTCGACTAGGTATCATGAAAATAAAAGTTCAATTAGGAATCAACTTAAATGCAATTGTCACACATTTCGAGAATAAACCTCTAACAAGGAATAAGTAATGTGAGATTAATGATAAGTATTACAAACATTTACTCCTTAATTTATTGGTATATTAAAACGCAATTCCTAATGGCTTAATTCGAAGAAATAACATGGGTACAAGTCGGAATCCCGTACTTGCCTTATTACTACTCTAATGGTTTATTTCGAAGAAACAACATGGGTACAAGTCGGAATCCCGTACTCGCTTTATTACTACTCTAATGGTTTATTTCGAAGAAACAACATGGGTACATGTCGGAATCCCGTACTCGCCTTATTCCAATTTTTTTATTTTTTTATTTTTTTCGGCCCTAAACCCAGGAAATGGAGTGAAATGTACCAAAAATTAATCTCGAATATCAATTCTTCACAAATTAAAAGAACATTCCCAATGCAAGCACACGAAATGTCACAAAATTCGTTCTACTTCATTTAACTCATTTCTTTCCAAAAGATAGTTCATCAACCACATAATATAAGTGATTTGATAAGAAACAACATTTCAAATAACTTTTCCTTAAATTTCAGCACTTCTTTTTGAAAAATAGAAATGCTAAATTTATGAATTCTTAATGTTGCAAATGAATTACTCACTCACACAAATTTTTTTGAAATGAATCAATTATACACTTCAATCACAAAGCATTGAACATCAAAATTTGTCATCATTGAGTACCTAATTGATCAATTTTCCATCCATTAATCAACAAGTGGCAACAAAATGTATAAAATGACCATTTCCAACACAAAAAGATAAACATCCCCAAACTTGTCTCTTTTATTTTAATTGATGAATAAATCATCCTTCCACTCACCCAAAATTAAACATCAAGACATAACCACAAATAACAAAAAGTACTTAAACTATGTTCTACTTTTAAGCTTAGAATGAATTGAGCAAAAATGTCAAGAGCAACCGTGCCATGTATCTCACCATTCAAGCTTCAAACAAAATCATCATTCAATGCAACTCATCAACTAATGCAAAGATGGCATCAGCTTAGGGCCCTTAGCCACTCTACTTTTCTTAAACAATAACCAAACTGACCTTGTCACCAAGTGTCAACATGAGAATCCAAAAGAAATTCCATCCATAAAGCATCACAATGTATCAACTTGGCTTCAGTTTAAGGCCATTAGACAACTAAAGAAAAACTAAAATACTTTAAATCCAAAGACTGAAAGTAAAATAGAAGTAATCCAAAGAAATCAAAAGCTATGTTGTTCAATAAAAATAGAGAAAATTATCATCATCTATCAATTCGATCCAATGATTAGGTTTGGTCTTCATCTATGCTCAAAGTGGCTTCATCTCTTCATTCCATCTCTTCTTGACCCTCCTCAGCATCACTAGGTTGGGCCTCTTCATGATCATCATCCATGTCCCCTCCAGTCGCACTCGTGTGGCTAGATCCCTCATGATGTGTGGTAGCTGCTGGTGGTGTGTAGTATTGTCCACGAGGTGGACCAAAGTGCCATGCTGATGTGATGGTGGCTGGACCCAAGTGCCTAATGAAGTAATCTTTAAAGCTTCTCCAATGACGGTCAAGTTNATTTTGCGCATGAACATTTGACTGTACGACCAGTACCCTTGTACATCGTTCTTTTCTTCTTCATTTACCGAAGTAATAAATACCAAACCTGGGGGTATCGAAATCATTAAAGTTCTCTTAGGTGGTGGGACTGTGGCTGTGGCTGGGTAGGGTGCTCTTCCTGGTGGTGATTTTCATATTCTCTTACCATCCCATAGACATATTCTCGATTGATCATTCCTCTAGGATGTGTCAATGATTCCACATGACCAATCGGGCAACCCCCTATGGTGCAAAGATGGTGAATTAGACTAGGGGTATAAAATATGGGTCGTCCAGACCTACTAGTCTCTAAAAACCCCTGTCTAATAAGGTGACCACCATTCACTGGGATCCCAGTCATGATGGCATAGACTAAGAGTACTTTGTCCCTTTGGATAAAGCTCACAGCATTGGATCCCCAAATGCAGCTACTGATAAAATAAAACCATAACTTAGCCACTAATGAGAGTCCTTGACGAGCAAATTTTATCCATTCAGTGGAAAACTAAGTACTCTTAATCCACTCTACCATTCTATCACAAATGGCATCTTTGATTGCATTCATATCCTTATTTTTGTTGTTCAAAAATGCGAAATATTGACTATAAGGTACAGGGGTAAGTTGAAATACGCATTAATAACATCAGCACTAAAATCTACGAAAACCCCCCATATGTGCACCTTGCCATCTTCTAACTCACATAAATTACAATGACACTCTTTGACTAACTGGGTAGCCCCGGGGTCAAGCTAAGTGTTAAAACCCTCCCAATGCCTTGACCTAATTTGTTCTTCTATCGCTCTTCTAGCATCTTCATATATTCTCCAATGCATGGATAGGTCAAAATTCCTCTCTCTAATCACCTCATGCTTCTCGTTATTCTCGAATAATTGGTGAGCCCTATCACTCGAGAATTGAGGTTCAATTTGCTCACCACCCTCAAATGGTTGTTCCGAACCCCCTTCTCCGCTCCTACCCTCTCCGAATTTCCTTTTTAGTTCTAGAAAAGAGAAGTTCTGAAGAATATAGAACTAGTCCCTCTCCCTCTCATTCTAACTCTTCTCTTAGCACTGCTATATACCCCTCTCATCATTTTCTTTATGCAAATGGAATTTAATCACCAATTTCAAAATCCAACCTTCAATCAAGAATCAACAGTACAAAATCACAATCACAAATTCCCAAAATTTTTTCGAGTATTTCTATTCAACTTCACAAATCAAACCAATAATTCCAACAATTGGACAATTTAAAATCACAATTCTTCTAAAACAAATTAGCACCAATTACTTGTCCACAATTCAATAATTAAATACCACAAATTTATCATAATTTAATCAACAAAACTCCACAATTGCCTTCAAAAATTACCAATTACTACTAATATTCCAAGGTAGGATATTACTCGTTCTTTTTTAGATTGAAATTTTTTCAAGAATTGCTTGTGTGTCAATCCCCCTTGAAGCCAAATTTCTTCCAAAAATCCTCAAAAAGATGCTTGCTTTGATGTTCCTAGAGAAAAATAAAATGATCATTAGTGGTCGGTGTGCAGTTTGAAGTGATTTTTTGTGAAGATGAGGGAAGAATTTGAGAAGTTGGGGTTAGGGCTTTCGGATGAGAGAAGAAGAATAGGGAAAGTTTGTGAAAAGAAAATAAAATATTGAAGCTTTTAAAAAAATTTAGGCAGTCGAGATCGAGGTCTCAGTTTTGAGATCCCGATCTGACCTGATATCGAGATAGCGGTCTCGAATATTTGAGATTGTGGTCTCAGATATGAGATCACGGTCTCAGATTTGAGACTGCGATCTCAACTCAGTGCAAAAATAGCCTTTGCGGAAGTTTGGAGTTGAGACCGCAATCTCAAGTTTGAGATCGCGATCTCAACCCAAATGACCATTTTGCCTTCCAGAAGTTTGAGTTTGAGACCGCGGTCTCAAGCTCAATTTCTTCAAAGTGAATTTTCACACTCAGCCGAAATTGCTTCACTCTTAACCACTTTTCTCCATTTAGAAGGGTAACCTACAAACAAAAAAATTCACAAATTAAGGATGACAACTTTCACTAATTCTTTTGCACCATTTATTCAACTCAAAAACTCAACTTCTTTTTTTTTTAAACAAAAATTCTAACCTAATTCAAACCAATTTACTAAAAATCAAGCCAATTAAAAAAAAAAATCACCCAAAAGAAAGCAATAACAACTAAATTAAAGACTTGGGTTGCCTCCCAAGAAGCGCTCTTTTATAGTCACTAGCTTGACTATGGCATGACCCTCATTTTAAGTAATTGAGGATGATTGATCCTCCTTTCCCTTTTGGTTTCCACGAAAAATGTTTGATCCCCTTTTTCTTCATGATTAAAGCTTGATTTTCTGGTTTTCCATGCACAAGTCCTTTCTTTCTAGCCTTAGCCATCGCTAGTGCCCCAATTAACATTTCCAATTGTTTCTCAAACCATTTTCTTTTCTTCTTGTGCCTTCTCAATTTCTTGACATCACCATTTTGCTTATTCTTTGCAAAACTCTCTTCAACCTTCATCAACACACATCCCTTAGCATAAGGTGGTTTTTCTTTCAATACATTTCTCGGATCCTCCTTTATTTCCAACACTTGCTTGAGCGAATTGCCTTGGTTAACTTCATTTTGTTCTTCATTTGACCTAGCAAGGATAGAATTAAGAGATTGGTTAGCACATTTCTCTTCAACAATGGGAATATTGTCATTATATACAAACACATCAAATTCAATTGATTCATTTTCAACTCGTAAGATCAATTTCTCTTTGTTCACATCAATTAATGCATGAGCGGTTGACAAGAAAGGCCTCCCTAGAATCAATGGAATCTCACTCTCTTCACCCGTATCTAGCATAAAGAAATCAACGGGAAATACCAACTTTTCAACTTGTACAATCACATCTTCCAACAAGCCATATGGTTTTCTCTCGGATAAATCCGCCAATTGGAGTGTGATATTAGTTGCCTTGATATTGTTGATCCCTAACTTGTCATAGATGGCCTTTGGTATGATATTTATGCTTGCCCCCAAATCAGAAAGCTATGATCGAGGCCACATTTCCTCCAACATTCACCGGTATCATAAAACTACCGGGATCTTTAAGTTTAAGGGGTAAACACCTTTGAACAATGGCACTACATTGGGCATCAAGGCATACTTTCTCATCATCATCCCACTTTCGCTTCCTTGCCAAAAGATCCTTCATGAAACGAGCATAGTTGGGTATCTTGGTGAGGATATCAATCAAAGCAATGTTGACATTAATCTTTTTCAACATATCCAAGAAATGGGTGAATTGCTTGTCTTTTTCCTCCTTTCTTGGATCAATGAGTCTTTGAGGGTATGGCTCTTTTATTTATGGATCCATCATCAAAGGTTCCTCCACATGCTTCTTCTTGGATACTGTGATCTCATTCTTTCGTTCCTTCTTGGCTTTATCATCAACCACTTCCCTTTCATTCTCAACTACCTTGGACTTTTGTTCCTTGCTTCCTTGCTCTACCTTTTTCTTCTCCTTACATTCAACCAATTCATTTCCACTCCGAAGATTAGGGTTATGGCATTGCATTGCTCCTTGGGGTTTGGAATAGTATCACTCGAAAATGCCCCAATAGGTTTGTCATTATTCAACCTTGCCCATTGGCCCAATTGAATATCCAAATTTCTTGTTGAAACCTTCAAATTCTCATAATCTCTTTTATGCTCTTCCCCTTTCCTATCCAATTCTCTTCTCAAATACTCGGCTTCTCTTTTCCAACCTTCTTCACCCAAATTCTCTTTAGGAGGATATTGATCATGATACATGGGTTGGGAAGAATTTGCATAATGGAAAGGAGGTCTTTGTTGTTGGTTTTGAAATGAAAGGTTGGGGAAAGGTTGATATGAGTTGGGTTGGAAATTTCTTTGATGTGCCGGTTGATAAGGTCTAGATGAGGAATTCAGGACTTAAGAGTGTGTTGGGCATTTTGAGGTGGGGGATTTGGTTGGTAAGGAGGATTGGATTGGTTGTTGGTGTTACTCCATGAGAAATTTGGGTGATTCCTCCAAGAACCATCATGGATTGTAAGTGTTCCCATAAGCTCCGGATTGGTTCCTTAGAAATGAAGATTGATTAGCCATATAGTTGATTTGCTCATTAGCTCCATGTGGCATCTCACAATTCCCATTGGCATGGCCGCCTCCACAAAAATCACATGTCATGCTTGGTTGAGTTGGAGAAGAAGTCATAGCATTTACACTACTATGTTTCCTAGATTCTCCAACGCTTTTGCCATGTTATTCATCACACTCATGAACATGCTTTGTTGTGCCAAAAGGGCATCTTGCATGTTTAGATTCAATGCTCCACTACTTGCATTGGCTTGATTAGCCTGGTGTTGAACTACCGGTGGAGTTATTGGTCGATGATGGTAGTGGTTGTATGCCAACCTATTCAACAATTCTTGAGCTTCTTCCGGAGTCTTATTTGAGATAGGGCCATCGACGGAGGCATCTACGATGGATTTTATCTATTTAAGTAAACCATTATAAAAGGTTTGGACTTGAAGCCACAAATGAATAGGGGGGCGTGATGCGGGCATTTTCCTAGCAACTCTTTGAATCTTTCCCTAGCTTCCCTTAGGCTTTCACCGACATCTTGTCTGAACGATGTAATTTCATTCCTTAATCTAGCGGTTCTTGTGGGTGGAAAGTAATTCACCAAGAACTCTTGAGCAGGTTGGTTCCAAGTGGTGAATGTTCCTTGGGCGTGGGATTTCAACCATGAATTTTCCCTATAACGAAGAGAAAAGGGAAACACCCTGATTCGCACACAATCCGGGTGTACTCCATTAAACTTAAATGTGTCCAAGACTTCTTCAAAATTTTTGAGGTGTGTGTAGGGGTCTTCATTTGGTCCACCTCCAAACATGGCATGGGCTTGAAGAATTTTGATTAGGGCGGGCTTGATTTTGAAATTGTTGGCTTGCATGGGCATCTGTGCAATACTTGGGTTCGCCCCATCAAAATTAGGTAAAGCATATTTCCTCAATGGCCTTCCATTCCCATTCATGCCATTTCCATTCCTATTTCTGGCCACCCATTCCATTATTTCCAACTACCTCTTCTTCGTTTTCCATGTTCACATTCCCTTGATGAGCATTAGCATTTGCCATTTCTATCATTTCTTGCTCTTGTTGTACCCGTCTCAATCTTCTAAGTTCTCTAAGATCTTTCTCCCTCTCCTTGTCTAAGCAAATGAATGGCCCTTGAGCTCCTCTTACCATGCACTACACAAAACCAAAATAGTCAATTCCGGAAGAGAACCAATCAAACATAAAAATCAATAAAATTAACAACTAAATTAAACTAAACTAAAGTGCTTAATCTACACGACCCGTAAAGTGCTTGATATTGCCAAAAACCGAAGACAATCCCCGGCAACGGTGCCAAAAACTTGATGCCTTTTACACACCTAGTTATAAATTAATAAAACACCTAAATCCTACAACTAACTGGATGGCATCCCGCACGTATACGGTTGTCAACAAGTAGTAAAGGGAAGTAGGGATCGTTCTCACAAGGATTGTTGGAAGATGCAATTACCAAGATTTATGGGTACTTGTGTAGTTAAGCGAAATCAAGCGACGGGTGATAGAACTATTCTAATAAAAACCATAATCAAATGAAAGCAATGAAAACTTAAATTAAAGCTACACTAACTAAAAAAGTAAATAAGTGAAAATAACTAATTACGAAATTAAGAAACTTGTTAATCTATTCTAGTAAAAGCAAGTAAAAGAAAGCACTTAATTCTAACCTAAATTAACCAAATTAAGACTAAAATTAAAGCAAGTAAATTACCCAACTAAAAGGACTACAAATGAGAAACCTTGAATATTAAAAGCAATCATTTCTAAACTATAAATTGGAAAGAGTTAAACTAGAAATCTAAATATTTTTGGATTTTTGATAGAAATAAAGAAAGCCCACTAAGAATTAACTAAGAATTAATGCAAGAAATTAAAAATTCTAACTAGAAATGCAAGAAATTATCAAGAACCTTAATTTACCTAAGAAACCCTAAATTTCAAGTAAATAAATTTTTACGAAATTAGACAAGAAAGCGAATAAAAATTATATCTACGCGAAGCTTGCGATGAACCCAATATGATTATCTAATCAAAATTTGAACTTGACAAGAAATTAAAAGAAGATCTAAGAGAAAATTAAAGAAAAATTTCTATTAAAGAAGTAAACTTGGAGTTCAAGCTATCCTAAACTATTTAAAAACTAACTAAAACTATCTACTCTTTCTCTTTCCAATTTTTAAGTAGCTTAAATAGTCTAATATTACACTAGGCAAACAAAATCAAGAGTTACTGGATGAAAGTTTACAAAATTGCCCTTACAACTTAACTCCCAGAGAGTCGAGATCGCGGTCTAGAACATTTGAGACCGCGATCTCGACTGTAATACAGTAAGACAATTTCTCGAGTCGAGATCGCGGTTTGGAACAGTCGAGACCATGATCTCGACTCTCCTCCCAACATTCTTTATTTCATCCATTTTTGCAATCTGGTCCCTTAAGCTTATTGTTTCTTCCAGCTTCTAACCTTTAATTTTTAACCTACATAATATTAACACCATTAAGCACTTAATTAAACTAAAATTTAACAGAACTTATCATAATTAATTCAAGAACGAAAATACAAACACATATGAAAGAAATTAACTAAAATCCTCAATTACTTAACCAATTTTGGAATTTAAACTATCAAAATGCTATAATTTAGAGGAAAATAACTCTAGTTTACTAGAGTTATCACTCCCAACCGGAGATGAATGACAATGTCTTAATTTATCGGATACTTCACATTCCGGAACATATCTCCTTAGGACTTGATCATTGCACTTTCGGAACAAATACGGTTCTTCCCAAAAATAATGTTTAAGTTCTGCAAAGAATTTCCTCCTCTCATTGATGTTTAGCATATTTGGTACTATCCTTGCCACAAAATAATTCACAATATCCGCATACCATGGGCTCACCTCCTTCACCTCAAACAACTTCTCAATTGGAGATTCTTCATTGATTAGTCCATTCTTCAAAATTGACAAGTTTAGATTCCTCGTTGAATTCATCATTGTAGTATAGCGGTAAGTATTCCCGCCTGTCACGCGGACGACCCGGGTTCGATCCCCAGCAATGACGCAAAAAACTTGATGCCTTACACACCTAGTTATATAATAAAACACCAAAATCGTACAACTAACTAGATGGCATCCCGCAAGTATAAGATTGTCAACTAGTAGTAAAGGGAAGTAGGGATCGTTCCCACAAGGATTGTTGGAAGGAAATTACCAAGATCTATGGATACTTGCGTAGTTAAGCAAAATCAAGCGATGGATGATAGAAATATTCTAATAAAAACCATAATTAAATGAAAGCCATAAAAACTTAAATTAAAGCTAGATTAACTAAAAAGTAAGCAAGTGAAAATAACTAATTACGAAATTAAGAAACTAATTAATCTATTCTAGTAAAAGCAAGCAAAGGAAAGCACATAATTCTAACCTAAATTAACCAAATTAAGACTAAAATTTCATGTTCTAAAAGAAAGCAAATTAACCAATTAAAAGGACTACAAATGAGAAACCTTCAATACTAAAAGCAATCATTTCTAAACTAGAAATTGGAAAGAGTTAAACTAGAAATCTAAATATTTTTGGATTTTTGATAGAAATAAAGAAAGCCCACTAAGAATTAACTAGGAATTAATGCAAGAAAATTGAAAATTCTAACTAGAAATGCAAGAAATTATCAAGAACCCTAATTTTACCAAAGAAACCCTAAATTGCAAGTAAAGATATTCTTACTAAATTAGACGAGAAAGCGAATAAAAATTATATCTACGCGAAGCTTGCGATTAACCCACTACAATTATCTAATCAAAATTCAAACTTGACAAGAAATTAAAAGAAGATCTAAGCGAAATTTCTATTGAAAAAGAAAACTTGGAGTTCAAGCTATCCTAAACTATCTAAAATCTAACTAAAACTATCTGCTACTTACTCTTGCTAATTTTTAAGTAGCTTAAATAGTCTAATATTACACTATTTAAGTAAGCAAAAAAGCAGGAGTTACTGGCCGAAAGTTTACAAAATTGCCCGTACAATATAACTCTCAGCGAGTCAAGATCGCGGTATGGAACATTAGAGATCGCGATCTCGACTCTAATACAGTAAGACAATTTTCTGAGTCGAGATCGCTATTTGGAACAGTCGAGATCACGATCTCGATTCTCCTCCCAACATTCTTCATTCATCCATTTTTGCAATCTGGTCCCTTGAGCTTTGTTCCTTCCAGCTTCCCACCTTTAATTTTTAACCTACATAATATTAACACCATTAAGCACTTAATTAAACTAAAAATTTAACAAAAACTTAGCATAATGAATTCAAGAAGGAAAATAAAAATACATACGAAATAAATTAACTAAAATCCTCAATTACTTATCCAACTTTGGAATTTAATCTATCAAGATGCTATAATTTAAAGGGAAATAACTCTAGTTTACTAGAGTTATCAGGGCCTAGTAATGGATTGACCCTCAAAAAATAAAGCATTGTTAAAATAGGGTTGCCATGATAGATCTTTTCTCACAAGCAATTTAAGCAAAAGAATCAGACTAAGTTCTGATACCAATTGTTGGTCACAAAGCAACCTAAGAGGGGGGTGAATTTGGTTTCTAAAATTACTTGATAAAGATTAAACTTATTGAGACTTTTTCACTAACAAATAATATAATGAAGATAGAATCAATAAAGCTTAAGGAATGTAAAGAAAGTAAGAAAGGAGATTAAACAAACAATACTTCCAAGCTAACAAGCTTGAAGTGTTAATCCACTAGAATGCTTCACAAACGTGGTGAGCCAATAATCTTTACAAAGTAGGACAATTCTTGCTCACACTAAAACTCTTTTAGTTGAGCCAAGAATTTTACTCACAACCTCACTTTTGTACAAGATTATCACTCCACTCAAAATTTTGAATTGCACTCTAAGCTACACACTAATACAATATAGCACTATAGCCAATTTGCACTCAAATTGCTCTTTTCTAAGGCTTGCATTCAATGTACTTAGATGCTACTTACAAAATAATAGAGCAGGTATTTATAGGAGCAATAAATTCTGATTGTAACTACTTCCCAACGGCTCAATAATAAATGCACAAAAACTAGCCGTTAAGGGTTTTGGACATCTGAGATAAAGATGGTCCGTCTGACACAGCGTCCGATGTGAAGGATGTTATTCGGACTGCCGTGCATGCATCCGTTTCATTGTCCAGACTGGGTTTCAGACGGTCCTGTTTGTCCGAAGCAAGCTTTGTTCGGACAGTTGTATGCGTCTGTTGAGGAGCTTAGGATTCTTGATTCTTATCAATCGGACGAAAATATATGTCTTAGGGATATTTTCTTGGACACGCTTGTGCGTCCATTTCAGGTGCATGAAGAAGTTTGCTTTCTGTCTGTCTGTTCAAACGGTAAAATGCGTCCGAGTAAGTCTGTATCGGATGCTCCTGTTCGTTCGAGGAAAGTAGCATAGTTCGGAAGGTGTACTGCGTCCGTAGGACCTAATTTTAACAGAGACAGAAAAAATAGCAGACCTGCACAGCTTTTTTTCAGAGTTTTAGTGCTTATGTCATCATCAAAATAAGCTTTGGGAAACATTAAGCATAAAGTGCCTGCAAAATCACCAGGGTGGGTTTCTCAGAAATATCTACCTCTTGCTCATCATTCCGAGCGTGTTGACTATTCCTTGATCTTGCACCTACATCATATAATTTGTCATTCGATTCATAGTCATTGGAATCGTAATTAAGACACACACTTTGATGAGCATGTCTCATTATGCAAGCATAAGGCTCAGGTCGGCTAAATTGTTGATTAGGCTCATTCTGTGCCTTAGGTAATGTCTCCAAAAAGCATTGAATACTTTTAATAGACCTTTCTATTTTGGCAAAACGAGATTCTAAGGCATTAAACCTCGAACTCTCCCCTTCTTGGGACATTTTTACCGACAAAGAAATTAAAGAACAAAGAGAAACTTTTGGATGATAGGGTTAGTAAAAAATATGGAAGGAGCTCACTATACTCCCTTAGTCTGTTTGCACTAAAATTTAGAGATGGCACACAAGTTCACTCGTATTTTCCTCAAATTCAAGGCTTTTTCCCTCTAATGTGCTCACCACTCTTGCCTTTTTCCTCTCTTGTAATTCTCTGTAAAGTCTTTCGTGGACTTGATAGTACCAAGCAAGAATGACGCAAACAATCACTACTCTTGAATACAATTAGTATTTTATAGACACTGGAATCAAAGAAAGCACAAAGTAATGATGGGTTGATTTTAACAAAGAAAGCATAATTCACTTTTAACAAGCCAAAATATAAGAGGGTCAACAAATTAAGGGTCACAAAATACAAGAAGATAGTCAGATATAATGCAACACTTTAACACAAAAATCTTTCTGTCAAAGAATTCAAGACGAATATGACCGCAGCCCAATGAAAAAATGATTCAATATAGTTATGTAATCCACCCAAGATAAAGGATTACTCGTGCAAGTATATATAAACAAGAAATTTCAACAATTTATTGGTGCGAGGAACAGAACTTTAAAATCCTTACTAGGGTTTTGCACTTAGCAATTTTTTTTCACGATTTTTTTTGCACAAAATTTATTAAACCGAAATTAAACAAGACCACAAAGAAACTTGCACAAATCATGAAACTTAAAGAACAAGAAGAACTTATATGAAACCCTAATTAGATTTTTTTAACCACACAAACACTTAGATCGCAACAATATATGTCCAAAAATATGAAAACAATGTTGCAAATTAAACATAAGAATGAAGGAAGGAAAGAGTAGAAGAGATCAAGAACAAACCAAAAAATAGAGAGAATAAAAACAAAAAGGAACAAGAAGACCAATATGTTTTTAGGGAACCTAAAGTTCTGATACCACTTCTGATGCATACCCTGAGGATAAAACCACGAGGCCCAACACCAATATCATATTTGGAACCCGGATTGCCCTTGGACACAAAAACACAAGATAATTTTGACTTGATGGATTTAGACCGTATGGTTAGCAAACCAAGAACCTAAAGTACCCATGCTCTCTACTATATGAGATACCGACCTGTTATCTATAAAGAGGCAAGAACAGATATTGTTCTAGTTGGTAATTACAAGAGTCATGCTTGCAAAAGACCACAAGTATTTAGAAGACAAAATGGAAAAAATTCTCTCACCAATTGTATTAATCAATCGTCAAAAGTTTCTTTAAAATGACAATGTATGGACCTATTTATAGGCCTAAGAAAAACCTAAACAAACACCCAAAACAAAACCCTAACAAAACATGAAAGAAGAAAATATCATTGACGATTAAGCAAGTCGATATCGCGACATTGAGACAAGATCGATGTTGACTGTATATAGAAGTTCAGAGTTGATGTCACGACAGGGAATTTGATGTCGCTACTTGGACATTAGAATCAGATTTTTGAAACATTTTGAGCTTCCAAAACATTGACAGTCTTTAACCCTTGAACTGTAATGATCTCTTGGCCCTCATTGTTGAAGAACAAAGCTTGTTGGTCCACAACCTCTTTGAGGGATGTGTATAAAGATAGAAACTCAACATGGCTTGTTGTAACTTCTTATCCCTCAAACACGTGAATGGTCCCACTGACATTTGAATGTTATGACCTCCTTTTGCAACTCCACCACATCCTTGGACCATGTCCGCATCACTTGCCTTGTCCTAGTAATGCATTGTAAAGATTTTCTGCTAAGCTTAAGAGACTTAAATTTGACTTAAAATCTTGGAATAGACTATAGTTTGGGGAAATTTTTGAAAAATTATGGTTGCAAGGATACAGTGTTGATGAAGGAGACAACAGTACGATCTGATAGCTCAAGTCAAACACATATTGAACCTTTCGAAGCAAAGGAACAATTGCATAACTATTTACCTATAGAATAGGCCTATTGGAAATAGAAGTCAGGTGTGAAATGGCTGTAGGTTGGGGATCATAACACCAAATTCTTCCATGCTTATTTGTAGAATAAGAGGAATCATCTATGAATTAGAAGAATAAAGGGATAGGGAGGTTCATGGATTGAAGACTTTTTCACAGATACAATAACAAGCTGTGAATTTTTTCCATAACCTTTTGTCAGCTAAACGTGTCAGTCCTGTGAGTGATTTTCTAGATTTGGTTCCAAGTATTTAGTCTATTGATGATAACCATCAACTTAAAAAGGAGCCTTCTTCGGATGAAGATAAAGAAGGGGTATTTTCACTCAGTTCAAAGAATGCTACAGGAATTGATGGTTATAATGGTCAGTTTTTAAAGAATGTTGGCATATTGTTGTGAAGGATCTGCGGCTGATAGTAAAGTTTTACGCGATGCATTAGTTAGACAAGATCCGTTGATTGTTCCCAATGGTAAGTTATTTTTTTTAATATTTTCATGTGTGTGTGACATGATTTGTTATTTAATCCTTATTTTTGTATGCAAGTACTTTCTGGTGGATGCAGGCTATACAAATGGTCCTAGTTTTTTAGCTCCTTACAGAGGAGTTAGGTATCATCTTAAAGAGTGGTTTGCTCAAGGTAACAACTCACAAAATTTTAAGTTGAGTTATTCAACCTTCGGCATTCAATTGCTACGAATGTAAATGAGAGGATATTTGGATTGTTCAAGAAGTAATGGGCCATTTTGAGAGATTCATCCTTTTTTTATGTCACAACTCATGTCAAAATTATTAATGCATGTGCTATTCTTCATAATCTTATGCGGGTTAAACAACCAAATGACCCATACTTGGCTGACGTTGATGTTGAGTTGGGTAAAGCGCAACTCGAGGTAGTAAATGATGAAGATGAAATAGATGATGGAGATGAAACGCAGGATGAAAACGAAGAACAGGATGGTGAAAATGCATTCAGTGGTATACATGCTATGGTGAGTGATTCCTTACACACCTAGTTATAAATTAATAAAACACCTAAATCCTACTACGAACTAGATGGCATCCCGAAAGTATACGGTTGTCAACTAGTAGTAAAGGGAAATAGGGATCGTTCCCAAAAGGATTGTTGGAAAGGCAATTACCAAGATTTATGGATACTTGTGTAATTAAAGTGAAATCAAGCGATGGATGATAGAACTATTCTAATAAAAACCATAATTAAATGAAAGCCATAAAAACTTAAATTAAAGCTAGATTAACTAAAAAGTAAGTAAGTGCAAATAACTAATTACGAAATTAAGAAACTAGTTAATCTATTCTAGTAAAAGAAAGTAAAGGAAAGAACTTAATTCTAACCTAAATTAACCAAATTAAGACTAAAATTAAAAGCAAGCAAGTTACCCAATTAAAAGGACTACAAATGAGAAACCCTGAATACTAAAAGCAACCATTTCTAAACTAGAAATTGGAAAGAGTTAAACTAGAAATCTAAATATTTTTGGATTTTTGATAGAAATGAAGAAAGCCCACTAAGAATTAACTAGGAATTAATGCACAAAATTGAAAATTCTAACTAGAAATGTAAGAAATTATCAAGAACCCTAATTTACCTAAGAAACCCTAAATTGCAAGTAAAGAAATTCTAACTAAATTAGACAAGAAAGTGATTAGTATAAAATTGTATCTACGCGAAGCTTGCTATTAACCCACTACGATTATCTAATCAAAATTCAAACTTGACAAGAAATTAAAAGAAGATCTAAGAGAAAATTAAAAAGAAATTTCTATTAAGGAAGTAAACTTGGAGTTCAAGCTATCCTAAACTATCCTAAAATCTAACTAAAACTATCTACTACTTACTCTTACTAATTTTTAAGTAGCTTAAATAGTATAATATTACACTAGGAAAAAAATCAGGAGTTACTGGCTAAAAGTTTACAAAATTGCCCTTACAACTTAACTCTCAGCGAGTCGAGATCGCGGTCTGGAACATTTGAGATCGCGATCTCGACTCTAATACAGTAAGACAATTTCCCGAGTCGAGATCGTGGTTTGGAATAGTCGAGATCGCGATCTCCACTCTCTTCCCAACATTCTTCATTTCATCCATTTTTGCAATCTGGTCCCTTGAGCATTGTTCCTTCCAGCTTCCAACCTTTAATTTTTAACCTCCATAATCTTAGATTAACACCATTAAACACTTAATTAAACTAAAAATTTAACAAAAAACTTATCATAACTAATTCAAGAACGAAAATACAAATACATATTAAAGAAAAATTAACTAAAATCCTCAATTACTTATCCAACTTCTGAATTTAAACTATCGAAATGCTATAATTTAGAGGGAAATAACTCTAGTTTAGTAGAGTTATCACACCCCCAAACTTAGTGTTTTGCTAGTCCCGAGCAAAACAAAGGTTAACATTAAACGAAACCTACTAACATTCAAACATAAAAACACTTCCAAAGTTGACGTGACACTTGATGAATCATGGATGTACTTAGAACAATTAAGCAATCTCTCAAGAAATGTTCAACACTAGGTGATATGTGAAGTATATGAGTAAATCAATCCAAAATTGAAATTTTGTTCTACATAGAAGCACACATTCATTCACTACACAAGATTTCACATCACCAACCATTACCATTCTCAAAAAGAGTTAACAAAAGTTTTAGTTCTTAGTTGTTCATTTGAAACGTCATTACTTCTCAAATCACAAATATTATGAAGTTCATGAAAATAGAAATTCAATTAGGAATCAACTTAAATGCAATTGTCACACATTTCGGGAGTAAACCTCTAACAAGGAATAAATAATATAAGATTAATGATAAGTATTACAAACATTTACTCCTTAACTTATTGGTCTATTAAAACGCAATTCCTAATGGCTTAATTCGGAAAAACAACATGGGTACATGTCAGAATCCCGTACTCGCCTTATTACTACTCTAATGGCTTATTTCGGAGAAAAAACATAGGTACATGTCGGAATCCCGTACTCGCCTTATTTCTTTTTTTTTTCGGCCCTAAACCAAGGAAAAGGAGTGAAATGTACCAAAAATTAATCTCGAATAGCAATTATTTGCAAGTTAGAAGACCATGCCCTATACAAACACACGAAATGTTCCAAAATTCCTTCTACTTCATTTAACTCATTTCTTTCCAAACCTACATAGTTCATCAACCACATAATATAAGTGATTTGATTAGAAACAATATTTCAAATAAATTTTCCTAAAATTTCAGCACTTCTTTTTGAAAAATAGTAATGCTAAGTTTATGAATTCTTTATGTTGCAAATGAACTACTTACTCACACAAAAATTCTTGAAATGAATCAATCATATACTTCAATCACAAAGCATTGAACATCAAAATTTATCATCATTGAGTACCTAATTGATCAATTTTCCATCCATTAAACATCAAGTTGCAATGATATGTTTAAAATAACCATTCCCAACACAAAAAAATAGACACCCCCAAACTTGTCTCTTTTATTCTAATTGATGAATAAATCATCCTTCCACTCACCCAAAATTAAACACAAAGACAAACCCAAAAATAACAAAAACTTCTCAAATCATGATATACATACTATAAACTAAGAACTAAAATTGGGTAGAAATGCTAAGAGTGATAAACTGTGCCATGCACCTCACCATTTAAACTTGCAAACAAATTCAGCATTCAATTCAACTCATCAACTAATGCAAAGATGGCATCAGCTTAGAACCCTTAGCCATTCTACTTTTATTTGGCAATAATCATGACCAAAGCTACACCAAGTATCTAGCAAGAAATTTTACAAAGATTCAATCCATGAAGCATCAAATTAATTAGCTACTTGGCGTCAGTTTAAGGCCATTAGCCTGATTACTAAAAAGGAAAATCAAATTACTTCCAAATTAAAAGACTAAAAAATAAAATAAATTCTTGGTTGAAGTGATTTTGAAAGATTTTTTTTCCTTTTTTTGAGACCGCGATCCCACTTTTCCAGATCGCGATCTGGCCTATAGAGTTGAGATCGCGGTCTCAACTCGACATGAAAATTGCCTTTGCAGAAGTTTGGAGTTGAGATTGCAATCTTGACCAAATGACAATTCTGCCCTCCAGAAGTTTGAGTTTGAGACCGCGATCTCAAATTTTGAGATCGCAATCTCGAACTCAATTTCTGCGAAGTGAATTTTCACACTTAGCCGAAATTGCTCCACTCTTGACCACTTTTCTCCATTTGCAAGGGTAACCTACAAACAAAAAAAATTCACAAGTTAGGATGACAATTTTCACTCATTCTTTAGCACTATTTATTGAACTCAAAAACTCAACTCTTTTTCTTTTTTTTTTAACAAAAATTCTAACCTAATTCAAACCAATTTACACAAAATCAAGCCAATTAAAAACCACACCAAAAGAAAGCAATAACAACTAAATTAAAGACTTGGGTTGCCTCCCAAGAAGCGCTCTTTTATAGTCACTAGCTTGACTATGGCATGGACTTCATTCCAAGTAACTGAGGATGATTGATCCTCCTTTCCCTTTTGGTTTCCACGAAAAAAGTTTGATCCCCTTTTTCTTCATGATTAAAGCTTGATTTTCGGATTTTCCATGCACAAGTCCTTTCTTTCTAGCCTTAGCCATCGCTAGTGCCCCAATTAACATCTCCAATTGTTTCTCAAACCATTTTCTATAGATTTCTTCTTGAACCTTCTCAATCTCTTGACATCACCATTTTGCTTATTCTTTGCAAAACTCTCTTCATCCTTCATCAACACACATCCCTTATCGGGTGGTTTTTCTTTCAATACATTTCTCGGATCCTCCTTTATTTCCAACACTTGCTTGAGCGAATTGCCTTGGCTCACTTCATTTTGTTCTTCATTTGACCTAGCAAGGATAGAATTAAGAGATTGATTAGCACATTTCTCTTCAACAATGGGAATATTGTCATTATATTCAAACACATCAAATTCAATTGATTCATTTTCAACTCATAAGATCAACTTCCCTTTGTTCACATCAATTAATGCATGAGCGGTTGATAAGAAATGCCTCCCTAGAATCAATGAAATCTCACTCTCTTCACCCGTATCTAGCACAAGGAATTCAACGGGAAATTTCAACTTTTCAACTTCTACAAGCACATCTTCCAACAAGCCATATGGTTTTCTCTCAAATAAATCCACCAATTGGAGAATGTGATATTAGTTGGCTTGACATTGTTGATCCCTAACTTGTCATAGATGGCTTTTGGCTTGATATTTATGCTTGCCCCCAAATCACAAAGTGATCGATGCCACGTTTTTCCTCCAACATTCACCGGTATCATGAAACTACTGGGATCCTTGAGTTTAGGGGGCAACCTCCTTTGAACAATAGCACTACATTGGCCATCAAGGCATATTTTCTCATCATCATCCCACTTTCGCTTCCTTGCCAAAAGATCCTTCATGAAACGAGCATAGTTGGGTATCTTGGTGAGGACATCAATCATGACATTAATCTTTTTCTACATATCCAAGAAATGGGTGAATTGATTCTCTTTTTCCTCCTTTCTTGGATCAATAAGTCTTTGAGGGTATGGCACTTTCATTGATGGATCTATCTTCAAAAGTTCCTCCACATCCTTCTTCTTGGATACCTTGATCTCATTCTTTCGTTCCTTCTTGGCTTTATCATCAACCACTTCCCTTTCATTCTTCAACTACCTTGGACTTTTGTTCCTTGCTTCCTTGCTCCACCTTTTTCTACTCCTTAGATTCAACCAATTCATTTCCACTCCTTAGGGTTATGGCATTGCATTGCTCCTTGGGGTTTGGAATCGTATCACTCGGAAATGCTCCAATAGGTTTGTCATTATTCAACCTTGCCCATTGGCCCAATTGAATCTCCAAATTTCTTGTTGAAGCCTTCAAATTTTCATAATATCTTTTATGCTCTTCCCCTTTCCTATCCAATTCTCTTCTCAAATACTCGGCTTCTCTTTTCCAACCTTCTTCACCCAAATTCTCTTTAGGAGGATATTGATCATGATACATGGGTTGGGAAGAATTTGCATAATGGAAAGGAGGTCTTTGTTGTTGGTTTTGAAATGAAAGGTTGGGGAAAGGTTGATATGAGTTGGGTTGGAAATTTCTTTGATGTGCCGGTTGATAAGGTCTAGATGAGGAATTCGGGACTTGAGAGTGTGTTGGGCATTTTGAAGGTGGGGGATTTGGTTGGTAAGGAGGATTGGATTGGTTGTTGGTGTTACTCCATGAGAAATTTGGGTGATTCCTCCAAGAAGGATTGTAAGTGTTCCCATAAGCTTCGGATTGGTTCCTTGGAAACGAAGATTGATTAGCCACATAATTGATTTGCTCATTAGCTCCATATGGCATCTCACAATTCCCATTGGCATGGCCGCCTCCACAAAAATCACATGTCATGCTTGGTTGAGTTGGAGAAGAGGTCATAGCATTTACACTACTAGGTTTCCCTAAATTCTCCAACGCTTTTGCCATGTTGTTCATCACACTCATGAACATGCTTTGTTGAGTCAAAAGGGTATCTTGCATGTTTAGATTCAATGCTCCACTACTTGCATTGGCTTGATTAGCTTGGTGTTGAACCACCAGTGGAGTTATTGGTCCATGATGGTAGTGGTTGTATGCCATCCTATTTAACAACTCTTGAGCTTCTTCCGAAGTCTTATATGAGATAGATAATAAGGCCATCGGCGTAGGTATCTACGATGGATTTCATCTCTTGAAGTAAACCATTATAAAAGGTTTGGACTTGAAGCCACAAAGGAATGGCGTGATGCGGGCATTTTCTTAGTAACTCTTTGAATCTTTCCCAAGCTTCCCCTAGGCTTTCACCAACATCTTGTTTGAAGGATGTAATCTCATTCCTTAATTTAGCGGTTCTTGCGGGAGGAAAGTACTCTGCCAAGAACTCTTGAGCAAGTTGGTTCCAAGTGGTGAATGTTCCTTGGGTGTGGGATTGCAACCATGACTTTGCCCTATCACGAAGAGAAAAAGGAAACACCCTCATCCGCACACAATTCGGGTGTACTCCATTAAACTTAAATGTGTCCAAGACTTCTTGAAAATTCATGAGGTGTGTGTAGGGGTCCTCATTTGGTCCACCTCCGAACATGGCATGGGCTTGGAGCATTTGGATTAGGGCGGGCTTGATTTCGAAATTGTTGGCTTGCACGGGTATCCGTGCAATTGAGCTTGAGTTCGCCCCATCAAAATTAGGTAAAGCATACTCCCTCAATGGCCTTCCATTCCCATTCATGCCATTTCCATTTCTATAGCCACCAATTCCATTATTTCCAACTATCTCTTCTTCTTCGTTTTCCATGTTCACATTCCCTTGATGAGCATTAGCATTTGCCATTTCTATCCTTTCTTGCTCCTGTTGTACCCTTCTCAACTTTCGAATTTCTCTTAGCTCTTTCTCCCATTCCTTGTCTAAGCAAATGAATGACTCTTGAACACCTCTTACCATGCACTGCACAATCAAGGCAAATAGTCCATTGAAATTCCAAGTCAATTCCACAAAATATCCAACAAACATAAAATTCACAAAATTAGCTTAATCTACACGACCCGTAAAGCGCTTGATATTGCCAAAAATCGAAGACAATCCCCGGCAACGGCGCCAAAAACTTTATGCCTTACACATCTAGTTATAAATTAATAAAACATCTAAATCCTACTACTAATTAGATGGCATCCCGCAGGTATACGGTTGTCAACTAGTAGTAAAGGGAAATAGGAATCGTTCCCACAAGGATTGTTGGAAGGCAATTACCAAGATTTATGGATATTTGTGTAGTTAAGCGAAATCAAGCGATGGATGATAGAACTATTCTAATAAAAACCATAATTAAATGAAAGCCATAAAAACTTAAATTAAAGCTAGATTAACTAAAAAGTAAGTAAGTGAAAATAACTAATTACGAAATTAAGAAACTAGTTAATCTATTCTAGTAAAAGCAAGTAAAGGAAAGCACTTAATTCTAACCTAAATTAACCAAATTAAGACTAAAATTAAAAGCAAGCAAATTACCTAATTAAAAGGATTACAAATGAGAAACCTTGACAACAAAGCGAATAAAATTTATATCTATGTGAAGATTGCGATTAACCCACTACGATTATCTAATCAAAATTCGAACTTAACAAGAAATTAAAAGAAGATCTAAGAGAAAATTAAAGTGAAATTTCTATTAAGGTTAAAAGTAAACTTGGAGTTCAAGCTATCCTAAACTATTCTAAAATCTAACTAAAACTATCTACTACTTACTCTTACTTATTTTTAAGTAGCTTAAATAGTCTAATATTACACTAGGCAAAAAATCAAGAGTTACTGGCTAAAAATTTACAAAATTGCCCTTACTACTTAACTCTCAGCTAGTCGAGATCGCGGTTTGGAACATTTGAGATTGCGATCTGGACTCTAATACAGTAAGACAATTTCCCGAGTCGAGATCGCGATCTCGACTCTCTTCCCAACATTCTTCATTTCATCCATTTTTGCAATCTAGTCCCTTGAGCTTTGTTCCTTCCAGCTTCCAACCTTTAATTTTTAACCTCCATAATATTAACACCATTAAACACTTAATTAAACTAAAAATTTAACAAAAACCTATAATAATTAATTCAAGAACGAAAATACAAATACATATGAAAGAAATTAACTACAATCCTCAATTACTTATCCAACTTCGGAATTTAAACTATCGAAGGACATGCTATAATTTAGAGGAAAATAACTCTAGTTTACTAGAGTTATCAGTGAGTAATCAAATCTGAATAGTTCAACTCACCAACGATTGTATACTATTTAGGGATGCACTAGCACACGCAATGTTTATTCATTATCAAACTAGACGTCTTGCTAGGAATTGAATTTTGATAGGATTTCATGTAATATTAAATTTAATAGTCAGATGTATTATTATTTAACTTTTCTAATAGTGAGTTAATTTTTACAATTACACTATAATATTAATTTTAGTGCTCAATATTTTTTAATCGAATTCTGATTAATAGTATACTTTTTTTAAAAAAAATTGTGTATTTATACTTAATTTTTAGGGCTATAAAGCGTTACATTAAAAACAACATTAAAATTAATATCATGGTATTTAAGATATTTAATTTTGTTACATCTTACTTGTGGAAGTTTTAACATATTTATTTCAGTAATTAAAAACTTTGTCAAATTTTGGGCAATTTTAATTTTATCATAAATTCTTAATAATTATAATATTTTTTATTTTAAAGGGAAGTAACAATTTCATACACCAACAATTCTAATGCTTAGTAAAATTTTCTTCATCCAAAAAAAAAAATAGAATTCTAAATAAATTTTATGTCAATTTTGCACTTTTGCCAAACGAAGGAATTCCAATATTTTAGAATTACAATTCATGGATTCACAATACTAGAAGATTGTGATTCTCATTCAATCCCAATGCTAAGGAACCAAGCGCACCCTAATTGTTCCCCGCCTGCAGCCATCCTAAGCCCCCACCCATCACCAACGCTCCTACCTCAGCCCTGGGCAATCCTCTTATGCCACAATAGATCCACCTCCGCAACCACTCGCACGCAAGCAACCTTCCTACGCCACACCAGATCTAACTCACAACCACAAATCGCATCTGGCCAACTCCCTCACTGCCCCACTCCAGATCCATATCCCCACAACAGAATGCCTCTCACACCTTGCAACTCCATTGACGAGAAAATTTGGTAGAATAGTAGACATTTAACCAAATAAAGTACCAATTTTTGGATAATTAAATTTCGTCAGAGGGCATTAAATAGACTTGGGAATCTCAGCTACTACTACTTTTCCCGTTGTTGTATTCGATCATTCACGGATTAGTATCTCAAGGTGCTATGGTATCTCAAAATCAAGAGCAAGACTTGCTTCAATTTCTATATCAATTAGCATCACAACTTGATTTTAATGGCAAACCTGATTTTGAAGACGGAAGAATAGAGGGATCGAAGAGGGTAAAAGGGAGGGGATATTAGGGCTGGAGAAAGACAGAGAGAGGAGGTGGTGGGGCATAAGGAATAGGAAGGAGGATAAGGGCTGGAGAGGGAAAGATGGTAGGGATGCCGAGCTGGGGAAGAAGGAAGAAGGTAGCAAAACAACGATGGAGGAGAGAGGGAAGAGGGTAACGAGGTCGAGGAAAGAGGAGGAGATCGGATATGGCGAGGCATGGGGAAGAGGGAGGAAGAGAGGGATCGAAACTTCTTCGAGGGAGAAAGAGGGGATATCGGTACTGGGGAAGGCAGAGGGAAGAGGTAGTGGAAGAGGCAAATATTGGAAAGGAAAGGCAAGACGATCCTGGAGGGAAGGAAAGTGGCATTGCATGGATTACAGAAAGAGGAAGGGGTGGTTGCCTAGTTAGGTGAGGCAAATTCTTAGATGGATAGTGCTATGGATTCCGTGATTTACCAACTTTCACATCACTTTACATACTCTAGGAGAGTGATGTGAAAATTTGTGGACCAAAATGCCAAGGATCCGATCCACACAAATTTTCCATTAGGTGAGTGGTTAGAACCTCAATTGTAAATTTGATGAATTAAACTAATTCAAATTTTAACCCAAAATTTCTCCCTTTTTAAGTGTGACATATGTTATAACTTTAGTTGGTATTTTTTTTCTTTTAATTTTGACCCCAAAACTATTTAAGAATGTCACTTCTTGTGTTTGGACAATTTTAACCTTAAAAAAACTGGTACACAGTATTATCGAGCATAAATTATCAAATAGACAGAATGCACTCAAATGTACACTTTCGATAATTTGATGGCTTTTTACAAACATAATTATGTTTAGTGATCTCATATGCAACTAATCAATAGTTTAGTTTAATGATCATTGGTGCATTTTGCTCTCATAAATTTGTTGTTGAATGTAGTTCTCTGATGCTGAAATCACCAACTACATCTAATTCTGATAACAATACTTCATCAATTTCCTTAATTGCATCTGCATCATTATCAATAATTTTCTCGTTAACTTCAGAATTAGATGCTTCTGCTGAAAGTTTGTCCCCCGAAGCCTGAAGCCCGTCATTGTTTCCAAAATCATGAAAAATGTTGCTTTCCACATCCGAATAAACTTCAGCAGCTCTGCTTTCATAAGCCTCAGACAGCATTGAAATGGATTCGAGGTTCATTAGGGTGTTAATATTCGGTGAAACTTCCTGCTCAAGCTCTAGGGCACCTTGGACGTCCAAGTTGTCAATAAAGCTTACTTCTTCAGTTCCGATTATCTCCTCGGGGATAACGGCAGTCTCCTGTATATTGTTAGAGACATTAGAGAAATGAACACTAGCCACGATCAGTTTGTAACACGGATCACATATGCCAATCGCATATCAGCTAAATATGTTTATGCAACTGAAATCTAAAAGATAATTAAAGGAAAAAAAAAAAAAACCAAGGAAAAATAGCATAAAACTTCTCCAACATTATACGAACAGATTTACAAAGATATATCATGTACAAATATAGATTGGATTTATCCTCTATGGCGTTTTTGCCACAAGACTCGGCTAAGTTGCATCTCGTAGAGATGCAACTGAGAATCCACCATTTTTCTTCCTTTCCTCTCTAGTATTTGTAGGTCGGACTGTCATGCGTCATTCTTTAAATTTGTAAGAAACTAAGGAAGTGTTTAATTTATTAGTACGAGAGAAAGGAATAGAAATCAAAATTAATAATACTCATAGATGTTATTTGGTTAATCACTATAAGAATCATTCTATGAGAATGAAAGTGTTAAAAAATGTTCACTTTCATTCCTCACCGTGACTTGGGTTTCAAATTGATTAGTTTATCAGCATAATAAAACTCATTCTTTATTCAAATTAAACAAATAAGGGAGAATGACATAAACTCATACTAATAGTGGGATTTATAATTCCCATTCCGATTCCCAAATGCAAACCTAACCCCTCCTAAAATTCCGAGATTCTTTTCCCAACTATCATAAGGTCATTTTATTATGTGGTTGGATCTATTTCAACAAAATCATTATGTACCACTGTATAGGATCAGAAAGACTTGAAGTGCTTACTGGTAGATACTAAATTTTAGGATACTCTATTAGACTACAGGAAGAGAACTGTGATCTAAGGTGTAATTTTTATCAGGCCAGAATCATCTTAAATAGAGGCATTTTCATCCTTGTACTTGTACACTCATTTGACACAATAAAATTTGATGTTCTTATGGAGATCACCTTTTTTTCTTTTTGGTAAGTGGACTCGGTCTAATATACCCTTGAGGCACTTCCAAGTCTTTTTATTATTATTTCTACCCTTAAATAAAATTCCAGTAACCACCATAAGAAAGGTATTCTATAGTTTTAAAAATAAAAATTGAGGTCCTTTTCCATACAATAAACCACGAGGGAGCTTATTGCAAGTTACTCTTTCAAAAATACAAGCTTCACAAACTTGTTCTGTGTTGCTGCTCCAACTGATAAAAAAGAACTTACAGTTTCAGCTCCATGTAACTCTGGAAAAAACAAGAAGCAGAACCCATCGTCTTAAGAGTCAAATGTCACAAATATCGCATATTTTGTCAAGGATAAAAGACCACAATATCACATAACCAGCAAATCAAAGATGTGAGTTACTTGAAAGAGTTAAGCACAACATCCCTTACAATATTCGATTTGTCAGTGCAAAATCATTACTGTTTCATATTTCCAGGAAAATCAGTAAACTGAGAGTTTTCAGTTCTAAATTCTTAAATATCAAAGATACAGATTCAATAATGCAGAGCTTTTTCTTACAGTTCTTAGCAAATGAATGTGGTACTTTTAGTGGAGTAAACTCTGCATAGAATCTTGCCCAGAAGTGGTAAATTTTAGAAGTCTGGTATTTTCTTTTTCTTTCTCTTCAAGGATTCCGACAGTGAACTCTTACATGTTGAATTTGGACCTAATTCAAATTTTATGGTCACAATTTGCTATGATGCATATATGGAATAATTATAGATTTTATTTCAAAAGGTACAAATTCCATGATGATGTCAGTTCCGGCAGAACTTGGCTGGTCCTAAATCATGGGTAATGGCTCATGTTCACCAGGACAGCTATTTTGCGGACCTGGACTCCTTGCCTTTGCATTACCTAGTCCCTACAGGGACAAAGCCATAAAAATTCCTTTCCCTCCTTTGAATAGTTACTTTAACAGAAACATTCTTCATTCAGTCTCTAAAGTATTCAGCTTTTCCAAATATGAAAGGTGTTATACCCAGTAGACCTAAAGCCAAGTCCAATACCCCCTAGCTCCTCCGATTCCTATATTGGTACGTTCATCCAGAACGCAATACATTCGCGTGCCAAAACAGTTATTGTAACATTCCAAAATTCTATTGCCAATAAAACTAAATTTGTAATACAACTACCAACTATAATCCAACTAAAATTCTAATACAATTAAGTAACGAGTATACCTAATAATTTTATCGACAATCAAGTATATTCCCAAATTTTCTATTACATGTACATGGCCGTTTTACCACAAACATACAAATGTTTACCAACTAAGCCTACCTCCCCGTATTACAAATCATAAAAACCATAGTTCCCCATATCCATACCTACTTAGTCCTAATTCCACCACCACGTCCCTACCTCCCCTGATTCTAGTGTTAGTACATTTGTTCCAGAATGCAATATATTTGAGTACCAAAACATTTATTATAGCATTCCAAAATTTAATCACCAAAGAGACGGCAAACATACCTAAAATTCTAACACAACTAAAATTTTAGTACACAACTAAAATTCTAATACAATTAAGGGGTGTTTGATAACCCCATTAAGTGCTATTTAATTTCTAAAAATTTTAAGTGAAAAGTCTATCAGTTAATTTGTTGAATTCTTTACAGCAAAACTCACTCAGATTTTCTTTATTTCACATTCAAACACTCTTTTACACACACTTGCACACATTATATTCATTCTCTCTCACACAAATACACATTTTCACACACTATATTCCTTCTTTCTCACACATAAACACACTATATTCCTTCTCTCTCACACATGAACACACACACTTGAACACACTATATTACTTCTCTCTCGACATAAACATATATTTACAGATACTATATTCCTTCTCTCTCACACATAAACACACAATTACAATTTGCACACACTATATTCCTTCTCTCTCACACATAGATGCACACTTGCATAAAAAATATTCCCTCTCTCTCTCTCACACACACGCATACACTTGAACACACTATATTCCTTCTCTCACACACATAAAAGACACACTATATTCATTATCTCTCTCACACATAAACACACACTTGCACACAACCTTCTCTCTCACACATAACACATAGTTACACATACTATATTCCTTCTCTCTCGCACAAAATCACACATTTGTGCACATTATATTCTTATTTCTAAAACATAAACACACACTTGCGCACACTATATTCCTTTTCACATACAAAACTCACACTTCCACTTATTATATTCATTCTCCCTCACATATAAATACAGTTGCACATAATATCTCTCTCACACACACACATATCCCTCCCTCACACACACATACTGTATATTAATACATTATTTATTTGTATTAAAAATATAATAATTAAAATAATCTATAATAATTAAAATAATCTCCTATAAAAAATAAAATATTATCATAAAAATATATAATATACACGAGGTAAAATATTTTAATTCAATACTCAAATTCACCTGATTATCCAGCAGATACAACTTTATGAATTCAGATATTAAGACTTTAGCATCACTTAATTTCAGTGTTCAAAATTCATATTTCAGATTTCAGTTTTATCAAACGCGGCCTAAGTAATGACTTATTTGTATACTTAATAACTTTACCGACAATGAAATATACATACCCAAATTTTCTAGTACATCTACGCAGCCGCTGTACCGCAAACATACAAATACGTACCAACAAAACCTACCTCCTCGTATTATGAATTATAAAAATTACCATTCCCCATACCCGTACATGTGTAGCGTACCGCAACGAACTGTGTATTATACAACATAGACCAATACAGCCTAGTATGCATATCTCCCAACTATTAAGATTTCGGGCTATTAAAGGGTAGTGATCCCTGAATTTTGAAGCAACAACTAAATATAAAGAAAATAATATGGATAAAGAATGTGAAGGAAGCTCATAAGTGAACATATGTTGCACACAAGAATTGGGATTCAAAACCCCAAAAGAATATTCAAGGTGGAAAGTTGCCAGTTGATGTCAATGCATGGACCTATGTCTCGCAGTAAGGGTGGATGAGGCAGAGCAAGCATGTAGTGCGTTTCTGCCCAAATGCCTCAGATAAGGAAAAAAAATAAATAGAAAGAAGGAGAAATGTCGCAGCAGAAGCTGTGACAAGGCCACAGGCAAGTAGAACAGATTTTAGGGGCTTAAAATAAGCAGTAAATAGCGACTTTAATTATCAGATTATCAGAGAATGCAGGAATAAGAATGTTAGAAATTCTGGACAGAAAATTATAGTAAAACTATTGAAAAAACTGGAAATTGTATAAGAGAATAATTCCACATCTAGGGAACACTAGGAATCACTCCTAGGCACCTTTAGGCATCACAACCAAGGCTAGATTGTATCACACAACCTTTAAAGAAGAAAAATATGTCCACTAGATTTTTATTAAATAGAAACTATCTTCTCTCAATGGAGAAGTACATTATTTATAAAGAACAAAGACAAATCCTACTTTGATTAGGATTCAACTCTTATTTCCTATAGTTGCGCCTATTACTAAACCCAATATGGAAAAGTCCTAAATTGACTCCATGGCAAAATACTAAAAATACTAAAACCAGAAAATTCCTGCAAAACAGCTACATTACGAAAATACCCCTAACTACTAAAAATCATAAAAAACCTTAAGATCAATAAGACTAATTCCCTCCTTAAATAATTCTTGAATTAGTCTGTCCATGTCCCAAATAGTCTTCTTTTCTTCAAAGGAATACGACACTAATGCTTGAATGCAATTATGAAAATATTTGACTTTACTCCTTTTCGAGCCTTTTATCATTTGCATCATTCTCCCCCGGATGGAAAAAAACTCAACCTCGAGTTTTAAAGATGTGGAGAATAAAGAAGTGTAAATTTTGAAACTTTGCCCATGGATGAACTATCAATCTCTTCATCTTCACTCTGGGTAGTAACCAAAAAAATTGAGAGGCCTAAGGTAGGTTGTAAGATTCCCCAAAGACAGAATTAGTTGTTGGGGCAAATAAAACGGAAATCTCCTCTTTTTCCCTGAATTCTCTTGTTCAATCTTTGGTTCGACATGATCTGCATTAAGATTTGGTTCGACATGATGTGCATTAAGATTATCCACCAGCGTAAATTCATCCAACCTTATGTTCATGACCTGCTTTGCCAAACCAGTGTTTGCTGCTAACTTATTTTCTGCACCTTCTTTGACTAGAAGGTTGTTTTCCACTTTTAACTTTAGACTCCTCTTCAAAACTGTTATGGACTACTTTTGTTTCCTCCACTTTTGTTTTCTCCTTGTCAAGCTTGTTGAGATCCTTAGGTAATTCTAAATTTTCAGGCAGCCTTAAAACTGTCAACCCCACAGAGTAAACATCATGTTTTCAGAATTTCAACTTCTATTGAAAGACTAATAGCCAATTTTTGCTTTCTATCTTTTCTAGTTGTTGGATGATCACCGAAGAGCTCTCTTCTTGCTTAGTTGATTTAGTTGAAGGAATATGTGTTTGTCTTCCCATTATGTTTCACATATCGATCATACAACCAAGGTCAAGAGCCAAGAAGAATGCATGCAACAGTCATTGGAATGACATCATACCATATAGAATCACATCATACCATACAGAATCAGTATAAGGGCCATGCTTCAATGAAACCAAGCAGCGCTTTGTGCTAGAATTAGAGTTGCTGTCTATCCATGCAACCATATATGATTTTGGATGTGGCTCTATAGGTAACTTCAGCCATTCTACAGTCGATTCAAAAACAACATTTATGCAACTACCGCCATCAATGATAAGCTTTCTAGTCTCTTTTCTACAGCATTAGTCAATTAACTAATGTCTGGAAAATTGAACTCCTCTTCCAACTTTCATTTTGTGCCTTTTGGTGCAGCGATCTTGTACTAACCGAAACTACTTTCTCCAAGAGCACTCATCCATAAACTAGTTACCAGTAGCGGTCTTGTTTCGACGAAAAGGGAGAGCAAATACGTCACATGGGCAAGTTGATCTTTGTTGTCTAATAGAACAAACACTAATACCTTAATTGAATCGGTCAAGATCATTGATAATTGGTCAGATCATTGATATAAATAATATCAAAATACCAAATCCAACTTCTATATTCCCCCCCAGTCCGGGAAGTAATATTAGAAAAAGCTTAGCAAAAAGGGGCTATAGAGGTCGGTCAATTATGCATCTAATAATGGAAAGAAAAGATGTATCTTCCTCAACCTCTTCCAAGTCATCAATGTTAAGACTTGTCATATCATCTAAGTAATCCGTATTGTCATCTTCCTCAGCTTCAGGATTCTCCCTCTCTCCGGATTCAGCATCTATATGCAAATTTCTTTTGTTTGGACACTCAAACGCCATATGACCCTTGAATCCACGCTTAAAACCCTATCCTTAATGTCTTTTCTTCGTGCATCAACCATGGGAGCTTTATTCCCAGGATCAGGCTTGTAGGTTGCTTGCAGATTCGCTAGTTTGTAAAATTTTCCCATTGCAGCAAACCTTTTGGTGTTTGTCTCCTCAGCTTAAGGGATGAACTTCCTTGACAAAATTCAAATAGCTGGTTCCCGTAGAATTTTCTCAAATTGTAAAGCCAATTGGAATCCGTATTCAACGGTGAAAATTCAATGTCCTATAAACTGGTTGTGAATTTCAAGCCTTAAACCCAATTTAAATCGAGCTAAAGCTTGATAAGAACGTTTAGATCCTCCACAGCGAATTTTCAGCCCTTCAAATTTGTTCACGTACTCAACTAATGTCATCCCTCCTTGCCTTCAACTAGTAAGATCATCAAATACTTCATCTTTAAAACCAGCGTCATCTCTTTCCAAGTCATGCCTACTTGTCCTTGAAGTCGAAGATCATATTCAACTCCCGTCCATCAAACTTGACCTTGTTCAATAAGTTTCATGATGGTAAACCTAACTTTCCTCTCATCAGTCATATCATACCAATCAAAATAACATTCCAAAGTAGCAAGCCAATCAGAAAAACTTTAGGATCAATCTTTCTGTCAAAATCTGGAATATCAACTTTCACCTTTTTGGTAATGTCATTGTTCAGTCGTATCTTAAATATCTTGCTTATTATACCTTCCATGCCTTCCAGATTATACAATTAGGTTCACCATCTCCAGAATAGAAGTTCGTGGCATCTCAAGGTACTGATTTGGCCCAAGAACATCACCACCAGTCCGTGTATGTGCTGTATCTTCCTAAATAATTGGAATCACAGAATCTTTTCCATTATTCTTTGTTGCACAACCAGATCCACCTGAACCACTAGTTTCAACAGTCGATTTTGATTGAAAATCAGAATTATCCATCTTATAGAGTTTTATTTCTATTTCAGTTACCTTCTATAGGATAAGATATATGAGATCATCTTATTCTTTGTTATTGTATTGTGGCTTAAACTCTAACCATTCCTTGTCGTCATAGGAAAACCTTGCTCTGTTTACCAAATTGATGCAGCAATCTAGGCCAGCCGACTAGTAGAACAGATTTTAGGGGATTAAAATACGCAGTAAATAGCAACTTTAATTATCAAAGAACGCAGAGAATAAGAATGCTAGAAATTCTGGACAAAAAATTATATTAAAAAACTAGAAATTAAGAGAATAATTGCAAGGGGACACTAGGAATCACTCCTAGGCACCTTCAGGCATCACATCCAAGGCTACAAGCTTCTATTACACAACCCTTAAAGAAGACAAATATGTCCGCTGGAATTTTTATAAACTGAAACTATGTTCTCTTTATGGAGAAGTACATTATTTATAAGGAGCAAAGACAAATCCTATTTTGATTAGGATTCAACTCTTATTCCCTGTTATTGTGTTTGGATTGATGGATTTGAGGAAGGATTTGAAATTCACCCATTTGTTGGAGGGATTTGTAAAGCCAAAATGGATGAATTTCAAATCCACCCAAATTAGAAAGTTATTTGAAATCCTTCATTTCACACTTTTGAGTTTGGGTGGATTTGAAATTCATCCATTTCAGCCTTACAAATTCCTCCAACAAATGGGTGGATTTCAAATCCTTCCCCAAATCCATCAATTCCAAACACAATCTATAGGAAAAACAATAGTAATTTAACTCTATTACTAAACCCAAATAGAATTCAAGTCCTAAATAGACTCTAATGCAAAATACTAAAATACTAAAATACTAAAACCAGAAAATTCCTGCAAAATAAATAAATTACCAAAAGAATGGCTAACTACTAAAAATCATAAAAAACTTTAAATCAATAAGACTAATTCTGTAATAATTCTTGAATTAGCCTATCCATGTCTGAAATAGTCTTCTTTTCTTCAAAGGAACACGGCACTAATGCTTGAATGCAATTCTGAAAGTATTTGATTTTACTCTTGCTCGTTTGCATCAAAAAAGCATAGCTAACATATAGAATTAACCATGCTATAGAACCTGAAAACTCTATTTTCACAAAAATTATTTTACAAACATAATTGCTAGTATAAATGAAGAAAATTTATCTAGTAATAACAAAACAAGAACATAGAATAATTATTATTATTATTATCATCATCATCATCTGATAGATCTATGTACATGTTCAACAAGCATTTCACTAGTTGACATTATATCTATAGACGTAAATGGTTTTAGATGAGTAATATAGCAGATGTAAGGAGGGAAAACGCTATACTGATAAAGGAACAAGACACAAACTATACAGATACCAAAGTACTCATTATGATAACAATAATGAGCAACTATGAACACTAAATTGTTAGCATGTTTTAAAAGGTAATACTCAGACTCCATATCCAACCCATTATTATTTGTTCCCCATGACTCTTTAATGTTTTCAGACAGGGGCGAAGCCACCTGTAAATGACCTCATCTTTTGAAAAATTACAGTTAGGTAAGAAAAAATTTTAAGAATTTTAGTTTTATCCTATAATTGCACCCTAAAATTTGTTAACTTTTTCCTTTTCTTTATATTGCCCTCAAAAAATTTCAAACCCTTAGATCATGCAATTAAAATGATGGCATATTGAAAACTAAGAATAAGGGTCACTTGGAAACATAAAAAATTCAAAAACTCCATTTGAAGTTTAGTACATAAAATGGACATATAACTTTCATTTTAAAATCATTTTTCAAGTACACGTATATAAAAATTGAATACTACGTGGCTTCCTTAGGTCTAAAATCCTCTATTCTACTATTTTTTTAATTTTATAAAAAGTTAAAATAACTACCATCAGATTTCTATAAATGCATGTAAATTTATTCATTGTATAAAAAGTTAATTTTATTTTAACACCATTACTAAGAACCTATAAAAGTTGTTGCCCCCCAAATGTCAGGTCCTGGCTTTGCACCTTTTTCAAAGAATGCATTGAAGAGCCTTAGGCAGATTACAGCTTTAGAATTCCATTAATATGCAAGCATAAAAACTGATACATGCACTCATCTTTATACTTTTCTTGTACTTTATATTTTAAAGGAGGAGGTTGCAGAGAGGAAAGGAGCAGAACACAGGCACTCACTTGAGCTCCAAAATGAATAGACTTCAAAAATTTGTATAAGCGTTTATTATGTACCTCTTAGCTCAAGTGCTGTCTAGAGAAAATATCAGAGAAGGGTAACTAAATGATGTGACAATCCAATTTGATTTCCACGGATAAGATGACATTTTGTGCAAAAACTGGTAGCAGACAAGCTATTCATACTGAGGATTCCACACTTTTGGTGGATTGATACCTTATTAATTTTGAAATCTATCAAGGTGGACTGAGATACTATGACTGTTGGACCTTTTGACCAGAAACTTGAGGGCATGCTTTCCTATTAAAGTATCAGGTGTCCGGTGCAGTTACTTAAGTTTGTTATTAAATTGTACTAACAAACCTATGATATTTTCACCCCTTTTTATTTGTGGAAAACAAAGGACAAACTCAATTTCTGATTTAAGTTAGCAAGCAAATTCAAAATATTGAAGAATGTAATAATACGTTAGAAATATAGAACTTCCACCATTCTGAAATAATTTGTAATGAGAAAAGAAAGCCACAAAATAGAATCATTTATTTTGGTTATACCAATAGATAAGGGGAGAAATATAGGATAATTTCACTTACCTGTGGTTCGTGATTATCCCTGGAAGATGTTTCATCTATAGATTCATCTAAGAAAACTAATCCTTCAACATATTCAGCTATAGGTTTCTCTTGAGAAGTAGACTGATCATGTGCGGATATCTGCTTTTCCTCTGGTTCAATGCAAACACCGTGACCAAGATCTGTGAGGGAAGTTAATGAGGGGTCTTGCCCTCGTTTAGGTTGAAAAGCTACTTCCTTGACAATTGAATTTTCTGCTGTAGATTGACTTGTGGTATATGGAGAATTAACGGGCAGGACTTTCTCAACAGGTAGTGAAGGAGGTTCACCCAACAGGGCCAGTTTTTGATCTTCAAAAGAGGCCATAAATTCCACACTAGGAGGCACAACATTATGGATGACAAGATGGACACCTGCATTAACTGAACAAAAGCTTTGATCTGCTCGATATTCATTTCCATGTCGATACATAAGATCTTCTTCAACAGCAGTCTCCTGTGATGACTTTGAGGTCCCTTAAAGCATGATTTACAATTGGTTCAGGTACTGCTGGAGCACTTGTATGATAAATGACATTATCATCTCCTGACAAATCAAATTGCATGATATGACTTATGTCAGTTGTAATCCTAGATTCACATTGGTTTTCATCTATAGGAATAAGCATTGATGCTGAAATATCGTTATCATCAGGAGTATTGTTCGCCATGTCCTGTCTATCAGATTCAGATTCTGTCTCAACAAAAGAAACAGTTCTCTTAATTACTATAAGTGGCATATCCGCTTCCACGTGTAAGTCAGATGGCACAGATGACAAAGATAGATTCTTCCTAACTGCAGGAGGGCTTGAATCATAAACAGGCTCCTTCTGTCGAGTGTCATTTCTCATATTCAAATCTGAGCCTTCTTGTGAAGGCTGTGCTGGGATGCCTCCCTCTTCAGCAGTATGATCGCTTCTCTCAACAATATTAGACAGTCCTGCTTCCCTCTCAGAAAAGATCCTTTCACTCACTGTATTCTGGCAATGAAGATGAACTTGAGGTGCTTCTATATCCCTGTTTCAAAGCTTCTGCATTTAATGGAGTTTCAGTTGCATTAAATCCCATAAGGTTGGAAACACTACCTTCCTTCAATGATACTGGTTCACCTTCATGATGGTGTTCCAGTTGCCACAAATCAATTTCCACCTCATTGGCTTCAACATCTCTCTTTTCAACTTCACCCAACTCCAAGGAGTCTGTTTCTTCGGAGGACTGGCTTCCATGTCCAACATGCTCTGAGACATGCTCTATCTTGGAGATCAGCACTTGTTCCAGAGAAATATCTTCTTCACTGGTGCTCTTATCTTCTTTCATTGAGATGAAATCTGATTCATGAGATATATCTTCTTTAGAGAGGCTCTTGTTATCCAGATCCTCAGCTGAATCCCTCATTTCCATCTCAAGTACAGAACTTAGTGGCTCTGCCTGATGTGACATATTCTCTTCAAAGAGGTTCATGTCATCTATGTCCCCAGCTCTGAAGCCACTGATTCTGTTTCAGAAACAGAACTTGTCTTAGAGTCACTAAGTCCACTAGATTGTCTTTGAAAGGATGAATAGCTTGCTCCATCTGAATAATTCCTCTCCGCAACAAAAAAAGGTCTTAACCTGCCATCTTGTCTATCTTGCCTGCCGGGCCCAAATAATGAGGGTCCTACATTAAAACTCTCATGCCTCCGGAAGAAGGGTTCCTTCGGTTTAACTGCGGTAAACTCTTGCTGGAAACTGTCTCCCATAAGATTAGGTTTCTCTTCACTTGAGTCATAAGGTAGATCAAAAGGGTTTCGCCTCAGCAGTAAAATGGATGGGGCAGATCCTGGAATTGGAGGAAGTCCCATATTGTCATAGGAATCATGCGAAAGGTCAAAAGGATTGTTTCTTGCAGTCGAAATGGGTGCAATGTTGAAAGGAAGATCAGCACTGTCCAAGTCTATCAAGTTCCTTTCAGGCATCATGGTCATGGTTTTCCGTGCTCTTCGCAGTTCTTGATATAAGACTCTCCAACCGCTGGTTCCTTTCAAGCTCAGAAGTTCCCAAATCCATGAGGTTTTTTTGATCCTCTTCCGTCCATGTAATACCAGACTGTGTTTGGCCCTCTCTGTTTCCTTGTGCTTCATCGTCATCATCAGCAACATCTGTGTCTTCATGCTTTTCATTATTATCGTCTGATTCACTACTGCTGTCACAAGATTTAAGAGAACGTTCGGAAGCAGCATCAGAGCCATCATGTGACACTGAAACAGGTTGAGGAGCATCCTCATCTAAAAGAGGGTGGAGCTCATCAAGCAGTGGAAAAATGTCAGCCATGGAAGCATCAGGTGAGGAACTTTCAGCCCTATCAGATCCAGAATCGATATCCTCATCATCTTCCTCCTCTTCTTCTTCCTGGTTCTCCCCTTCCTCTACATGTTTCCAAGGAGAGCTAGGAGGAGAATCTAGAGAATCCACATTCACTCTTTCAGAATCAAAGGATTCAGCTGGTGTTGAATTGTCATTTTCCAATTCAAGATCCTCATCATCTGTCTTAGCTTTGCCATCAACAAGTCTCTCCTCATTTATTTCATCTTTCTGCTCATATCCTTCGTTATGCATCTTTCTTCCTAATTCTTCAACAACCCTATTCTCAAATTCCATTTTCCGAGACCCTTCCACAATTAGTGAAGCAACAGAATCCACAATATGACCTTTGTGAAGCTCACCAGTCCTATTTCCAAACGAACTTGCAACAATATTTAACTGCTCTACCAGATCCCCTCTTTCATCACTGAACTTCTCAACAGAGTAGCTCTCATTCTTATCAACAACAGTAGCATCACCAGTTACCTCAGTTTTCAATGAAACAATCTCATGCGTTGTTTTTTCATCTTCTTCAATTTCAGGTATGTTTGGTTGCCCAAAACTTAAAAGAGTGCCAAGTAAAACAGCAGAGCAAGCAAGAACTGGGGAGGCAGATACCAACAAAGAAAAAACAAAAGGAGATGATCTGTATAAACACATACACTAAAAAGCACAGCATACCCACAAGGACTGGATGACTGCAAACAGATGTATAACATCTTCTGGTTGTAAAGATCATAATTTTCCTCAATTTCAGTACCATCTCCAACATTTCAAAACCCATTCCTCTCTCCTCTCTGATCTTCGACAACCTGCATTCAAAAATCAAATACATAAACGACTCAGTTCCCGAAAGATCAAAAGCCAATTTCTTAACCCCAAAGGAAACATTAAACGACAAAACCTCAATTGCATTATCCAAAAACTCATATATAGAATACAGAATCATAACTAAGTGGAAACCAAAGAATCGGATAATATTGCAATCGGTACACGTAAACAAAGCCCAAACTAAGCAAGGATTACGTGTTTGGTAAAAAATAAACAAATAAAATAATAATAATAATAATAACAATAATAATAATAATCGTCTTATCATTTGCTGACTAAAAACAAGAAAAGATCAATTAAAGAGAAATGGAAATGATGCCAGTTTAGAGACCAGCTTGAAACAGGGATCAATTCCAGAAATATATGAAGAAGTTTACAATATAATCTTCTTTAATAAAATTATGCAATGGCCAGAGGTAAAAAATTCTGAGTACTGAGAAAGTACGCGAAAATCAATTGTATAAAGTGATGGAGGTGATGAAGAAAGGCAATGTGGAAAAGGAAAAGTGGGTTCTCTCTTTCTGTCAACTGTGCTGTTATGTTTTTCCAAAATATATGCACTTTCTTACTATTATTAATCTTTGTTATAAGTTTTCTTTTGAATTTGGATTCTTTATTTTGGTTTAATTACAAAAGATTTAGAACATGTTGTGGTGCTTTTATAAAAACAATACTTATATCTTATTGTTTGGAATAAAATTTGATTACTCATTCTACAATAATTAGTGCGTATGATAGTTCATTACTTTTCAATCATTCAACTATTTATAATACTTACTGTGTAATATATAGTAAACAATAAAGAATTTTTCTAATGTTTACTACGCATGACTATATAAGTATGGAATGAAAATTTATGAAAAGTGTAGAAATAGTGCATAATATGAATTAAAAATAAAAACATAAATATTTTTTATTTAAAATCTATTATATTGTAACATTTCAAAAAATATTAAACAATGAAAATATACATATTTTATTCCAATTCAAAATTGCGAAACAATAATAAAAACATTCTTACCAATTTTGGGTATCTACATAATTTGTTTAGAATGGTTTTTTGATTTTAATATCGTTTTGCAAACTAAACTTGGAATTAGATGATAGAATTACTCCTAAAGTATTTAATAGGAATAATGTTATAAATCTAGTACTAGAGCTTTTATTGTCAAAAGTAACTTTAAAATAATATAAAATTTTGTGTTTTTGAAACGGGTTTTCTTTTTAAAATATTTAAAGATAAATTTGATCATTATATAATAAATTTAAAACTTAATAAAGATAAAAATTACATTTTAAAAAAATCAAAATCATAGAGTATCAAATAAAATAAGTACTTATAGGTTTGCAAGTACACTTTTAAACAATAAAATTGAGCACTTTCTTTGAAATGAACCACTACAACTCCAAGTCAGTCCTTAACGTACTGTCATGAAAGGAAAGATCTACGCCATTAGAACAATCCTGATGATGCCAAAATGAAGGATCGTATGATGAGGATTTCCTTGGAAATTATGCTGTTAGAATAAAATTGATGATGTTAGAAATATGAATACAGAACGAGCGTATGCTGTAAGAATAATACTGTTTCTTAGTGTGAAAGGAATATTTTATTGGTGTGTAATTTAAAAATAAATTACAAAATATCTCAAAAGTAATAGTTAATTTTTTCTTTTTTCTTTTTTCTTTTTTCTTTTTTGTTAAAAAATAATTAGTGGAAATGTTAGAAAGGAAAAAAAAATTAAAAAACAATATAGGTAATGAGTCGGAGGAAATATGTAGAGTTATTTTATGGGATATGATGGTGTAACTGACAATGATATCATATTAAATTTTTCTTCATATTTTATATAGGTAATGTAGAATAAATAATTTTTTAAGCAGTTTTCTTTATTGTTTATGATTTTATTAATAGACATAGGATATAGTGATGAATGTGGGCGATCATTACTTTCTCTCGGGTTTAGGATTTATTATCGTCTATGTACTTTTCTATCAGTTGTTTTTGTTGGTGGGGATGGACAGATCCAGACTTTCACTTTACGGTTAAAACTGACTCGCTTCGAATAACAATAGGGGGGGTGCGGGGATGCAGTCATGTGTCCGGTCAATGAATTTAAAAAATATTTAATTTTTATTGATTGAAATAAGAAAATTTTAATTTTTTATCTATTTCATACGGAGTGGATATCTAGTGATTGGGTATGTCCGGTCAATGAATTAAAAAAATATTTAATTTTTATTGATTGAAATAAGAAAATTTTAATTTTTTATCTGTTTCATACGGAGTGGATATCTAGTGATTGGGTATCCGCAAAAGAATGTCGGATAGTAATAGAATATAAAAATTTAAATAATGATATGTTAAACAAGTTAATTTCACAATTAAGTTTAAATCACAAAATACATCTCAATACTTACAAACCAGAAGAATGTCGGGTAGTAATAGAATATAAAAATTTAAATAATAATAGTTAAACAAGTTAATTTCACAATTAAGTTTAAATCACAAAATACATCTCAATACTTACAAACTAGCAAGTAACAACAGGCCAATAGCAATAACAATTAAATTACAAAATATATCCCAACAGACGTGAATGTGAGGAATGATGATGCGAGGAAAAGGAAGGGAAGAGATGATTGAGGAGGAAGAAGAAGTGAAAACGAGGAACTGAAAAAGAAGTTGTGAGAAACTGTCAATAACCCTAATAAGTATTAATTTCTAATAATACTCTATTAAGCAAATTTATAAAATTATCCCTGAAATGAACTCGATCGGATACTCGGCGGTTCACAAAAATGTGACCCTCTACCTAACCCTCAACCTAAGTGACGACTTTCTACCAAACTCGTTTCAGAATGCGGTTAGATGTATACCCTATTTTTTCGGTTCGGATCTGATCGGTTTAGCGGATTTTACGAGTCAGCAGGTAAGGATGAATACCCTAGTTGGGGGATGAATCTGGTGGGTATTTTTTGTTTTTTGTTGAACTTGGTTTATTACATGGACATCTACTTATACCAACTTTGTAAAATAATTGATATTAATTAATGTAAACAACATTATATAAAATTTAATCATGATCATAATATTTATATGTAGGATCTAATATCGAATCTATTTAAATATTTCTGATTTAAGTAAAATATTTTAATAGGTAATTTCTTCACCAAAATTATTGATTCAAAACCGTCCTGTTTGGAATATTTTTTTTTTCATTTTTTCTCTTTTAAAAAAAAAAATATATATATATTTAGAGTATAAGCTCTTTTGAATATATGATAACATATTGTCCACAATGGTGGGAATAAATAGAAATAAAAATATCAAAATTTACCTAGAGTGGAATGAATACAAACATTTCATTAGAATCAAATGGCTAAGGATTTTTTGTCTATCTTACATCCTGTGCTACTCCCTGTCACACTATCAAATGTACAGTCAAGATTACTTTACTAAAATTACTCCACAGAATCTTGATTATTCAGTTAATGATGTGACAGGAAGTGGCACAGAATGTAATACAGAAGATCCTGTGCCAAATCAAATTCACATATAGCAATACTAACTTACGCTAACTATCCTACTTATAATCTACTACTTGCTAACTGCTTGAATGATTCCTATTCTCTCTATTGAGGCTGACGTACTTCCTTATATTGTCTGTTAAAACTCTCCTATGAGGTTGAGTGTATCTTTTTCTTGCTACTGAGGTTTCGTTCTTTACCCTGAATGCTTTGACTTAATTACCAAAATGAAGTTACAACTTAAAATGTAGGTTTACAATCAATTTTAAACTCTATAGTAGATTAATGAAATAATAATATTAACTGATGTAAAAAAATTTAATATGACTACAAGGTGTAAAAAAAATCCAAGATCGACTCTATTTAAATATTTTTACATGAGCCAAATTGCATAAAAATTTACCTAAATTCTTGCATGTATATACATAAATATAAATAGCATCATTCCCACAAAAGAGGAACCATTTTGGCCACAAAATCAAGTGAAATAAAAAAAGATTACAAAGCAAAACCATAAAATCAGTGTGTTGTACCCTTGAGACCGATAAGGACTTATTGCCGCCTTGAACCGCTCTCTTGGAGTTGTTGATCTCTTACACTGTCTAAGATGTCTTGATGATTTCAGCATAAACTAATCAATTCTTATATGTATTACCACAACCTGGCGAACAATTTCTTAATGTATGAAGAAAAATAAATTAACTGGCCAGTCTGAAGCTTTTTTCTTGTTTATTTTATGGGAAAGTGCATTTTACTAATGTGATCTTCAACACTATCTTAAAAAAAATATCATGGATTTGCAAATCTAGCCCCAAAAAAGCTCAAAGGTAATTTTAGACATTAAAAAAATAAAAATAATTGAGATTAAAAAATAATCGCACGCTAATTGTAGGTTCAATTACCGATGCTTTAATTTTGTGCCTCAAGTCAGTACAAGTAAAAAGACTTGTCATACCCAAGTTGACTCATGACATGTAAACTGAAAATTGAACCCGCTAGACATTTTTCTTAATTCAATAGGCTGAATGTTGTACAATCAATTCAAATTAAATCATCTTAATTGAGAAAATCAGGAAAATCAATTAAAGCTAATCAATGAAGTTAATTTAGCTTCTAGTTAAGTTAATTAATTGTCTTTTCTAATTTAAAATTTTTTCTCTTAGCTTATAAAAATAGGCTAGTGTCATTGAGAGAAAAGAACAGGGCGAATAGGAAATCATTTTAACATTTTGAAAAACTAGACATCTATAACATGAGAGATCAACAAGCATGACAACAAGGTATTGGATCTTCTACCCCAAAAACAAGTCAAAATCTTCAACAACTATGAAGCACGTCAACCCTTTGAAAAGCAGGACTTCAACAGTGTGCGAGATCAACAAGTCCCTAACAAGAAATGAAGTGTCATATCTTCTACGATAAATCAAAGGTTATGTTATTCATCAACAACATCCAATTGGAATTAAACTTCAAGCCTTTGGTGCAAACTTTCTCTATTGATTTCTCCCAAGTGAAGCTTAGAGAACTCAGGGGTTTGAGATCAATCCTACTATGGCAATCAAATTATTGCCAACATATTGTAGATGGTGTTAAAACTGCATAAATTGTAACTTGCTTTTTCTTTAACATTAATAGAAATTTCATTTGTACATTCTATTCTTTGTCTTAATTTTCAGGCATTAAATTTGTATGTACAAATTTCTGGCATGTTTGGTGTTACATCTTTGCCTCTTATGTCTATGTCCACCAAATTTTGAAGGCACACTTTTAATAGTTTCGAAAGAATACTCAAGTGAGAATTAAAGTTGATAGAGAAAGTGAGCATCTTAAGGGTCTATTCCTATCATTTTATTGTTGTTGGGGGCAAGGAAGGAAGTGGGATGTTCAACAATCCTCAAGAGAAACTTAGCTTCAACAGCCGCACAAAACTCCAAAGGCTTTTAATGCATATTTTTGTATTGGTTCAAGTGTAAAATTGACCTCTAAAGCGTCAAGATTTTGGAGTTCGCCAAAGTGTGAGACTTCTTACATCTCTCATACTGTGGTTGCATTTGCAATGACGAGAAGTGCTACATCTATATAAAATTAATTAGCATTTATTGCTCGAGCAATTGAAAAGTTGAAGAAGACCATAGAAGTGAAAAATATGCAGATCACCACTTTAATAAACATGTTGGGGGCTGGAAACCTTGTCAAGACAAGTTGGCTCAACCATGGCAAAACAAGGCAAATTTTTACAAGCATTGTTTCTCGACATATACACACAAATATACATATCATTACAAGTAATAAATAGTGAAATAAAGTTCGTTCCTATGAAGACTATGCTCAACTCTTGTTAAGTACCAAAATTACCACACTTTCACTCTACTCAAATGGTTTAATGATTGGGTGAACTGAAGAAGTTGTAAAAAGAAAGAAAGATTAAATAAAATAACTAAAGAAATAAGGATTAATTTAGAATGTAAGAGAATCTAGGTTTCACTCGTCACTTGTCAATTCATTTTTATACAATATCTCTCATCTGTTTCTTGATTTTGAATTAGAACTATTAATCTAGCATTTATTGTAATTACATGTTTCTTACAAAACTCATGCAATTCTATTAATCTGAACCAAAACACTATATGTCTATGTGAATTTAGTTGGGATTAGTGCATTATAGAAAAATCCTATCCTTGATTACTTAGGGTAAATAAGTATAAGTTTATCCCATTCATGAATTAGTCTATTCTATTGGCAAAAACATGAACCTAATAACTCTACAAATTAGAGTTGTTTAGAGTTATTATCCATTCATTTTGGCTAATTCCAATACATTTTAATGTTTTGGTGCATGTTTTAGTACTTTTTGTTTTTAGTGTTTTTATATATTATTATTGTTTTCATGTGTTTTTTTGTGTCCAAGATTACTGTGTAGGTTGGAGAAAGGTTTGGAACTTGAACATGGAGCAAAGAAAATATCAAGGAAATGTCCCATAGCTCTAGTGTCGCAACATTCCAAAATACACAGGAGAAAAGTGCCATGGTGTTCTTCAAGAAACATCGAAACTTACTGAATCAAAGTTCCGCTACACTCTGTCAATGGAAAATACTGCTGCCATGATGTTGTGACCGATTGATTGATGTGTCAAATTTTTGAATTTTACTACTTATAAATCTAGTTTTGGACCCATATAGGCCTAACTCTGTATAAAACCCTAAACTATTTCTCATGACACATTGTAACTATAAATAGAACCTTAAGGAGCAGTAGGTTATATTAACATTATAGGAGTAGAACTATGATGGGTTAGATTTCTTACAACTTTAGAAGGTCTTGGAGGATTGTAAAGAGGTCTACGTTCTTCATTTGGAAAGAGGCTTAAAGAAACATTTTCTTTTCCAACTCACCATGACTTATAGAGTTTTCTTTCTATCTTTACTTGTTTTCATGTCATATTTATGTATTAGGGATTCATGTAGCACCACTATATAACTCATGGGTACTTTATTTTGAATAAAGATTCAGCTGTTTCATAGTATTTGTTCGTAATGTTTTATTGTTCTTAATGTCTTTTATATATATGACTTGTCGTGCAATCATGTTTAAGAATTGATATTTGAATGTTAATCGAAAATGATGCATGTCATAATTCGTTTATATTCACGACGGATATTTGATCGTAGATTAATTGTGTGGTCCGTTTAGTAGTTTGAAAAAGTAGTAATAGCTCGGGTTCTAAAGATTCTCGTTTTCTAATTATTTTTGCCTAGTTAAACTCTGAAAAAAATTATTCGAAAGTAAATCTAATTGGGATAGTTTTTGCCTTGAAAACATCTAATACAATTTAGAGAACTTTATCATGTGCTTTCCAGTTGATTCTTAATTGAACTGAGTCTCATGATTATGTTAATTAGGTGAAGTCCATATCATATCATATTTTAGGTCTTATTTTCTTGTCTTTATCTATGCTTTTGTTTATTTAGTTACGTTAACTGTTAGTTTAGTTAGTTAATTAATCTTCTCACTGTTTGATTGCTTAGATAATGCCATAGATTAGTTGTAATTATTTGCCAATTCATTCATTCTTTCTCCTCAAATCGAAACTGTACTTAATCATTTTATTACTTGTTTGACTAGTACACTTGCTAGTGTAATTATACATATCAAGTTTTTGGTGCCGTTACGGGCAAAAAGTTTGCTTGATTTCTTTTAATTACAACTGTACTTGTTAATATGAGTTTTTATTTATTTATTTTTTATTCTTTATTTGTTTATTTGTTATTGTTGATATGAGTTTTTATTAATTTTATTTTTCTATTCTTTATTTGTTTATTTTTTATTATGTTCCACAATTCGTATAATTGGTTGTATGATGTAACTATATGTGCTTATAATGAGAATCAATAGAAACAACAACTCAATAAGAATTATGGCACTTTCAGGATGTTAGACAGTTGGTTTCAACCTACCTGTAATAATTGTAGTGGTGGTACTTTAGCTTCCAATGTCAAGTAGGTAACACCCATGATTTTTTCTTATTCCTATTACAATTATAATTCGTTTAGTTCCTACAATAGGTATGGTTGTCAATCTGAGACTATAAACAATCCTGGTTCAGATTATTCATGGTACCAATATTAGCAGAATTACACAGATCCATCTTATAAATTCATACCATAGTCACAAGACCAATAGGCTTATGTAGAGAAAAAGTCCAACCTAGTGGAAGTGTTAGCAAGACTTGTTGAAAACGCTGAGAGGAGTTTGAGAAATCAGCCAAAGCCAATCAATAGTCTTGAATATGGAAAAAAATTCAAATCTTGTAGAAGGATGACACAGTTCATTGAGAACTTATATAGACTGGAAAAACAAGTTGAGCAACTTGTTACTGTGGTCTCAAAAAGGGAACTAGAGCCATCATCATTTAGTGTTCCCATTCCAACTGTTATAGCCAACCACTAGCATGGATTCATATGGTAGAGTAGATGAGAAGGGTGCATCAAAAAATCTAAAGGAGCAAGATAATATGGATTTCTTGATGAATGAATATTATGATACTTTTTTTTCTCTTATGGATAGATATCCTAATGGGTTTGACTTGGATATAACTTCATCTCAACCAAAACTTCAATAGTCTAGTAATACCAATGAGGTTGAGGTGGAACAAGTTCAGCCAGAATTCACCAATGAGATGCCCTCAATCATAAATGATAGTGCTAATTGAAATTTTCATGAAGATATTAGATTAACACTTGCATATGGCCGTGAATTCTTGAATTTAGAAAAGCTAACTAGGATTTGTTATGATGCTTATGATGCGTCTCCATTGCCGATGGGAGCCCATCCTTTAAAGATAGCAAAGCCACCTTGGCTTTGCCATGAAACTCCCAATGGACAAGGTGTGAACACTATTTGAAGATTCCTATATACCCTTCGATTTATGAGGGGAGTATACTCCTCTTTGTTTTTTAATTTTTGTTATTGTTTAGGTTGTTTTTTGGCAAGAGTATTAGTTTTATTTTCCATTTTAGTTGAAATTTTGTTCATGGATTTATGGTGATGCATTGTATTTATTTTTTTATGATGTTTATTTAACAGTCTTGAAGATCTAACTATTTTTAAAAGATTCTCTATCTTCTATATAGTAGCCTTCAGGATTTTTATGCCCTCTTTACCTGAAATATTGTAGAAGATTTTCAAAAATATTAGTTGAGTTTTTAGTTTCTTTCTTTTTAACATGGATTGATGTGGTGGGGTAATTTCTTGTTTAGTGTCTTGTCTTTTAGTTTGCTTCTACATTTTGCAATGGTTTAAATGTGTTTTAGTTAATGTTTTGTTTTGGAGTAAATAATAACTTGGGTGTACAGAATTCTTTGACTATTGATTTCATTGATTTATGATTTGCCATTTTCCTTTGTTGAGTGTCATTTGTGTAAGTTTTGTGAGTGTCTTAGTGAGTACGAACAATACGTGATTTATTTCTTTCTGAGTGTCGAGTGCTTATCCGACATAGATTTGTAATTTGATTTAACTTTTGACATTTGTTGGGGTAGCGTACATCTTTCGTTTGAGCGAAATACTGACAAAACTTGGGAAATGATCTTGGTCTTCTTTGGATGGTTTGAGCCAAATTGGCTACCTTTATGAATTTTATCCCTAATGTCCCCATTTGAGCTTTATAAACCTTTGATCTTCTTGTTTGAGGAACATTGCCTTAATTCCTTCATTTATTATCTTCTTTTCACCCATTACCTTAGACATTGTTGATTTTCTAGAAGTTCTTAAATGCCATGATGATGGAGATTGTTTTTGAGGGATTATTATACAAGGGAACATGGTTGTTTTATTGATTGTATAAGCAGTCAAATGACTCAAATTCTTTGTACAAATTTTTCTCACACTGTAGGTGGTGTAAGAATGTGAAGTGATTCTTGTCCTCAAAAGATAAATCAAGGAGGATAGAAAGAAAAACTGTAAAAAAAGAAAGAAAGAAAGAAAAGAGAAAAGAGAAAAGAGAAAAGAGAAATAAAGAATGGCACAAAGGGAGGTCAAATGACTTCAAATTCTTTGTACATACTTTTACCACACTACAGGTGGTGTAAGAATATGAAGTGATTTTTGTCCTTAAAAGGTAAATCAAGAAGGAAGGAAAGAAAAGTAAAAAAAAAGAAAGAAATAATGTAAAGAAAAGAGAAAAAAAAGGTCACAAAGGGCAAGAAAAGTTCAAAGAAAACTCAAAAAGGTTGTTCATTGCCTTCAAGTGTATATAATTAACTATTGTGTGGGATGCTACAAGATCATGGTCTAGTAATGATTAATGTATCTTAGTGCTTTGAGTAACTTGTATATCCATATTTGTCCTACCAGTTTTTACCTATGTCTAACATTACAAGGTTATAGAGTCCTAAATGATCCTTAATTTGAGTTAGTTTACAGTAGTGAAGGTAGGGTGAAGCATTGCTTTTGACTATTGTGTCTCCCTAGTTAAGCTTTGTAATAACTACGTCTTGTCCAGATAAAATTGTTGCATGAGTTTTTGTTATGTTTATTCTTTGTCGAGTTGAGTGTGGTATTTTATATTAATGTGGGGTAGGTGATCAAATTATTCTATGAACTCTAATGGATCTTTCCTTCCTTTACTCTCTCATTGATTGTTACTACCATTGTGATGTATATAAAGCCTTATGTGTTATTAGTTTCTTTGTTTGTGTGTTTATGTCTCGTTTTGCTTAGAATGAGAAAAAATTTAGGCTGTGGTTGTGATAACTTTAAAAAGTATAGTTATTTACCATTTATTTCAATGTAGATTTGGCTACATTCCATGTATATTTTTAATGTTTTGGTACTTTTTGTGTTTTATTTATTTTTAATGTTTTTATGTATTGTTGTTTGTTTGGTAGTTTGGATGTAGGTTTGGAACTAGAATGTGTAAAGGAAATGAGGAGCAAAGTGAACATCAAGGAGAGATTCTGTAGTGCTAGCATGCCACGGCATTCTTCAAGAAAACTTGAACTTCTAGAACTAGAGTGCCACAATGCTCAATTAAAGGCAAATGCTAGCATCGCGGCATTACGGCCAATTCATGGCATGTCAATTCGCGAGTTTAATAACTTATGAGTCCAAGTTTGGACCCATATAAGCCTAACTCGTCCTAAAACCCTAATCTACTTCCCAAGACACATTGTAACGATAAGTAGGACTCTTAAGAACCTATTTTATAAAGTAGTAGGATAAATTAACATTTTACGGGCAAGAGTAGGGTAGATTTGATTTCTTACAACTTTAGAAGATCTTGGAGGATTGTCAAAAGGTCTAAGTTCTTCATCGAAATGAGGTTTAAAGCAACGTTTACTTCTCCAACTTGCTATGACTAATAGAGTTTGCTTTGTTTTACTTGTTTTATTGTGGTAGTTGTGTGTTAGGTGTTGATGTAGCCAAACTATATAACTCATAAGTACATTATCCTAAATAAATATTCAATCTAGTTTCATATTATTTATTTGTCAGAGTATGTTTTGCTCTTTGTATAATGATATTTAGGAATTGATATTTTAATGTTAGTCAAAGATAATGCATGCTATAATTCGTTTATATTCACAACAAAAGTTTGATCATAGATTAATTATGTGGTCCATTTACTAGTTTGAGAGACTGCTAACAGCCTGAGGTTCCAAAAATTCTAATATTCTAATTATTTTTACTTAGTTAACCTCTGAAAAGACATATTCAAAAGTAAATCTAGTTGGGACAGTTTTTGAAAAAGTGTAATACAAATTAGAGAACTTTGTCATTTTATGTGCAATCTAATTGATTCTTAATTATCTGAGTCTCATGGTAGGTAAAATCAATTCCCTATCATCTTTAGGTCTTATTTTCTTGTCTTTATTTATGCTTTTATTTATTTAATTGTTTTAGCTGTTAGTTTAGTTAGTTAGTTAATCTTCTTGCCTATTCGATTGCTCAGATAACACCATAGTCTAGTTGTAATTAAGACAAATTTTCTAATTATTCATTCCTTGTGGGATTGCTTCTTATTCACTTTATCACTTGTTTGACTAGTGTACTTGCTAGTGCAATAGCATGCGTCATAACTCCTAATCTTCCTCTATCAAGTTCAAATTTGGTTTTACAATTCAATCCAAATGGTGATCAATAAATGGAAGCAATAAACACAACTTGAATAAATAATCCATTTATTTAGAATCAAATCAAGAAATGTAACTCAATAATCAAATTTCATGATAAGTTTCAACTAAAACCCAAGAGAACTAATTTATTTTATAAATAAATGTCAATAATTATCAAAAGGAAGTTCTATAACAAATTCCATAAAAGATGGGTAATAAAAGAAAAAAAAACTCTGTCAAGCTGTCAATCTTCAATCTTCTTCTCGATCTTAGAAATATGGTTGGATTGATGGCTCTCGTTGATATTAAACTACCCATAAGCACATTAATTTATGAAAGAAAGACCCTAGAACACCTATACATAGTGTTTCCTAGATCACATCTAGGATGGTCGCACAGAAGTATAGGTCGAAATAGACTGTGACGAGTAAGTAAAATGCTGAACCCGCTATACTGCCGTGTGTGGCAGTGGTTGTGAAGGTTTTGGAAGAATTTGTGTCTGGCTGGACAATGGCTGGGTATGGCTATGGGCCTTTTGGGTGCAAGTCACACCTGGGCTGGAGCACAAGTGAATACTTTTTCAATAGTCTTTCCCCCTATCACGTATTGATCACCTGGTTGACCCTTGAATCATTCTAAACCTATAAACATACATTAAAATACATTAATAAATGCACTTAAATACTTTAAACACATAAGCTAACTTTTCCAACTAAAAAATCTAAAAGACAAAAGTACCCCTATATTACAATACAAAACATCAGAAGTTGCTTGAAACCTTAACATAAACACGCATAAATAACTCTCTTTTTGAGAGTTAACGCATGCCCCAAGTAAAACAAAACAAAAAATGACAAAACTCAACATTAACTTCCTTGAATGTATCAATAATTGAATCTTGAACAAGTAAAGACTAAGCTTATAAATAAAATGAACCCAACATGTATGCCAAACTCTCCACTCACAAAGAAAGAACAAGAGTAAATATCAAACATCTTACCAATCACGACAAACATATGTTGACCACAAGCTTAACAAGCGAAATCAAAGTTGGAAACAATTCACACACACAATACTCATGAGTACAAATTAACTCAAACTAGGGATTAAGTAGGACTTTTCAAGGTTGTAATGTAGGTTAAGAGACAAGGCTAGGATAAATTTAGATACAAGCAGTTAAAAACACCTTAGACATGCTAGTCAACAATCTAGACCATAATTCCAAAACCGTTCCCTTAAACCAAAATACTGGCCAAACTACAATTGAAGGCAAAAATTTACCTTCATTATTGAACTAAAGGGAACATCCTTTCTTTATTCTCAACACAAAATTCTTGAACGAATTTTGTTTTTCAACATTTTCTTCTTTTTCTTTTCTTTTTTTTTTTGCACATTTTTCTTTTTTTTTCCTTTTTCTTTTTTAATCTTTCAATTAAACAATACAACATAGGGAATAAATCTTTCCCCACACACAACACTTCTTTCCCAACTATCCAACATATATATCATAACCATAACATTAATACTTTATAAGACTAACAATAGCTAATGTGATGGGTGAAAAGAATAATAAAACAAAATGGTACATTGGCTAAGTGACGTGGCTAACAAGGAGAATAGGCTCCTGATAACTCTAGTAAACTAGAGTTATTTTACTTTTAAATTATGGCATTTTGATAGTTTAATCCTGATTTTTGGTGACAAATTAAGTGTTTCAATTTAATTAGTTATATTTCGTTGTTGCATTTGCATTTCTTGTAAATATAATGAATTTTTAATCAATTTTAGTTGATTTGGTTACTTATTTAGTTTAGTGTGTTTGTAGGTTAGGAATTGAAAAGATGAAAGTCAAGATTATAAACATTCGAGGGCCAAAGTGGAATCAATAAAGAATTGAAGACTTGAGCTGTATAAAATATGCTCAATGTTGTGACATGGATTTTAATGTTGTGACATTGAGGAAAAATTCATTTAGTATTTCTCAGCTCAATGTCGCCAAATCAAATTTCCATATTGCGAAAGCAACGAGCGTTTGACTAATGCTGAAAGGCATTTTTGTAATTTTTGACTCTCAAAATTTTATTTCTTAACTTGTAAAGCACTTAGCATATATAGTAGGCTATAGTAGTAAAAATTCACATAACAGGTAGTGTAGTGTGTAATTTTAGATTAGGATAGATTAGAGTAACTTAACTTCCAAGCTTTTAGTTTAACAAAAGTTCTCTTTTAATTCTCCTTAGATCTTGTTTTTAATTCATTACAAGTTTAAATTTTCATTACATCGTTTTAGTGGGTTAATCTTTAGCTACCAGTAGATATAATTTTTACTTACTTTCTAGTTAAACTTCTTCAAATCCTAGTTGCTTTCATTTCAAGTTTTCTTAAAGTAAATTAGGATTCTTTATAATTTAGTTGTAGAAGTTTCCTTAAAATTTTCATTTCATTGCTTTAATTTCGAGTTAATTTCTTTTGGGCTTTCTTTTATCAATACAAAAATCCAAAAATATTTAGTTTAAATTTAGTTTTACTTGCTAATTTCATTAAGTCTAAATTAGTAGGAAATGGAATTTATTTGTTTCTCATGCTTTTTAATTGTTTTCTTTACCCAATTTAGAAATATTTGTCTTTCAAGTACAGTTTTAGTTAATCTAGTTAATTTAGAAGTAATTTTACTTGTTTTCATTAGGTTAGGTTAATTAGTCTTTCAATCTTGTAATTTACTTTCTTTCATTACTTGTTCTAATCGATAGATTAATCTAAGTTAGATTTTAATTTCATATTTAATCATAGTTATGAGTAGCGTAGATTATTTATCTCTTATTTGATTCGCCTTACTATTCAAAGACTTGTAAATCTCAGTACTAGCTAACCGGCAATCTTTGTGGGAACGATCCTACTCACCCGATACTACTATTTTGCACCCCCGTATACTTGTGGGCGTGAGGGTAGAAGTTAGAAGTTAGTGCAGTTTTTATTACTTGTTGCCAAAGCTAAACAAGGAAATAGCTCATTAGATTCAAAAGGGAAACTAGGGAATCATATCAAATGAGTAGGCAATATAGCTTAAATGGACCAAAAAAATGCCTAAATCGTTTCGACTGCTCAAGATTCATTCATACACAGCAAGCATAAAACTCACAAAGTTCCAACAAATATGACAAGCTAAACAAAATCTCAAGGCATCGACATGAATATCACACATTGACAACAACAATAAAAGTTCCTGTATGTGTTTGTAATGTCACTTCCCCAACTCAATGGATTCAGAAACAAAGCAACTTATATATATTTTTTATTCAAAAATTCTAATATATAATCCTCTTGAAACATTTTTAAACTATTGACACATAGTTATAAAAGTTAATGTACATAAACACTATTAAAAAATCATAAAATATTTTTTATTTTTTTGAAAATTGCTTTGATCCTTCTTTTCTCTCATTTCGAAACTAACCCTAAAACATATTACAACACAAAACACCACCAAACTCAAACATAAAATAAACATCACAGTTCCAAAACATAAACACATAAGCATAAAATAATACCACCAAGACACAAACACCCCCAAATTAAATGAAATATTATCCCCGATGTTGCTAAATAAACAAGAACATAAAAGATAGGCACAAAAAAGGCAACTACCCTGATATCATTGAAGTTAAGGCAACCGTCTGCATCTTATCCTTCTTTCCCTAGAATCATCATCATCATAGTCATCAATCTCATTGAATCCTTGGTCACCCTCCTCCTCAAATGTTGGTGTAGATAGAAGGGTAGGACAAGAAGACATATCACTATGTGACGCTTAACCAATGTATCGAATCATTTGTCCCATTACTTTGACACATTGATATTGATGCTCCACTCGCTTTTCAAGTCTTGTCACACAACTTTGTAAGGTTAGTCCATCTCTGGGAGATTGTACTTGACCTTTGTTTGTGTCTACTTTTAATGAGGTGCTTTGGATTCTTGAACTATGCGAATTACCCTAATGCCATTAATTCTGCCTTTAGGTTCAATTCTATTGTTTTGAATCTCATCACACTATACACCTATAGTCAAACATAAACTAGTAATTACACATGGAAACCACAATCCTTGTTATTCAAGCTATACAAAAAATCTATATATGTATAACACATCCCACCATCAATGGAGTTTCCTTTAATCAGACAATAAAGTAGTAGAGCTTGCTTTTTAATGATATGAGTAGAATGAGTAGAAGTTATCAACATAGAATTGATTAAAGAATGCCAAATTTTTTTTAATTGGTGTTTAAAAAATGCTAGAAATTTTTTTCCGGGTATTCATTGCATTTTCACTTTGTCCATGGCATATCAACACCACAATATAAAGATTTTGCCATTGAAGTCTAATAAGGCTCATCTCATTGATACCTACTATAATCATTGTTATCAATTGTATGAAAGAACTCATTTAATGCATGACGAGTACAAGAAACTTTCTTTCTTCTAACCAAAACATCACCATTAACATGATCAATCACATTAGCATAGAACTCCCATACTTTTTGTTCAATGGCATACTCAGGATGTAAACAATATGTAGCCCAATTCATTTTTTTTCAATCATGTTTTCCACTTGTTTCATAAGAGTTGTGTGACTCCATGATTTTGAAATTTAAACCCTCTTTCAACTACAATTTTTTTATTCTCCAAGTTGTCTATATATCTTCGAAACACATCATCTAAGGGAAATTTCCTCCTATAAAATTTTGGTTTAAAACTACTCACCACGGATATCTTTGTCCCTTTGGGAGGCATAATACCAAATTCAAAAATAAAAAATCCAAAAATAAAGCAAAAAACAATAGAAAAACAACTTCCTATCAATAATTTAAATAACTATTGACAATTTAAGAGTCACTAGGCAATTTTCTTTGCAAAAGCCTTACTAAAAAGTCTCCAGGCAACTAGGTAAATTTCAAACCAATTAAAGTTTAGATAGATGATGGAAATCAACATTATGAACACTAAATAGGATAGAAATCACCAATTTGAAGCCTTTAAAACCCCTTCGGATGTCCAATTGTGGCCTAGCAGGAATCCCTCATTGTTGAGCTTTTGAGTTGTTCTTGATGGAATTCACCTTTCTTATCTTGAATGTACTAAAAATTTGAATAAAGATAGGATCGTTCAGCATTTGAAGCATGATTAATGGCTGAATTCATGAGGGTTTTGTGTTGCAAGGTGTTTGAGAGGAAGTAGGAGGAGAGGAATAATGTTTAGAAATGTGTAAGAAAGCAACTGGAGTGAAATAAGAGCTGCTAGTCACAGCTCTTAACCCTCTCACTATAGTCTGCGTGTCACTGTGGTGTCCTTGAGCACTGCTGTGCCTTGCTAACCAGTGGCTAAGTGTAGCTGTTAGCCATTTTTTGCAGTCTTATATAGACTCAAAGTGCGTCCATAAGTATACAAATCGAACAAGTAGTTCTCTTGTATTATACAGAGTAAGTAAAGATTATTCCTACGAGGACTAAGTTTAACACAATTGACAATTACCAGCATGACGCATAGAAAACTCTATCTAAAAAAAATGCAATAATAGAATTATAATGAAAATAATGAAATACTAACTAAATAACAAGCTATGAAATTAATGGATGTTAATTCTAGGATTTATTCTTTATTTACCAATCCAATTAATTGGTTTGATTCTTCATTCCTTCAATTTGATAGTTACTTTACTAATTTAGGATTCCTGTTGTAATTGCAAATTTCTATTAAGAACTCATTGCAAATCTACTAACCTTGACCAGTTCACTGTAGCTCTATATACATTAAAGCCCTAATTAGTGCATAAATTTTACCCTAATGGATTATCTTAGGTGAATAGGTATATCTCTATCTGCACCCACAAAATGGTTCAATATATGGGCGATTATTCCAAACAAAGGTTATTTGAACCCGTTCTAACCCTCAGTTTCCTCTATTTGATTTCACTTCTAAGTGAAGGTTTACAATTCACTCTAGAGGGTGATCAATCATCTAGAGGACTTAAGAACAATTCAACTAAGAAAACAAACATAAGCAATCAAATAGAACAATCAAAGCATAACAAACAATCTTAATGGTAAGTTTGGAGTAAAACCTTAGGTATAAAATTAATGCATCATCATAGTCGTAAATATATCATGGATATGTTTTACAATCATCGTATAGAAATGAATCACAAAAGAAAGAGAAAGAGAAGAAAAACTAGTAATATTTGCATTCAGCATCCCCTTCATTCATGATTCTATTCCTCCGAAAGATAGATCAACTCCCGATATTTATATGGATGGTCCTTTCTCTAACTCATGTATCCTTATAACGAAGAATAAGAAGATTTTGGTCCAAGGTTGTCTATCTTGAGCCTCCTCTTCAATTCTTGAAAAAAATAAGAAAAACCCTAGCCTAATTTTTCAACCCCTAAGAGAGTGACTAAAGTAGAACATGTTTTTTAGGTTCAAGAGAAGATGTATGAGAACCTTATTTATAGGTTTTAAGAATTACAAAGCGTAAGGATTTGAACAAGCTTTGAAACGCACCAAAACAGGCTCAAAATGGACATTGGAACTGTAAAAATGCGCATAATCGTGAGATTGTGTATTGCTGCAGTAGTGTGGGTAGGACTCAGGTCCTCTAGGCACTATTACACCCAGCCACAGTGGTAGGGGGACATAGCCACGCCTATCCTTGTTACATGGCCTCGTCGTTTTTTATCCATTTTCGGCTTTTTGATCTCCGACTGATCCTAAACCTATAAAAACACTTTAAAACAAATAAATAAGTGTAATAAAATATTAAGAACACATAAACTGAATATTTTGGATAAAAACCTAAAAATGATATCTCAACTTGTGAAACACAAAGTCTTGAAAACTGATTAAAACCCAAGCTAAAATAATGTAAATAACTCTCTTTTAGAGAGTTAACATACCCACCAACTTACACTTTTACTCGTCCTAAATAAAACAAGCACATATATCACACACTTAAACACATTTCAGTATATTAATTTTTCCTCAACATGTCAACAATAATAACAAAGAAGAAAACTAAACAAGAAGAGACATTGATTCAACATGGATATAAAAGATCATTGCTAATTAACCCTAAATCATAATTGTGAAAGTCTTAACTCTCCACTCATTGAACAAGATATCACTCGTTCACTAATCGATATAAAACACATTGAACAAAAGTTTAGCAAGGGACAATAAGTTGGGAGAATTTTACGCACACAAAATACTTACTAATACCAATGAAGTCAAACCAAGGATCAATCGGTCTTTAAAGCTTGTAATGTCAGTTAAGGGATAAGGATATATATATATGTGTGTGTGTGTGTGTGTGTGTGTGTGTGTGTGTATAGCATTTAACTAGCTGCACTTTCGAAGGCACAATGTACCTTCTTTATTACAACCTAGAAAAAATTATCCTTCTTTATTTATAACACTTAACACAACTTAGAAGGAATTAACTTCCTTTCAGTTCTTTCTTTCTTTCTTTCTTTTCTTTTCTTCTTTCTTTTTTCACTTTTATTTTTTTTCTCTTTTTTTTTCTCTTCAACAAAACATTACAAAACATTCAGGATTATTACAAATGTTAAAGTCATAAACTTGACTTTCTCCCCAAAAGACACGATCATGTCCTTCCCAACCATTCATAACATCATGCCCATAGTATTGATACTTCACATCACCGACACTAATTGCTAAAGTAATGGGTAGAAAGAAATAAATAAAAGTGTGAATTGGCTAAAAATAAAATGGTTAAACAAAGAAATACAGCCCATAAATCTCAAAATGTGACACTAAGGATAAAATGTCAATTAGTTCAAAGAACTTGCCTAAATCATTTCCTAGGTTTAAACTCATAATTTGCAAGTCTATAAATCACACATAATTCCAACGAATATCACAAGCAAAACAAATATCGTAAGGCAATCATGATGATCACTCATTGAAAAGTAGCTCACTTTCACACCCTAACCCAATGGGGTATATATTTAAGTGTATATTAGTGACACCACAATTCAAATGAATCAAAAATTAAAGAAAACTTATACATATTTCCAATCCAAACACTCTATCAAGACTAATTCCACCTTCAAATATTTAAAATCCTTGACACGTATCACAAAAGTCAATGCCCAAAAATAAGAAACTAAAAAAAAATCTTTTTTGTGAGCCATCCACAATACTTTATTTAAAGATGGCATAGAAATCCTGAATGCTACCATATAGTTAGGGAATCTTTTATATAATTAGATCTTTAAAATTGATAAAAAACTACCTAAAAATTAAAATTCTTTTTGTGTTTTTTGAATTTTTTTTTTAAAAAAGAAAACCCTAAACTCTAAAACAAATACACCACCAAAGATGAACACAAATACAAACAACTCCCAAAATGCAAAACACATAATCACAATCACACCACCAAAACACAAACACATCTCCAATTTAAAACTAAACATTGTCATCAATGTTTCACCACATAACTAAATAATTGTGGTTAAACAATAAAAATACTAACATAATAAAAACAAATGACAAGAACAACATCCTGCTAGTTTGTTGTGGCTTCATCAATCTTCTTCTTAATCATCATCACTTATGGGTTCATCAAATTCATCACTCAAATCATCCTTCAACTGTTCAACCTCCTCATAGTTGGGAGTCACGAGAAAAGTTAGAGCTTCAATCGTATCCAAATGAATGGCCTCACTAATGTATTGAATTAAGTTTCCTATGGCCTCCATGTGTTGATATTGATGCTTCATTTATCTATCAAGCTTCCATAGTCGGCTTGCAAAACCTTTGTTTGCGATTGGATGATTGCTTGAACTTGATGCTTTATCTTTGTGCGGTTGCACATAGTTGGGATTCATCCTTGTGACCGCCCTACCATTAATGGTTTGGCTCATTTCAATCCTTTTGTCATGGTTTTCATCCTATTGTACTCCTACATTTAGATATAATTGAGTAATTAAGCAAGAAAATAATAGGTCCTTACTTTTGAGGAGGTTTTGGCTATATGAAAGATTTGTTCATGAATAACATGACCCATATTAATGAGATGTCCATAAATCAAGCAATAAAGCAACAAAACCTATCAATAGTAATGTTAGGAGCATGATTTATCGGAATCATTGATGTGTTATGTTGAGATGGTTTAGGTTTGTGATAAGATTTCAAACAACAAGTAATAAAAATACAATCAAATGATCACCAAACCTTACTCTCACACTCACAAGTCTATGAGATAGGTTTGTATGTTGTGGCGAGTGAGTATTATTCCCTCGAGAATTGTGACAACAATTACTAGGCTTATAGGGTCTTTTTGCTATTTAGATAAAATCACTTATAGTTTGTCACTAACTAAAATTGGAAAGCAAGTAAACAAATCCCTATATTAACTAACTAATCTAAGAAGGCAAGTAAATGGCTAATCTAAGGAAGTAAATAAAGATTAATACCAATCACTACCCTAAGAAGCATAATTAAACTCATAATTAAAGTAAGACAACTTAATCTAGTAAAGCATGAAAAGATTACACTAGAAAAACCAAGTAATTTACTCTAAGAAAGCTTGTAGAAATTACTCTAAGAAAGAAATTAACTTTAACCTAATAAAGCAAGTAAATACAATTTTAAGAAAACAAGTAAAATTAATCTAGAAAAGCTTGATTAAAACTATTAGACTAATTTTAACTAAGAAAGCAATAACTAAATTAGAAAATTTGGCAAACTACATTTTTAACTAAATTGAGAAATTTTAGGAAATGACTTGAAATCTAAAGTTCAAATTAAGAAATTCTGGTTTTAAAAGATATTTTAATGAATGCCCATTAAATTATAATGAATTTAAAATAAGAATTTAAAGATTAATTGTGAAATCAACAAAAGTAGTAACAACATAAAGAACTTTTTAGGAAATCTATATTTTTACTTGAAATGGATTGCAAGAAATTTAAATTGAAAATAAGTAAAAATTATATCTACTTGTAACTAAGAGAAAGCCTACTAGGGGAAATAAAAGATTAACTAATAAATATTTAAACTTGTAAAAAATTAAAGATTAGATCTAAAGATGAAATGAAAGAGAGCTTTTAATTAAGCAAAACTTGAGTATGAAGAAAGCTTCTACAGTACCCTAAGCTAGACTAAATTAAGAAATACTAACTATACCTATACTATGTGTCCTATGGTAGAGTACAAACTTATTTTTAAAAGATAGATTGAGACAAAAGATTACATGTGGTAAAAATTAAAAATCCAGATGCATATCCATACTGCGATATCGATTTAATACATGAAATCGAAATCGCGATATAGAGCCTTCCTCAGCAACCTTGAATTTCTTCTTTTTGCCTTTTTTCTCCTTGAATCTTCTATTCTTTAAGCTCTATACCTATTAATCTAAACCTTCAAAATACCATTAATCATAATAAGTAGCAAATTATACTAAAATTAACACTGATATGATAATATTTCTAGAAAATGCACATGTAAATACTACATGAGATAGAACTAAACAAAACACACATATAATTCAACTCTAATTTCTGTAAATACCAATAAAATGCTAAAATAACTCAAGTTTCCTAGAGTTATCACACTTCCAGACTTAGCATTTTGCTAGTCTTGAGCAAAATAAGAAAGAAAAAAGCACATAATTAAACATGTAAACACAAAATACACCACCAAGAAAATTCAAATATTGAACTCTAGCACAATAGTCAAAAGGAAAAATAGGGTTTTAACTCAACAAATTCAACATATTTATCTACTCCTCCATTTATAAATGTAAAAAGTAGTTTTAGTGTTGAACATTACTTTTACTAATGAAGTGTTCAAGAAATGCCACTTCGGGTGTAAAGTAAGCTACAGTAAACAAGTCAACTTCCTGATAAGTTCATAATTGTGTAATATTTTGTGTGTCTTTTACCTCATTTTTATGTGTTGTAAACAAAAATTTGAGTTATTAGTGAGCTTAATTTGGTTATTTTTAGTTTTTTGAAGGGTTAAAGTGAAAAGAGCTGAAAAAGATGCAGGAAAAGATGACAGGAAATGCTAAGGGCGGAACATGCATGAGTATGAAGCCATTTTAGACACAGTTTTGTATTTTAAGCGTAACTTTTAAGTCCAAGCTCCGATTGAGCTTATTTAAGATGCGTTGGAAAGAGAGAGAGAAATAACTTTTGTGTTTTAAACTTTTTCAAAATTCCAAACGCATCAAGGTCAAAACTGAAACCGAAGGTGAAGCACAGTGTTGAAGTCCAATGCACATGCATTGGAATGGTGTAACGCATGTGCGTTGGGTCCAGAAGAGAAATTCACAGAATGTGTTCATGTGCACATGCATGCAAATAGGCAGCGTATATGCGCCCGCAATAGCAGGGTTACGTATTTTTTGGATTTTTGGCAGATTTCTTTGCTCGGTTGGACTCTTTTTCATACGATTTCACATTCTTATTCTTAGAAAATTATTGTAACCCTAGTAGTCATTATAAATACCCCATGTAGAATGATTAGAAGGGAGTCGACACTTTATTTTCCTTATTTTATCTAGGGTTTTCGGTAGAGAAAATTCTTCTTTATTCTTTCATGGCACTTAGTGCCTCAATCGTTTTTCTCGGTAGAGGGATTTGAAGCCATGATCAATTCTACTATGTTGTGAGACTCTTTGTTCTTGAATTTATTCAATTTTATATCAAGTATTGCTTATTTTTCTACGATTAATTGTATGATTGTTCTTTTTAAGTTATTATTGCAATAGAATAATTAAGTTGTCGGAATTAATCTATAGCTAAATTATTTTAACTGCGTGTGTTTAATTCAATCTGTGTAACAAATAAGTTTGACAATTGCTCGATTAGTGTTATTGAATTTATGGGAGATAATCAACTAATTGTCATAACTGTGTGTGTTTATGTTTAATTAGCCTAATTGTTGTTGTTGATTTTAATGCTTCTATTAATTAATCTTCGGCGTGTGTTAGAATTAAATTAATGGTTAGGGTTAATTGGATCGTGTGTTGAAAATTAGCCAATTTTAGAATGAGAAACAAGAATCAATTTTGAATTAGAATTCGGGTTAATTCTTCAATTAGTGCTTGGTATAGAAATTAAATTATCTTTGGTGTCAATGATCAACTAGTAAAATTTCCATGGTGGATATGACCAAAACCAAGATTCTTCTTAATTGAATTCTCTCCAATTTACTTTGTTGTTTTAGTTTTTAGTTTAAAAGCATTCAAAACCCCCCTTTCCGTTTAGCACAAGAATAAATTCTGTTCTCTGTGGGACGACCTGTACTCACCACTACTACATTATTATGGAGAGTTGTTAATTTTGGGTGGCTACGATAGTATTTTTACCACTTTCTCAAAAATTTGCTTCAAGTATTGAAAAATCATTGAGACTTGTTTTAAGAAGCATAAAGAGATGTTAATAACAGGAATGGATATTTGTTGGCATCGCAAAATCTAACTATGTACATCAATCGAATTAGTGCTTGCCCTTGACTCTCAATTCTCTAATAGCCTAGATTAAGGATCATTTACTTGTCGAAACTTTTAAATCTTGTAATGTTGGTTAAGGTAACAAGATGGGATCCATTTTGGATAAAAGTAACACGATCACCTTAGTTATTACAATACAAACTCTTGAATCACTATCCCAAAAACAAACAAGATTTAATCAATCAACACTTGAAAGACAAAAACATTATTTGCAACTAAATTAACTTTTGAAGGCAGATGAACCTTCTTTAACCGATTTTTTTTTTTTTTTGCAACAAAAATAATAATATAACATAACAATTGTAAAAGGGGAAATTTAAACAGAAGGATGAGGTTTTTACGTTAAGCAGATATTTAAAAATTAAACGCAGCGAAAATAATCATATAAATTATCTAAAACACCTCATCTATGGATCAGTCTACAAAACTCTATTGTTAGGATGTGACCGAGATAGGGTCAAGAAGAAATCTTACCTAAAAATTGAATTCTTTTCATAAACTGATGAAGTCCCGAGCTAGAGAAGAATGTATGATGTCTCTAGCAATCCACATGAGTATAAATCTATCATTTGATCAACCAATTCCTCTTCTTAGATAGTTGTTAATACCTCATGATAGAGAAGATCCCAAACAAATAAACTAGCAAGTGAAAGAATTCACTTTTTGACAAAACCGTAATCCTAGAAGCACTAGAAAAAGGGAGATATGGGAAAGACTGAAAACTGTTGGAAACTGAAGTTATATATACTCTAAGCTTGAGTATTTTTGCCTTAATTTTGAATATTTTTAGGTTTTAATCGTTGTTCTTGTCAACTTTTGCTTCATGTTCAAGAATATATTAGTTTATACTAATTTAGTAATTTTAATTCTATTTTAGCATTTTCACATTATTAATAGAGTGCATTTATTTTTAAGGTTCGATCGGAGAAAAAAGCATGGCAATCGGATAAGAAACAAACCAAATCAAGCCATATTAGGATGATGAAGCCAAGCCAAATTCTGGCTAGAAAAAAACTAAGTATTGTTAACCACAATGACCAGATACCCTTTTTTAAATTGGTGATTGTGGTCACTCCAAATTGTATTTAGAAATTTTCCAACTGGATAGCTCATCACTGCAGTCACTAGACCGCAGTTAAACTTCTAGTGGCAAACTTTGTCAATGACCGTGGTCACCATAATAAAGAAGGAATATTGGTTACTTCGGTTACTAAGAGAAGTCAATGTGAGCATTAGTGACTGGGGTCACCATAACAAAGAAGGAATTCCAACAACGGTCACCAAGCGAGTCACTGTGGTTACCAAACAAGGTCCGAGAATTCTGAGGGGCAAAATATCCAGAGTATGGGAATTTGTTGCTGCAGCATTCTTCCCCAACCCTAGTATAGTAAATACATACTTAAACCCTCTTTAGATGCTATGTAATTTTTTTTATTTAAATTTTTTAATTTAATGAATCAATTTTTTTTATTTTTGGGCCGAAACTAAGATATGATTTTCTTTGACAGAAAATCTAGAAAAATTAAAGAGAAAATTAAACAAAACTGACCAGAATTGGACCAGTTCTAATACCAATCTGATGCGAACCCCGTGTGCGAGATCAACTTGATGCCACGAAACCCAACAATTCAAGATGGCACCAAAACCCCAAGGATCAACTCCAAAGTTGGTCACAAGAATTTGGACAGTAAACACACAAACAAGAACGAAAAAGAACACACAAGAATCAAGCAAGAATTCAACCCATTGTCTATAGCGAGACAAGAACCAAACTCTTAACAAGATTTAAAGCAAGAATTGACCCGTTGCCTATATGAATCACCATTGCCTACACTGTTACTCAAGCGATGATCCCAACAAAGTCTTAATCCAAAGACTAAAACAAAGAACTTTTTCCTCACGAAAAAGATGCATATTATTCATAAATGTGCTCCAATCTTGGCAAGAGTGAATCCATGCTTTCTCCATCTTTCATCTGCTCATCTTGATACATTTTTAGGCTGTTCAGATCCATATCATTCCCTCCCTCGTCGAAAGGATTCATCCTCGAATCGGAATATGGATAAGATAAACAGGGATTAGTCAAATGGGACACAAGATTGGCATAAGATAGGCCTTGAAGCCTTGCACTATTGCGAACACAACAAAGTTTTGCAAAGTAATGATCCAAACAGTTAAACAAATGTGCACGCCAAAGTAGAAAATCATTCAGCTTTGACAAGATAAGCACAATTTGAGAAATTGTCAGAAAACACTGATTTTGATACAAATTGGAAGGTATTTGACCGTAAATAAAAATTTTAGTCAAAGTGTTTTGAGGCAAAATTGACACGGTTTCATTCTTACAAAGCATTTGACTTAAATCACACAACTTAGGCTGCTCAAAAACGAAGTAAGAAACAAAAATTTTGGTAGCGTGTCTAAGTAAAATAAAATCAAACAAGTTATCACGCCATAACAAAAACTTAACTTAACTTGGACAAAATTTGAAAATTTTGAAGTTAACTTTTGTTGAGATTCGAAATTCATAAAAGATGTTAATCAATCTAACAAAGTTATCCAAGTTATTTTGAAGAAAAGTGAAATGTTGAAAATCAGGTCCAATCAATGTAGCTCGCTAACACAATGATTCAAATTAGATTTGATGACATGCAAATGATTATCAACTAAGGCTTGGACGGATTTATCCAAACGATGCTCCACAAATTAGAATTGAAGTCCAAGAATTTGGATGCCTTCCCTGTGCAAAACAATAACCAAGTCAAAAACCAACTTAAAGGAATTAATTTTAAACAAGAAATAAACAAAATATAAACTAAAAATAATTCTGAACTCATAATTAAATTTGTACAATTTCTTAAGATGCTCAAATCTCAGAATTTTAGCACAAAAAGAAGAAAGAAGTTCATACCTTGGAGATACGGTACTGTCTACCGTATCTTTCTTACCTCGCTTTGGTTGGAATGATGAGATACTCAATTGGAAGGTTAGTGCATAATGACTTACACCTTTGAAGGGCTTTACATTAGAAAGAAAACTAGACAAAGATATATCAAGGTCAGGCATGAGAAAATAAATTCTCTTGATATCTCTCTTTTTTCTCTCTTTTTAATAGTATCTTCGTCTATGGTCAAAGCCTTTACAATCTTTTCATCTTGATGGCTTTTCCCACTTTGCTTTTTACCTTTATTCCATTCAAGAAATTTTCTTTGAATTTCTAATCTTTCTTCTTTTATCTGATGTTGTGGCAAAGGAAGAAATTTAAACTTTTTACCCTTCTTACACAAGTGATATGCCTTAGTATAGCTATCACAAAAACAATTTTCAGATAATTCCCATAGCTAACCATGTTTTAAATGACATGTGAGCAAAGGAGCTACATCACAAACTACCTTATCAGAATACTTACCAATAGTGAAGGATATAATAACTTGCTCAGTTACCTCAAATACTTCACTTTCAGTTGACCATCGAAACTTATAAGGTTTTGGATGTGGCAAAGTAGGCAAACTCAACTTTTCAACAACATATGCACTTGCCATATTAATCCATATGCTACTATCAATTATAGTACCACAATTCCTTTCATTCACAAGAACCTTAGCGAAGAAAGTCTTTTTCCTAGTGTCTGCGAGACATCACAAATAAAACTCACAAAACAAAGTGGTTGGTGTTAGAAAAAGAAATAATTAGAATTTGTTTTTTCTCACTACTCGACCTTACTCTTTGGAGTGCAGTTCACTCAAGTTCTATTACTCAATCTATCATGTATACCCTCAATTGAACGGCTTTCTATCACTCAAATGATCTCACCACACTGCCTTTTCCTCTCTTTAGTTCACTCCAAAAGCCTTTGGAAGACTACGAGGACCAAAGTGAGCTCCAATTATGTCTTAACCACTTAATTGGTTGGAAATCAAAGAAAACAAATAATCACGGGACAACGACAAGTAAGAGACACCAAAGTTTCAGATTTAAGCTTCAAAGAATAAGAGACAACAAAATATCCGAGACTACGTGAAACAACAAAACGTATAGAAAGCAAAGAATTTGGTAAGCAAATTTACCAAATAAAAAAAAGGAAACTAAGCACACAAAAACAAACAAGTAGCACTTAAGAATAACAAAGATATTTGGTGAATCTATTAAAAGAACCAACAAAAATTAAGTGCTTTTGAACACAATTACAAATTTGGAAAATTTTCAAAAAATAGAAAGTTTCTAAATCTAGAAATTGGAAAGTTTCCAAAAAATGAATTTAGTAAGTTTCCAAAATTGGAATTTGGAAAGTTTCCAAAAAATGAATTTGGTAAGTTTCCAAATTTAGAATTTGGAAAGTTTTCAAAGATGAATTTGGTATGTTTCCAAATTTAAAAGTTGGAAAGTTTCCAAACTCAACTAGGAAATCAAAACCTTCTTAGATTAGGACAACAATTTTTTTTTTTTCTCATTCTCAATAGCCGATTCTTCTCATTCTCCTTTTTTTTTTTAGATGAACTGTACGGGAATAGTAATGATGAACAGTACAATTTTTATTTTTTTTAAAAAATTTTTAAATTTAATTAATTAATTTTTTTTTTGTTTTTGGGCAGAACTAAAATATGATTTTGTTTGACAGAAAATCTAGAAAAATTAAAGAGAAAATTAAACAGAAACTGACCAGAATTGGACCAGTTCTAATATCAATCTGATGCGAACCCCGTGCTAGATCGACTTGATGCCACGAAACCCAACAATTCAAGATGGCATCAAAACCCCAAGGATCAACTCCAAAGTTGGTCACAAGAATTTGGACAGCAAACACACAAACAAGAACAAAAAAGAACACACCAGAATCAAACAAGAATTCAACCCGTTGTCTATAGCGAGACAAGAACCAAACTCTTAACAAGATTTAAAGGAAGAATTGACCCGTTGCCTATATGAATCAGGCAAGAACCAAATCTATAAGTCGGTTAGAACAATCACCGTTGCTCAAGCGATGATCCCAACAAAGTCTTAATCCAAAGACTAAAACAAAGAACTTTTTCCTCACAAAAAAGATGAATATTATTGATAAAAATGTGCACTAATCTTGGCAAGAGTGAATCCATGCTTGCTCCATCTTTCATCTCCTCATCTTGACACATTTTCAGGTTGTTTGGATCCATATCAGTAGATATAAGTATGTAGGAGTAGGATAGAAGTAGCATAGAAGTAGGGTAGTTTAGTTCTTTATTTTCTCCCCAAATGGGGAGGATTTTCTTAGATTAGGTATAGTTTAGGTCAACTGTTAAGCTCCTAGTTGTAGATTGAAGACACCTAGTGTAAGACTTCTTTAATTTATGTTTAATTTTGTTTGATTTGTTTTAATTTAGTGTAGTTTATTTTAATTGCTTTATTTACTTGTGCTTTCTTAGTTTAATTTGTAGACTAGTTTGTTGCCCTCTTTTAATATGCTTTATTACTAGTAATTTTGTAGTTAGTAAATCTAAATACTTCCTTAAATGCTCTCTTTTTATATAATTTCTTGAATGCTTTTGTAAAAATGTTTTCGTAGTTGTAATTTGTATTCCAATTAGTTAATTAGGGCAGATTAGTTTATGAGCTTTCTATTTAATTAAATTTTTTACTTGAATTTTTAGTCTAATTGTTAAATTAATTTATGAGATTTCTCTAAAAATGCTTTCTTAGTGATTATTAGTAGTCTAAATTAGTTAATTGTATCCTAAAATGCTTTCCCTTTTCATGCTGCCTAGTTAGTAGTAGGATGTAGGTGTTTTAAAAAATGATATAACTAGGAGTTTTTTGAAAAGTCGTCAAGAAGCTACTAAGGGAAGAAAGGGAACGAATTTTCTCCCTAATTTTAGGTTATAGCTACCCCTCTTAAGACCTGGGGAGCATAAGTGAATATTTATAGACTAGGCAATATAAGTTTTAGTATAACCCGGTATCATACGGTTGAATCGAAAACACTATTTTTTCTCCCTAGATTAATTCTGTGTCTTTTGGATATTAATATATAACCGTGGATGTTTTAAAATTAATTAAATCAGCACACCCAGGTTATTTATTCCCCATGTAATTATATTGAAACCCTAGTCTCTATTCGGCTTAAATACGATAAGTTAAGGCACAAGTTCAATAATTGATAAAATATTTTTAAATATATTATTAGCCTTCAAATTATTTTATTGATATAATGAACTCTCATATTTTCCCATCTCTAAAGTTGGCCTAAGCCACTTATAAGGTTTAATTATTTCATCCCATGCATCACCAGATAATATGATGCACATGTGCAACTCTTACACTTTCTTCAGCTAGTTTGAAATTAATTGATCATCATGCTCTTGTGTGTGTGATCAAATAGGTTCATGATCATATTGACATTGGGATGATTATCAAATAATCTATAATTACCAAATAGGTTTAGGGTTTTGTCGAATATCTCATAAATGACATCAAAACCCTAAAAGCAATTTTTTGGAGATATTAACTCTTAATTCTCAAATTGCCCATGAAGTCCACGTGTGACGTCTAGCAACATATCGTGGCTATCAATAGCATATGAATGAGGGGAAGTCATAATAAACCTTTATATCATGATTACCATGTGATAAAATCTTTCCCTTTAGGTATCCAATCTAGATCATGGCCGTGGTTTCCTTGTCAAGTCGATCTGCGATCTTTTATATGAATTGCTTGCATATTTATCTTAGCACATGTACTTGATTAGGAAGCTTTTTCCTTTATACGTCAACTACATTGGCCAAGGATTTCCTGGCTAAGATTCACCAATATCATATCATTGACACCCTCTTTAATTTTCACCTAGGAGTAATGGATTCTTCGTGATAGGAAACATCTCCATGTTCGAATTACGTGATGCCAATTAGTGTCTTATTATATCCTAAGAGAATAAATATTATACACCATGAACATCATATATTCGAGCATGAGATGTTCATAAACTATTAATCAAAGGACCAGCCGAGACAATCATGACATTATTGAATCATTGACAACTAAGTGAAAATCCCATATGATACAATGTAAGTTATGGTCTAATTCAATACATTGTTTTATCAATTATCTATCTTGTCAATTCACACAACTCATATGAAAGGATTGAGACTCGATCATCCTCACTTGTAAATAACTCATGTCACATTTTGAGAAAGTCATGATACTAGCTTCCAAGGGTAGCCTCCGTGCCCAATTGAGTACCATCCACTAGAAACTATAAATATTTATGAATGATATAATTAAAGATTTAGTGCCTCATATACACAACCTTTGTAAATAAATTGATAACATTACTGAATAGACTTATTCAAAATAAGTTTGTTACTAGAAATACATGCATGAAACACAAATTTTCCATTGATTAAAATACGAGATGCATTTAAACATAAAGATATTCTATTATGCTTATGATGACCCAATTAGGTTTAGAGTACTACCCTAACATAAATAACATTGAACTTTAGAATTCATTCCCCAACAAATACATAAAAACATTCATTCAAACCATCATAAAGCTCTAACTATTACATTAAAGAACTAAGATAGATTCCACAATGACTAAGGTGACGGGATGAAGAAGGGATAAATAAACAAAATGGAATGGTCAGATATGTGGTAGTTGAAGAAATTAGGTTACAAGACTCAATAGGGACACTAGGGATAAATTCAATATAAGGTAGTCTTTTATATTTGGTTGAAACGATCCAAAAAAATATTTAGATCATTTTCAAAATCCAACTATTTAACTAAAACGGGGAATCCACACTACCCCAATCAATGTACCATGTTAAGCCTTACAAAATCCACAAAATATTTGAAAAATACAAATCCATGATATATGATCAAATGAAGCTTAAGTTATTTCTTTCTATACTCAAAACCAATTTCAAAAAACTTTGAATTGTTTAAACTATATCAACAATCAACTGAACTTGGAATTAGAAAAATGCTTCAGGAAAAAAGTAAAGTTTGGGAGAAAAACTAGTTAAGAAAACCATTTCATGAAGTAGTTAAAAATTTTGTTAAGTTTCAAGGGTTAAATCCCATTTTTCACATGAATTGCTACCTATGTTCAACATTCAATTTCAACACATTCAAACAATAAAAGATAAGACCATTCTCAAGGAACAAGAAATAACACCGCCAAACTTGTCATTTTAAGGACTTACTCAAAACTAAACAACCAATATAAACGTGAAGTAAGGAAACTAAGGCATAAATAACCAAACCAAGTAATCATCATGTTAAGCTCAATAAAGTCAACCATGCATTCAAGCACCATTATAAAATCTACTTGGCCTCGGCTATTTATAAATTGGCTAATTTATTAAAAAAAAGTAACTAAATATTAATATCCAAAAAGCAATAAAGAAAGAATAATAAAGAAGTACCAGGAATGCTAAGGAAATGAAAAATGAAAATGTTTCTTCTAACTCTCAGGCTGTCTTATAAATAGATGTTAGGAAAATTGGGAATTAATCCTTACAAGGATAAGGGTTTTCTCAAAGATAGGCCAGAATCAAGCTTCATAATTGACTTCATTGATCTCTTCAATGACCAACTCATTGTTTCCCTCAACCCACAGTGTTGGCTTTTCTCAAAGTCTTCCCCATGAACACCTCCAGTTTTATCCATTGGCTCTGTCCCTCTTGCCGGTCCTTGTTGTGCTACTTGAGTTGACCCCATAAGTGGTGAGTAATTGTGCTGTCCATCGAGGCACTCCATAATGCCAAGTAGGGGCTGGCAATGGATGGATCCATGAGCTCGCTAGGGAAGGTAAAACATTTAGTACCATCAATGCCATGTTGTGGTGGATAAGCATTTTACTTTAAGTCAAGTAACCATAGAGTTCATTTCTTTCTTCCTCACTTTATGATGCATTGAAGGCGTTGCCACTTTGCATGAAGATGGGTAGAGTGGGTTGAATTGGTGGTTTGATGATTTTCTGATGCTTGTCAAACTCACGCACCATGTTATATACGTACTCCTTATTGATTCAGCCTCTCTCAAATGTTTGAGGCTCTCTTGGAATCTGGGACATCCTGCATCAAGATATAAAAATAAAATCAATTATGGTTAACAAAAGTAAGGACAATTTGACATCCCACTAGCTAAATGCCCCTGCCAAATCAACCTCCCAATATTAAGTGGCATGCCCTCCAAAATAGCATAAACTAGAAAAGTCTAATCCTTTTGTACTACACTCACTATGGGCAAGTACGTTGATCCCCAAATCTTGCAACTCATAAAGTAAAACAATGTTTTGGGCAACAGTCTAAGACCTTTACGTGGAAGTCTCAAATAAGTACCACCGCTGTACTTATAACCCAATTCACATCTCCCTTACACAATCCACTCTTAATTGCCTCCATGTCTTTCCTACTCCTTAAGAATTCTCTACATTCATTGTTGGAAACATTTGGCAATTTATAAAAGATATTGATCTTTTCGATAGAAAAATTGACCAATTTTTCCTAGATTTTACATTTACCATCCACTAATTCATAAAGATTACAATGAAACTCCTTGACTAGATTAGTGTAGCCAGGGTTGGCCTTCTCATTGAAATGCTCCCATTGTCTTCTAATCAATTGAACTTCTAATTCATACCTAACATACTCATAAATGCCCCAATTCTTTGACAAATCAAATGCTCTCTCCCAAATCACATCATGGTTTTGATATGCAGCAAAAATTTCTTTGGCCCTATCACTCACAAAATATCAAATCATCACTAAGTTCAAGAGTTTCACTCAACTATTCATCCATTTTTCTTTTCATTGAAGCTTCATCTCTTCCCCTATCTCTTCCTCTAAAAATGCCTCTAGGCATAGTATCCCAAATAAAATCAACAAAGTAATTCAATAGAATTCCCAAAAGTTACTTCCAAACAACCTTTCACAAAAATTCCCAAATTAATTCAAGCAATTCAATTCGATTCAACCAACAAATTTCACAAACCCAACCCCATAATCAGAAGTCAATAAAACTCAATTTCACAAAATCGTAATAAAATCCAAATAATTATGCTAAAAAATAAGCTTCAATTACCCCAAGAGTTATTCTAGCACAAGAAGACTTACAGGCTTGAGCATAATTGGAAGAATTTATCCGAATAATTTGAAGTAGAAGCACCATTCAATTCCTTCGTTAATCTAGAGAAAAACACATTTTCCTAGCAATTGGGTGGATGGAATAGAAGATTAAAGGGTTTATTGGGTTGTACTTGTGGTGGAATATGGGATTTCTCGGAAGGAGGAAGAGTTTAAGAGAGAGAAGAAGAAGAAGAAAGAGGCTATGGTTTTGGAAGTGAGTTATCAATGAAAGAAGGTTGAAAATTGGGTTTTAAAAATTCTGCTCGACCACCAATATTGCGAAATCGATTTTGTATGTGAAATTGATATCACGCTATGGGGTAGAAAATATTTCTAGGTAAGGGTCGATATCGAGGTCTAGATTTCCCTTACAAAATCGATATCACAATATGGGATTAAGTTGAAAACCTCCTTCCCTGGAAATTCACACTACTATTGCGAGTTAGATAATCGATATCACGATATCATCTGAATTTTTGGACTTGATAATGCGATATGGGCTTGAATTTTTACAGTGGTCATTTTCCAAACTTAGCCAAATTTTCATCTTCTTTTCAAATTTACCCCTTACTTCATTGACACCTATAAGCATGACAAACACAAGTCTTAGTGAACAATTTCACTCATTTCCTTAAATTGGAAAACCTATTATAAACATAACAAAAACAACTCAAACCTAAATTCAACCTAATTTAACCAACTTAAACATAATCAAATATTAACAAGAAATTAAAATTTAATAAAAAAACATGAAAAGGAAGATTGGGTTGCCTCCCAATAGTGCTTGTCATTAGCTTGACTATGGCATGGATTGATTAAGTGAAACAACAACCACAGATGGTTGGATATTCTTTTCCTTTTGGTTTTCATGGATAGAGATTGATTCCTTTCTTGTTAACCATGAAAGCTTGTTTTCCGTCCTTCAAACGAATGTGACCTTTCCACCAAGTATTTGCTATAGCTAACGCACCAAACCAAACACCACATTGCTTCTGATATCACTATCGTTTCTTCATGCGCATCTTCACTCTTTTGTCATCATTCACTTCTTGTTGCTCGGTACATACCTCTTAATTATTTTCCATGTCATTACCAATATCTGGTGGCTTTTTTTCTCAAAGTATCCTTCTTTTATCATCCCGATGATCACCTTAGCACAAGTTCCTTTCTCAATTGAAGATTCTTTATATTATGCCTACAAAAATCATCATCAAATTCATCAATTACATCAACTTGCATAATGTCATTATCTAATAATGAAGGAAATTTTAGAGGATTAAAATTTTAATATACACAATGTTGTCATTGACTCTCAATTGGAGTTTTCCTTCTTGAACATCTATCAAAGCTCTCTTGTTTGCTAGAAAAGGTCTTCCAAGAATTACAGGTATATTGGTGTCCTCACCCATCTCAAGAATGATGAAATCCATCAATAAATAGACCTTTCCCCCTTTGACAATAACATCTTCAATAATTCCTATCGGACACTTTATACTCCGATCTACTAACTGAAGTCATATTAGTCAGCATTAAACCACCCCCAATCAACTTCTTGTACAAAAAATGCAACATTAAATTGATGGAAGCCCCAAGATCACACAATGCTTTCTCTAAGCCAACTCCCACAATCTTAGAAGGGATGAAACATAATCCTGGTACAATCTTTCAATTTTGGTGGAATATTCTTCTAAATTATTACACTATATCCATCTATAAGACAAAGTATCTCATCTCCATGGAGTTTTCTTTTCGAAGAAAGAACTAGTCTCATGAATTTAGCATAATTAGGCATATTTTCTAGGGCTTCTATGAATGGAATGTTGAACTCAAGTTTCTTGAACACCTTTAGAAATCTCTTGAACTTCTTGACTTTTTCATATTCGTTGAACCTTTGAGGGAATGGAATTCTCACTTGTTTGGTCAATTCTAATGGTAGATCCTTGCCTTCATTTTGTTGGTTAAGGGGATTAGTAGGCTCTTCAATTATTTTACATTTGCCCTTTGAAGACTCCCCTACTTCTACACATTTGCTGATTTTCTCAATTTCCTTCGCCTCTTTGCTCAATCCATCAGAGACTCGGTTGTTCAATTCTTTGCCACTTCAAAGGGTTATAGCTTGCACATGTTCCCTTAAGTTGGGGATGGTATCACTTGAAAGAGTCACACTTGCCCTAGTTTGGTCTCCAAGTTCCTTGTCGAAGCTCCTTGATTCCTGACAAAAGCAATATTCTCCATTCTAAATGTTTCATTCTCCCTCCTCCAATTCTCATAGTTTCTCTTTAACTTTTCAAGTTGAGCTTGTACATCACCACCTTCTCTATAGAAGTTTTGAGAATTGTTCATGTATAGTGGTAGGTTAGGATGTTGATATGAGGAACTTGGTTGATTGTTTTGGTATAAGGGATTTGATTGAGAGTATTGGAAGTTGGATTGGGAATGATGGAAGTTTGATTTATGATTTCTTTGCTGTGGAGATTGGTATGCTCTTGAAGGTAAGGCTTGATTGGAGAAATTTTGTGAAGGAGCATTTGAGTGAGAAAGTTGATTGTTCCATGAAAAGTTCAGATGGTTTCTCCAAGAAGGGTTGTAATTATTGCCATATATATTAGGAGGATTCCTCGAGGAAGGGGCTTGTTTGGACACATAGTTCATTTGCTCACTACCTCTCATCGGGGCTTCACATTGTCCATTCAAATGGTTTCCGGAGCAAAATTCACAAACTAAAGGCCTTTATGAGAAAGATGATATGGCGTTCACATTGCTTCCTCTTCTAAGGTTTTCAATAGCTTTTGTCAAATTAGCTATCAAATTAATCATCATCTAATTTGGTGCCAAAATAGGATCATTTTGATTCAAATGTCGAACACCTCCTTGAGCTTAAGTTTGTTGCTTGTTTCACATTCGGTTGGGCATTGGGTTGAGCTAAGGGTCCATGTTGGTAATAATTCGAAGCCATCAAGTTGAGAAGTCTTTAGGCCTCCTCCAGTGTCTTGAATGGCGAGGAACCTCTCGCCAAAGCACTACAATGGACTTTATCTCTAAGCATCAGCAATGAGAAGTTTTTAAGCTTTTGCTTGTCCCAAGCAAAATAAAGAAAAGAAACTAGAACAACAAAAATACACAACACCACTAACAAAATTGAAATGTTGAACTATAGTGCACTAATCATCAAGAGTAAAATTGGGGTTTTAACTCAACAAACTCAACATTTTCATCCACTCCTTCATTTACAAAAGTATAAACTAGTTTTAGTTACAAAAATTATTTTGACTAATGAACAGTTAATGCAATGCCAATTCAAATGCAAATTGAGAAGCATGAACTAATGCAAATGAATACACAAGGATATTTGTTGGCACTGCAAGGTTTAGCAAAGAACATAAATTGAAGTAATGCTTCATCTTCGACTCTCTAGTATGTAATAACCTAGATTAAAGATCATTTACGACTTTCAAAATTTGTTATGTAGTCTGTGGTAATAAGGTAGGATAAATGTGAATATAGGTGACTCAAATAACCTTAGTCATTCTAATACAATGTCTTTAACTGCTATCCAAACATAAAAAGTCCCGAAACCCACATGACTAAACCAACCAACACATGAAAAGCAAAAAATATTTATTTCTGACTAAATTAACTTTTGAAGGTAAGATGAATCATGTTTATGGAATATAAGAACATAACACTTTCAATTTTCTTTCTTTTTCTCTTATTTTTTTTCATTTTTTCCTATTTTTTTTTCAACAAAAAACAATAACATAACATATCAATTACAAAAGGGGAAATATAAAATACATTCAACTGTAAACTTTATTCGCCAACAAATACACGAAATGTTTCCTTCAAACCATCATAAAAGCCTTAACTATTACATTGGAGAACTAAGATAGATTCCACAACGACTGAGATGATGGGATGAAGAGAGGATAAATAAACAAGGTGGAATGTTAGATATGTGGTTGTCCAAGAAATTAGGCTATAAGGCACAATGGAGACACTAGGGATAAATTCAATATAGGTTAGGCTTTTTGGCTCAAATAGTTCAAGAAATGCCTATATCATTTTCAAAATCCTGCTATTTTTGATAAAATGGGGAATTCATACTACCCCATTCAATGTGTTAAACTATCTCATAAACCCACAAAATATCTGGAAATGCAAGTAATGCAAAATGACTAAGGGAAGATGATTGCCTAACTAATTTCCATCTCTACTTAGAAACAATTTTCAAAAATATTGAAGTGTTAACAATCAATTGAACTTGGCATTGAAAAAATACTTGAGGAAAAAGTAAAGTTTGAGGTCAAAACTATTTAGAAAAAGCTTTTTTGAAGTAGTTGAAAAAATGGTTGAGTTTCAAGGGTTAAATCCCATTTTTCACATGAAGTGAAACCTATGTTCAACATCCAATTCCAACTTTCATAACAACATAAACAACACCATTCCGAATGAACAAGACAATAAATACCATCACTCTTTTCATATTATACAATGATGAGTACAACTCATCTTACCACTTACCCATATGACAAGAAATAAATATACTACTAGAAAGCATAAAATCACATAAGATTCTAAACAGAACACTAGGCAATGATTTTGAATTATACTTAGACAATCAAAAAGCTCATAAAGAAGATGGACAACATATCAACCGAGTGAAGGTAAATGCAACTTATTTAGCTCAAAGTTTGTAATGTGTTGAATTTAGAACAAGAGTACAACCCTTAATTATCGACTTCATCAATATTAAGCACAACACTGAACAAAGCTAAGTAATGAATAATTTCAAGTAGACCATATCAATATCAATTAAACTCATGAGTCTAGAGGTTTCCAATCCATTTCTAAATCAACAATGCTATACTAAATGGGGTAATTAGGATTTCACAGGGTCCAAACAAATTAAGGAAGAAAAGCACAAATAAGGTTAACGGGGTTGAAACTTTCCTCCCCAAAACTTAGGTTCAGACATAATTAGCTTTAAAAAGTCATTCAATAACCAAAACTACTCTCAATTCTATTTCAAACATTCATATCCAAAACTTAGCATGTCTAGTGTCTCAACAAATAGACTTTCTATAGTCAAGTAGGAATCCAAGTTCAAGTTCATCCAAAAATTACTACAATAACCATAAGAAATACTATATTGTCTCAAAAAACACAACAAACCTAAACTAAGCATAAGGCTACAAGCCTTTATTGTTACTAACCGGTTACTCAAATAAACCAAGGAAAATAAAATAAAGCATAACAAATAAAAAGGAAAGAAGTACTCCCTCAACACCAAGGAGGCTTTCCAAGGATGTTGTAATCCTTGGTGAACTTGCACCATGGTTTAGCTTTTCCGAAATCGCCAAGGATTTGAACTTCGATATAAGTATCTCCTACTTCCCGATCCCCTCTAAAAAAAAACTCTTTTCTCCTCCTCCTTCTTGAGTAAGCTCTATTTCCAGAAAAAAAAAACCCAAATTGTACTTCCTTATTGTAACCGGGACAAACTCACACTTATGGACAAGTTGTGATCCCTCTACATAAATATTGAATGACCCTGTTGTTGAGAATTCATGTTGAAGTTCTTCACAATCAGTTTCTTCCACGATAAATTCATTCATTTTGTCTTCTTGAACCGGTTCTTCACTCATTGGTAGAGGTGTTGGAGTCCCTTGGTCTTCACGATCCATCATTCTTTGAACTTTGGCAAGTTAGTCTTCTTGTGTAACCTTTTGGTGGATGTATTTTGTTCTTCAAAGAATCTAACTTTCTCACATTGAAGTTGAGCTTGTTCCTCTTGAAGTTAGGCTAGTCCTTCTTGGATTTTGGAATTTTCTTCTTACAGTTCTTAAAATTGAATCCACACATCCATGATCTTACCTTCTCAACTTCTTGGTTTGGTTGGTGAAGAAAATATGGATCCATTAGTTAATATGAAGGCTGTTGAGGTGGAAGGAAAGAATAAGAATTTTCTTGGTAGCTCTCAAAAGGATATGGATGGGTAGACCATCCCATTTGATAATCTAATAGATAGGGGCCAGCAATAATCTTAATAAGAAACATGCTCATTTGTCATGCCTCCAGTACCATAAGATGATAATTTCATTGGTATGAATAGTTCTAATTAGTTCCTTGCATGTTCTTGAACAACAAACACAACAAAAATAAAAACAAGAAAGAGAACTATCACATGCAACCAAGAAAAGTACGCAAGCTTGGACTACATATTTAGATACTCAAACTATTCATCAACAGGAAAATATTTTGGATTTTTAAAAATAAGAACACAACTACAAAGTGAAAATCTTTTTGGATTTTTCAAATAAAACAACTATACACAAAATTTTTTTTTTTTTTGGTTTTGCGATGGATGACAAAAATATACAAGAAAACAAAAAATTTCAATCTAGTCTTCCAATCAAATTATATCAATATCATTGAAAACTAATCTCTAGCAACAGTGCCAAAAACTTGATGCCTGGTTTGAAAAGCACCTAGTTATACCATTTATAAAACTCCTGAATCCTACAACTAACTGGGCGACATCCCGTAAGTATACGATTATCAACTAGGAATAAAGGAAAGTAGGGATCGAACCCACAAGGATTGGTCAGTAATTACCGATTATTTGGTTGGATTACTAGTTGATGCGATGATTTAGGAAGAGTTTGAACTAAAACTAGAATAAAAGGTCTAAGAAAACAATTTAAATATTATCTAGTAAAGTAATTTAAAAGTGAACACTAACACTAAAGAAGGCATGCAAAAGAGAGCATTTAAAAAAGACAATGATTTAAAAAAGCAATTAACTAATCTAAATTACTAATTACTACAAAAGAAGAATAATTAAAGAAAGCCCATTAAATAATCTACCCTTATTAACTAATATAAACTACAAATTATCAATAAGAAAGCATTTTTAAAGAAAGCCCATAAACTAATTTAACAATTGTACTAAGACTTCAAGTAAAGATTAAATGAAAAGTCCATTAACTATCCTTTTCTACCAATTAAACTAAGAAAGCAATTAATAACGCATTGAAATTAAACTATGTTAATTTATCACAAAGAAAATGAAAATAGACATAAATTTTGAGATCTTACATTATTTGTCTTCAAATCTTGAACTAGAAAATTAAAAATTACACTAAACAACGTGTAATCTAAGAAAATTCTCCCAAAATGGGAGGGAAAATGAAGGAAAACTCTAGCCTACTTCACAATCTAACTATCTCTAACTTAGCCTGCAAAGAGGTTTAAAGAGTGTATTTATGGTGCTAGAGTTGGAGAAGAAGGCTGCGGCAACACTTTGCCATGATATGGACTATTTTGCCCTTCAAAATTTCTAGGACTGCGCTCCCAAACTGTGGTGACCAACTCAACTTGGTCACTTGCAGTTACCAATTTCTCTTCTTCATTTTCATAAATGTGGTCACCAGGAAAAGGTGTTCTTTTGGACGTTTAGCTATGGTCCAGTAACTGTCACGCCCCAAAAACGGGACCGTAACACGCCGCGCTAATGGCACACCGGTCCAAAGCGCAAGGCACAAACGAACAGAGCAACAAACTTAACCGCAATGTAATAGAACCATCAAACCATTTCTTAACTATAAAACCGAATAAGTTCATTTTTACACAAAAATACGAATTACAAAATTCCTTCTTAGTACAAAAGATGCTACAACAAAAACAAAGTTCATCAATACAAAACCTATCTAATACACTACCCCTCTCCAAAGGGCCAAAAGAGAAGCTTGGAAGATTATCCGCAGAGTCCTACCAGTAATGTGGAATCTGGAGACAATCTAAAAGCTGCTAACGCGGTGGAGAGTCAAAAACGAGCACCTAATCTGAAAAATTATAAATCACGTGGGGTGAGCATAACTAGCTCAGTGGATATCATAAAAGCTCTTCAAATGGGGCCAAGCATTTCGATAAAAAGAAAACATAAAGATAATAACATTTTAAAATAACCATAGTCATGAAGCAGTTTCTAAAATGTCTCATGCCATTTAAACGTCAATAAACCATAATCATAAGTAGTTTCTAAAATGTCTCATGCCATTTAAACGTCAAGCATGTTCTTAAACATTTCCAGATGTGTATCCAATCAGGGTTCAAAGAGATACACATCTAGATGTGTATAAGAGACAGGTCTTGTGATCTTTCTGGATCTTATACACATCTAGATGTGTACTTTTTCAACAGGAAGGTACTGACCTACAGTACTAGTCAGATCTAGTAATCTACCACGAGACAGTCCCATGGATGACTATAGAACCGGTTCTCCACAAATCAAACATTTCCAAACACATCCAAAATTATATACCTAGGTCACCTATGAGCCAAAACAGTCATAAAATGCTTTCATATCAAAATAGTTTGCAAACATATCAATTGATTAACATAAAATAGCTTGGTCCCGATTTCATATGTAATAATTCCAAAACATTGTAAAAGTGCAGTTCCAAACATCATACACATTTTAAAATCCCTCCAAACTTACACTTAAAGATCACTTAAACAAAATACAAGTGGAAGAGGGTCTATGTTACCCACCTATCAAAGCAAAATGTACAATGATCATCGAACGCGATCGCCGCGGTAGGTGGCGTGGTACCTAAAACAGATATAAGAGGACTCTTAGAAGAGATGTAGAAGTTAAAGAATGACTAGGGAAACTCTCTTCCCCATTTTCCCCCAAAATTTTCTTGGAACTTCGACAAGCTAAAACCCCAGTCAAAACACTTAGTTGTTCCCTCAGGTTACATGTATTTGAGCCTGTCTCTTATATAATCTAGATGTGTTTTCTAGAAAAGGGCGAAAAACTTAGCCTCTCCCTAGTCTCTAATACACATCTAGATCCCTACCAATAAAATCCAATTCCAAGGTATTCAAGGGACCTTGGTTACAACCCAACTCAAAACAACATATTCAACCAACCAACAAAATCCATTTCCAAGGTATTCAAGGGACCTTGGTTACAACCCAACTCAAAACAACATATTCAACCAACAAAATCCATAAACGGAAAGATTCACCGGAGCAATACACCGGGACTATATCAATAGCATTCCACAACAATTTAAAACACCTAAAACCATCAAAAGATCATTAAAGACCTTTTTAAACATAACCAATTATCCAAATTATCCTAGTTGCGCCAAACTTCCGCTTACTTACAAAATGAAGGGAAATCAATTCCACTTGGTTTCAAGTCTCAATTCCTATCCAAACTAACCTTAAAACACTATTAAAACATCATTATGTGCATAGACATAAGCATTCATAGCATAACACTCTAGGCCACATATGGAAGACAAAACCCTAACTCATAATCTTAAAATTTGTAATCTAACCATGGAAAGTTGTTAAAAATCAACCCCAATCACTTCCCAACCTCCAAAACACTAAGAACAACCCATAACATACATAAATCAACATTTATAAGGCTGCAAAGAGGGTTTATTTTCAGCCCTAAGAATCCTACAAAACTTGAAATTAAAGCTTGAATCATAAAGCCCATAAGCTATAAATGCTAAAATACATAAAATCTTACCTTCCAAGTGATTCCTACTTGAAATCCAAGAAAATTTTTGGGGGAAAATGGAGAAGAGAGTTCGGCCAGCAGCTAGAAGAAAATGGAGAAGAAAACAAGAATAACAAGAAGAAGACTTAAAAAGAATTCCAAAGTTGACTCAAATAGTACCCATTGACCAAATAGTCTCCAAGTTGACTATTTAACCCAAAAACTAATTTTTTGCTACTAAATTAACATTATAAATCAGCCATCTTACAACACTCACACACCACAATGCACTAATTACACTTAATCCAACTTTTGACCCGTTTACCCGCCGGAACCGAAATCGCGTAAACCGAAAAATTTGCCGAATTGAAAAACGAATAAGTTGAAGTACTTAATGACTAAAAATAATATGAAAAAAATTTTAAACCAATTAAAATCAAAGAACAAGGATATTAAAATATTGGGTTTCACAGTAACTGCGGTTATAGCTGCCAAGATTAGAAATTTTCTCAAAAATTTTTTCAAGTACCTGATGCCACAGTTACTAGTTTAAAGAAGGGAATATGATGACCACAGTTACCAATACATAGTTTTTTCAAAGCATTTGACTAGGCTTCATCTCCAATTATGACATGATATGGTTGCTTCGTTTTTTATCCGATGTCACGCTGTTTTCTTCGATTACACCTTACAAATAATTACACTCTATTAAAATAGTATTAAGAATAATAAATTAACACAACTATCATATTTTAGAACATAAAAGCAAAACAAGCAAAATAATACTCAAACCCTAAAAATATTCGAAATTAAGGCAAAAGTGCTAGAGTTTAGGGTATATATAACTCTAGTTTCCTAGAGTAATCAACACTGTTGAAGTTAAAGGCATCAAGAACCTCCTCAAAGTTCATAATATGAGTGTAGAGGTCTTTGTTTGGACCTCCACCAAACACTGCATGTTATTGTAGCATTTGGATTAGCACCAACTTTATCTCAAAATTGTTAGCTTGTATCGGTATTCTAGCTGTACTCAAGTTTGCTCCATCAAAGTTGGGCATAGCATAATTCCGAAGTGGTCTCCCATTAGCATGAAGTCTATTTCCATTATTGTCCACTTCTCCATTACCATTAGCCCCAACTCTGTATTACCAAGATTACCTAATCCATTGTTTCCTATAACTTTTTCACTATCATCTATCCTTAGATTTTCATTGAACATCCTTGCATTGTTTTGCTGATTTGACATCTTGAGTTTCTGTAACTCTTGTTGAACTCGTTTTTCCTTTCCAGTCCTTCTTAATTCCCTTTCCTTCTACGAATCAAGGTTAATGGGTTCTTCTTCTTCAAGCACCATGCCCTACAATAGAAAATCCTAGAGCAAATTAACACAAGTCACAAAAAACTTAAAACAAGAACTAAACATCAACTAAAAAGCAAACAAATGAAGTAAACAACTAAAACAAAACATTTAAACTAAAATGAAATGTTTAATCTAGAAAGACCCAAAAGTGACTAATATTGTTGTTACACAATAATCCTAAGTAACAATGCCAAAAACTTGTTGAGATAGTATAGATTTGTGAGAAGATTTCAAACAACAAATGATAAAAATAGACTCAAACAATCACCAAACCTCACCCTCATACAATCACAACAAGTATACGAGGCAGGTTTGTAGGTTAATGGTGAGCGAGTATTGTTCCCTCGAGGATCGCCACAACAATTACTAGGCTTATAGGGTCTTTTTGCTATTTAGGCAAAATCACTTATAGCTTGTCACTAACTAAAAGTTGAAAGCAAGTAAACAAATATCAAAATTAACTAACTAATCTAACAAAACAAGGAAGCAAATAAAGATTAACACTAATCACTACCCCAAGAAGCAAAATTGAACTCATAATTAAAGCAAGAAACTTAATCTAGTAAAGCATGTAAAGATTACTCGAGAAAAAACAAGTAATTTACTTTAAGAAAGCTTGTTGAAATTACTCCTAGAAAAGAAATTAACTTTAAGGTAATAAAACAAGTAAAAATTATTTTAAGAAAACAAGTAAAATTAATCTAGAAAAGCTTGATCCATATCATTTGACAAATTTTAACGAAGAAAGAATTAACTAAATTATAAAATTTAGAAAATTTCATTTTAAACTAAGATTAAGAAATTATAGGAAATGACTTCAAATCTATAGTTAAAACTAATATTTTTTAGTTTTAAAAGATATTTTATTAAAAGCCACTAAATTTTAATGAATTTAAAACAAGAATTTAAAGGTTAATTATGAAATCGCCAAAAGTAGTAAGAACGCAGAGCTTTTTAGGAAATCCAGATTTTTACCCTAAATGGATTGCAAGAAATTTAAATGGAAAACAAGTAAAATTTGTATATAGTTGTAGCTAAGAGAAAGCCCACTAAGATTAACATATTAAGATTTAAACTTGTAAGAAATTAAAGATTAAATCTAAAGATGAAATGCAAGAGAGCTTTTAATTAAGGAAAACTTGAGTGTTAAGAAAGCTTCTACACTATCCTAAACAAGACTAAATTTAAGAAATACTATCCCTATACTGTGTGTCCTATGATAGAGCACAAATTTAGTTTTAAAAGGTAGCTTGAGTTAAAAGACTATAAGTGGAAAAAATTAAAAATCCAAATGTGTATGATATCCAAATCGGGATATCGATTTAGTACATGAAATCGATATTGCAATATGGAGCCATCCTCAGCAACCTTGAATTTATTGTTTTGGCCCTTTCACTCCTTGAATCTTCTACACTTTAAGCTCCATACCATTTAATCTAAATCTGCAAAATATCATTAAACATAATAAGTAGCAAATTATACTAAAGTTAACACTAATATGATAACACTTACAAAAAATGCACATGCAAATACCACAAGCAATGAAACTAAATAAAAACACATAATTCTACTCTATTTTTTGGAAAATGCCAACAAAATGCTAAAATAACAAGAAAATAGCTCTTGTTTTCTAAAGTTATCAGATTAATAAAATTTTACCAAATATTAGTAAGAGGAGACATGTTTTTGCTAGGAAAAGATTTCTTGGTCCCTAATGCATTTTTAGCTTTTATTCCATGGCACATCAGCACCATCACACAAAAAATTAGCCATAGTAGTTACATCTAGAGCATATTACTTTTTATTAGATATTTACTAAACTAATCTCTAGCTTTGTTAAGTAGACCAAAAATATTCACGAGTACAACAGATTGTCTTCTCCCTGAGCAAGATTTCACTATTATCACACTCAAGCACATTAGAATATAATTCTCTCACAACTTGTTCTAGCAAGACTTACACCAACCTCTTCGTTGAATCATACAACTTTGCTTTGGAGGTCTCTATATTTTCATGAAATATCAAGTTTAAAGCCTTTTTTCAGGTATGAACTTTTTCATATTGGAATTTGCAAGAAATCTATCATACGCTTTATTGAATGGAAATTGAGTTGTAGTATATCTTTACTTTGAAGAACTACTTGCTTTAGAAACACTTTTCCCTTTAGATGCCATAATTCCAAATTCAACTAACAAGCCCAACTAATTCTTAAAATAGGCAAGAAACAAGTTAAAGAATACCAATTATGCAAAAGAGTACCAACAAAATCTTCCTCAGCTCTAACAACCACAAAACCAACCCAAGAAAACTTGTCAATTAAGGAAAAATCAAGCAAGGTAATTTCACCAATAAAAGATCAATTAAATAGAAAATATTTAACTTGAAAAACATCAAAAAAGATAAAAATCACACATTTGAAATCTTTGAAGTGCTCCTTGATGTTTCCTGGTCTCTACAAAGAATCCTCCATGGATAAACTTTCTTGATGTTCTTGTGGAGAATTGCTCATTTTCTTCTTCTTAACAGCTTAAAATTTGAACACAAAGGTGAGATCTTTTTATTTTATACTCAAGCTTTGAAGTGTGAATCAAATGGGTTTTGTTTTGGAAAGTGTGTAGAAGAGTTTATAAGGATTTAGGGGGTGTTTGGAAGGTATGAGAGACTTTAAGAAAGAAAAATAAACAAACATTCCACACCACCATAAACCTATTAACAAAACAAAAAGTGAAAATAACACAAATATTCATGCCAAAATGCAACCCAAGCAATGACAAAACTACAATAAAAATTTCAAATTACAAAATACTTCCGTCAATGTAAAAAAATTTACACCCCTTGTTCATTGGGACGCTCCATATCAAGTCCAAGGCGGCTTTGCTATCTTCGTTTGGTCATATCCATACTCAAGTGTTTGTTCAGCATCCCCATGGTATTCCCATGAAGCACTCCATATAGTATATGAAGGCATCTCCTTGATAAACTGTTGCTTCACGTGGCTTACCTCTTCCTCCTTGGCAAAGTTTGGCTCTCGAAGTACTAATAGAGGTGAAGTGTCTTCCAATTCATAACCAATAACCAATTTGTTAAAAAGGGAAGCATCAACATCATAAGATTCATTTATCTTATAGTCAATGATGTATTTCCCTACTAGAGACCCAAATGTGCCCTTCGCATCCACTACATCATGTGCATCACCACTAATAGGCAATTTCCTAAACTCGCAAGTGCACGAGATCCTATCACGTAAAATAGCAGTGAGTAGAGTATTTCCCATGAGGACTTTGAATAAATATTGAAATTGATAGTTTCATTACTATTCAGGAAATAAAATATATTATTAGAAGATTTAAATTTACTAATCTAAAAGACTAACTAATAACTAGGAAAAATAATTAACAAAAACAAAAGTAGGAATTATAGTGTTAGCGTATTTTTATTTCGCCAATTGTTCATACAAATTTAGTTCAATTAATTCTAGATTGCTTGCCGAGATTGTTGGATGATTTCCCTATTGTAATTATTATCTAATGGTCATGCAATAATAACTATTTTTTACTAATTTGTCTGTCTTTGGTCCAGCACAAATAATTAGAAGCAAAAGGACTAATGAAGAACAAAAAATTCCTGAAGTGACATCACAAACCATAGTAATCCTGGGTTTGCCATTCGTTTAATTTAAGGTTTTTGCTAATTGATCATAAATATGAAAATTACTTGGTCTGTTTCATTACATATTTACAAAATCATTTAAGAATTGGCCAAAGACTTGCAAGAATTAAAAGAATATAACTAAAACATCAGTCTTTAATGAAAATATACCATGAATAACACCATATAAAAGATGTACTGATGAAATCTAAAAGGGCTTCATCTCAAAACCCTAGAAATATCTACGAAGCATTATGAGTGCTTCTCTAATGAAGAATTGGAAGATCTTAGTCTAAGATTGTTAATCTTCAGCCTCCTTTTTAATTCTTCTTGAAAAACAAGAAAACCGTAGTCTAATTTGTAGCCGCCAAAGGAGAAACCAAAAATAGAATGTCCTTTTCAGGTCTTAGAGACCCTTATTTATAGGTTTTAAGAGTTACAAGTGGAGGGATTTGAACAGGCTTCGAAACACACCAAAACGAACCCAAAACAAACACCTGAAACCCTATAAACACTCAAAATCATGAGACAATGTGTTGCTGATTGAAGCTGGGCATCCTTCCTAGATCCTAGGATGCGGCTGTGCCTAAAGGATAGTCCCTAGGTACGGCTTCCAGCCTTGTGGTCATGGGTGAGCCCGTGGCTCTGCTAGCCAGGTCTCGGATTCGCTCTGTTTTGCTCTGTTTCTGTCATTCCATTTGACTTTGATTGATCCCAAACATATGAAAATATATTAAAACACATAAATAAGTGTAGTAAAACACTAAAAACACATAAACTAAATTTTTTACTCTAAAACCTTTAAATTACCAAAATATCCCTGCAATTGAACAAGACACCTTGAAAATCAACTAAAACTCAAGCTAAAATGTATGAAAACAACTCTCTTTTAAAGAGTTAACACACCCCCCAACATGAACTATTGCCTATCCCGACTAAAAAAAAAAAAGAACACATAAGATTCATGAACCTTCTTCAATGCATCAATAATTGTAACAAGGACAACTTGCAAGTAAAGAAATGAACTCAACATGTATATAAAAGAGCATTGCTAGTCAACTCCTATATCATCATCATGAAAGTATTAACTCCCCACTCATGAAAGCAGATTTCACTCGAACACTGATTGATGAAAGGCCTATTGAACAAATGTTCATAAAGTAACAAACATGTTGGAAGAAATTAACACATACAATACTATACACTAATACAAGTGAACTCAAACCAAGGATCATGTAGATATTTAAAGCTTGTAACATAGGCTAAGGGATAAAGGTAGGATATATATTTGGATAAAAGTAGCTCATATCACCTTAGACATATTAGTGAAACCCTTGGACCAAGATTCTCTAGAACATCCTCCTAACAATTATATCATTTAATCAACTACCGTTTCTAAAGGTAAAATATACCTTCTTTTTTGCAACTTAGAAGAAATTGTCCTCCTTTATTCACAACATTTAACACACTAAGAAGGAATTGTCCTTTTTTTCTTTCTTTAATTTTCTTTTCAAAATCATTTTTTTTCTTTTTAACAAAACATAGGAGATTATTACATATGTTAAAGTCATATACTTGACTTTTTCCCCACAAAACATGTCTCATATCCTTTCCAACCATCCATAACATCATACCCCTAGTATTGATATTTCGGACTTGCTGGGTAGAAAGAAGGATAAAATAAATGAGTAGTCGGCTAAATAATATAATCTATGGATAAACAAGAAAATATGACTTATATGGTTCAAAAGGTATACTAAAGATAAAATGTCAATTATATAATCTTTTTGGCTCAAACTGTCCAAAGAACTTGCCTAAATTATATTATTGGTCTAAAATCCACTTATACTTCTCAAATAACAAATCACACACAATTCGAATGAATGTTACAAGAAAAACAAATATCACAAGGCAATCATGATTAATTCTCTTTGAAATTAGCTCATTTTCACACCCTCACTCAAGGAAATATATTTAGTGTATAGTGGTAACACTTTCACAATTCAAAGGGAGCAAAAAGCAAAGAAAGCTTATATGCACTTTCAATACATTTACTCGAACAAGCATAGTTCCTATGAACTATATTTAAACTATTAACCTATAGTCATAAAATTTAATGAATACACGTAAACTACTACTAAAAATGAATTTTTTTTGTTTTGTTTAACCTTCTACAATACATAAGGCAAACAAAAATCTTGAAGGCTACAGTCTACGTAGCTAGGTATTCTTCTACAGAGTTAGATCCTCAAGACTAATAAAACATATAAAATACAAAAAGAAAAAAAAATATGACACTCACCTTAAACCCATGACAAGCTGAAAACTAAAAATAACGTGAATACTTATGCAAAAACATAACCCAAGCAAAAACAAAGTACAAGAAAATTGAAAAACAAAGAATATTCCCCTCATGATGCCATGGTGGATTAGGAATCTTCAGATAATATGCACCTGTATCCCATTGGGAAGTTGCATAACAAAGCCATGGTGGCTTTGCTATCTTTAAGTGGTAATATCTATGCTCAAGTGTTTGTTCATCATCCTCGTGTTAGCACTACACAGTATTCCTTATAGTGTATGAAGGGATCTCCTTGACAAGTTGTTGCTTCATATGGCTCACCTCCACTGCCTCAGGAAAGTATAGCTCTTGAAGTACTGGTAGAGGTGAAGTATCTTCAAATTTATGACCATTTTCCAAATTGTCAACAAGAGAGACATCCAACATCACACAATTTGTTTACCTTGTATTCCATGATGTCGTGTCTTACTACATACTTAGATGTGCCCTTCTCACCCATTCCATCTTGTCAATCACTACTTCTTATTGGCTCTAAAGGTTGTTTCGCGAACAAAGTCCCTACTTTCTTTTCTAGGATATTGTTACTAAATGATGGTATCATTAGTTACATTTCTAATGCTGTAATAGCAAGTTGTCCAACCCACTTCTCCAAAATTTGTATTGCCACAAATTGAAGACTTAATGTTTCATATAGAGTCCTCACGTTTGTTATCATCTTCTCAAAGATGGTCTTTGCTCCCACGTGAGACTGTACATAATCTAGATATGATTTTACTTCATGAGGTGGATTTGAGTGGTACATTTGATATGGGTTGCAGTTTGTTTGAATACTCCACCTAACTTGGATTGTACGTATCATTATACAATACGCACACATGTTGATGGAATTTGAATGGTTACCATAATCATAAGAATGAACAGAACCATATGTATTACCTATACGATATTCATAGCCTCTGTCATTTTCACCATGAAATTTACAAGTATTTTGCACTTGCAGTTCATTGGATAACTTCTTATTTCATGCTTCTAATTGAATTTCCATTCTCCTACTCGTAGTATAAAGATAAGCATAAGCAGTTTCATCACCTGACCATGGATAAGAATATTTGTAAATTTTTAACTCAAAGAATGAAAATAAAAAAACTAAAAACAAAGAATCCAAATTAATAATGCAACTAGCTAGTTTCAATGTTATTTGAAACCAGTCCCTGGTAGAAGTGCCAAAAATTTGGTGGCCAATTTCCTATACTCGCAAATTCACGAGATCATATCAAGCAATATAGAAGTTAGTAGAGTACTGTTCCCACGAGAACCATGAATCACAACCGAAATTGATTATATCACTACTATTTAGAAAAACCAATTATTGGAAGATTTAAATTAACTAGTATATGTAATTAACGAAGAACAAGAAATTCCTAAAGTAAGACAACACAAACTGCAATAATCCTTAGTCTAGTATTCGCTCAATTTATAGTTATTGCTAATTGACCATAAATATGAAAATTACTTGGTCTGTTTCATCACGTATTTAGTTTATCATTCAAGAATTGGCCAAAGGTTTTAAAGCATTAAGAACATAACAAATCAATATTTAATGGAAATTTACCATGAATAACTATAAAACATGAGTTCATGCAATCACAAAGGGCTACATCTTAAAATCCTAACAAGAGAAGATTACAACAAGATAAACGATAAAAGAACAACAAAAATAGAATTAAATAACATAAGAAAGACTGATGAAGGTTCAAGATTGCTTTTGTAATGAAGAATTGAAAGATCTTGGTCTAAGGCTGCCAATCTTGAGCCTTTTCTTCAATTGTTCTTGACAAACGAAAAAACCCTAGTCTAATTTGTAGCCCCCAAAGAGAAGACTAAATATAGAATATCTTTTCAGGTCATACAGACCCATATTTATAGATTTTAAGATTTGTTAACCATAGGGCTTTGAACAATCTGCAAAACACACCAAAATAGATTCAAAACAGACACCCCAACCCTAAAAATGCTCAAAATCGTGAGACTGCATGTTGCTGATTAGATCTGCGTGCCTTCCCAGCTCTCTGTGCACCCGTGCCCAAAGGACAATCCCTGGTGGTCGCTCCCAATCCTGTGGGCATGGGTGCACCCACGACTCTACTAGTCGGGTCCGTATCCACTCCGTTTTACTTAATTTTTGTCTGTTTGACTAGCATTTGATCCCAAACATATAAAAACACATAAATAAGTGTAATAATACATTAACAATACATAAGATAAAATTTTGTCACTAAAAACCTAAAATTACCAGAATACCCTAGTTATGGAATATGACACCTCAGAAACTAACTAAAACTCAAGCTAGAATACATGAAAATAACTCTCCTATAGAGGGTTAAAAACCACTTGAGATTGGCTCTATAGATTGTTCCTCAAATGCAATCCCTATGGTTGCTCTACTGTAATATTGCACTCAATGATGGTATCATTATTGACATTTATAACATTGCAATAGCAAGTTGTCCACTGTCACAGTCTACGTATTGCCTCATATTGAATGCGTTATGTCTCATTTAGTATCCTCAACCTTGTCTCTATTGATTCAAAATATATTTTTATCATCTTCTCAAGGTTTGTTTTTTCTTCCATCTGAAACCATGCATCGTCTGGACATGGTATTACTTCATTTGGTGGATTTGAGTAGTACTACTAATATGGGTAGCAAAGGTATTCAGAATACTCTCCCCAACTAGGATTTTAGGCATTAGAGTACAAATAAGCACACTTGTTGAATGAATTTGAATGGTTAGCATAATCATAAGAAGGAAAACTATATGTGTTACTAGTATGATATTCATAGCTCCAGTGGTTGCCACAATGGAAATTCTTGGTAGTTTAGACTAGAAACACATCGTCTAATATCTTATTTAATGCTTCTAATTGAACTTCCAATGTTGGGGATTCTCTTTTCATGTTATCAATATAAGCATGAGCAATTTCTTCAATAGGTTGAGGATACAAATTTTTATACATCATAAAAAAAATTTGTAACAAAAATAAGAAAACAAATAAAAATCAAATTGGTAATAAAATTAGGTTGATTGGTATTAATATAAGTAGAGAACTAAGAACTATATCCCTGGCAATGGTGCCAAAAACTTGTTTGTGATCTAATATAGACTTAAATTGCGTCCGAAAGTATATGGATTGAAAAAGTAATATAGAGTAAGTAGAGATTGTTCCTACGAGGACTATGCCTATCACAGTTGAAAATTACGATAATAACACATACAAAACTCTATCTAAATAAATATCAAAATGCTAACCGAATAGCAAGATATGCAATCAATAGATACTAATCTTAGGACTTATTCTTCATTTAGCAATCTAATTAATTGATTTGATTCATTATTTGTTCAATTTAACAATTGGTTGACTAATCTAGAGTTCCTGTCGTAATTGTCGTAAGTTTAAGTTAAGAACTCATTGCAAATCTACTGACCTTGACTAGTCCACTATATCTCTATATGGATTAAAGCCCCAATTAGTGCATAAATGTGACACTAATTGATTACCTAAGGTGAATATCCATATCTCAATCTATACTCATGAAATGGTTTAATCTATGGGTGGTTGTTCCAAAAAAAGGCTATTTGAATCTGTCCTTGTAATACCTGACTTTTTCCACACCTTTTACGTATTTTCGTACTTGATCTTATCCCTATAAATACTCGGTAATATCTCTTTTAAGTGTTAAATAATATTCTTACTATTTTTCATTATTTTCTTAAGTTTTTGGGCAAAAGTAAAATTATTAAAACTTGAGTGACTAAAGCGTAAATTTCAAAAGTTGACAAATCTTACCAATGAAGCCATATATTTTAGCTGCAAGTATTTCATTTTGCTCCTCTCTTAAACAAACACCATTCCATAGAGCTTTTTTTTTTTCCCCAAAACCCTTTTGCCTAAATCTTCAAAATCTATTGCTAGTTTATGAATTTTTACTTCCCGAATCTAATTGGTGATCCAAGAATACTCTTAGACCTTCAATCCAACTTTACAAGTAAGTTTTATTTCAAGTTTTACATGGTTTACATGTTAAAATTCAAGTTCCTCATGAAATTGATTTGTTTACTTGTCGTTGTCTGTGATTTGATTTTTTTAACTATGATATTTATGAGCTGTTGGGATTCGATTTGTGGTTTGAAATGACTTTTTAGTTATTATTTTGGTGAGATTTCAATGATTATTTTGACAATTCCTGTCTTGGTGATATATTTGAAGTTATGAATCCTAATTCTTAGACTTCGATCTTATTTTCATGAATTTAAGTCAACTCCTATTTGTTTGTGTTCGATTATTGCCTAATTTGAGAATTTGGGTGATACCCAAAAGTGAACCCCTATCTCGATTTTTATCCTAATGCTATAACACTCTCCTTGCTTAGGTAATTCAGGGATGGAGTTTTAGAAGTACCATCAAAGTTAGGTCATCGAAATCGATTTTTGAGGTAATCAATATCTTGTATATGGTTGGTTTTGCAATCCTAGAATAATTGATATTAAGGTAAATATACTTATTTTGAGTAGTGTTTATGAGGTAAATACGTTTACAAGATATGTGTTCGTTATGTAATGTATTATTTGTTCAATATTGCACTGTGTTAATGAATTATTATTGTGAAGAGTTCAATGGGTCACTTGAGTGGATTTGGCTATGAGTGAGTGAATGAAATGATATATTGAGTACTCTGCTTTGCAAATGTTATACCCAGTCTATTGGGAAGACAAGTGATGACACTCCATTATGCCTTGTCTACATAGGCAAATAATAGGTACATCTGGATCTAGTATTGGGAAGACTTTTGTGAACCATGAGCTCTTTGATTGACATTTGCATTTTAATTATTGAAAATGACTCGTATCTTATACCCGAAACTGATTATGTACATGATATCTATAATTGGTCTTGAATCGTTATTTACTAAGCATTACCTACTTATACCATTATTGTTTTCCCTTTTTGTTTGCAGTCGAGGACCCCAAGAGGAAATAGCAGGTCTTGAGTCAAGTGTCGACCTGGGAAGGGGATTATAGTAGGGACTCTAGCTACTGGAGTTAGAGTTTTCCATTTACCATATTATTGTCAGGTTTGTTCTTGTGTATAGGCCTATGTGCCTAAGGACTCATTGGAATTGTTTTGTATATCAAACTTCTGATTGTCGTATCATTTGTGGTTTGGTACTTGTATATAAGTGTGCTTCGGTCATAGTGGATTGTTATGGATATGGTTGTTGAATATACTTTTGTGGTTTTGTCTTGGTTGAATTTGAGGTCTAATGACAGGTATTATGGTTTGTTTATTGCTCTTCTACCGTGCCTTGCATGCTTAGGGTGATCACAAGGTGCTGCATGTCATTGTCTCATTTTGGGGGTTGTGACATTGAGTGGTATCTGAGCATAGGTTATTCGTTGCTTAGCTAAATTTTCTAGTGTTAAGTTGAACTATTATTGTTTTGAGTGAAGTATTGTCGACTTCGACTTGTATGTAACTTAGGGTTTGGGACTGGCCAAACCAAGACTGGCAGTTTCTGCGATTCCTTGTTTTAATGCTTAGGTGGGAAGTGGTTGAATTGTGCAAGTATGTTGTTTTATGGTTAGTATTTGAATAAGAATTGACGTGTGATACTTATTGTATTTGAAATGTGTAGGAAAATGGAATTTGAATTAAATAGAAAGAAATAGGTTGTCATAGTTTAGGAGGGAACACCTGAGCAGGGGACTAGGACCAGCTAAGTTTAGGTTGAAGAGTCTGTTAGGACAGATCCGAGGATAAGACGGTAGACTCAGACTGAGCAACTGACAGAACAACCACAATAGTTACAGCAGCTTCAACTACGGAAGATACCTGTATCAAAAATAGGTTATGCCGCCATTGCAGCTATTGTGGGATAGGTAATGCATGTAGCCATTCATGCTGCCCTTCTAAACCCTGTAAGTACCTAGTCCACCGCCACAACTAGAGCCTAGAGACGTTGATTATTACCACCGGGCAATTGTGAAGATCAATATTCCTACTTTTGAGTGTACACATGATCTAGACGAAAAAGAAAAATGGCTAGGACAAATTGAGAAAAATTTAGATTTTCTGAAGGTTGCAGATGAGCACAAAGTCTAGATAATAAAGCCATATTTGGTTGGAGATGTAGCAAGATGGTGGAAGGGGGTAAGACCTGTAATTTCTCTTATGGGATAATTTCTTGGGTGACATTCAAGGAGGCATTTTTTGAACACTTTTATCCTTCACATTTTAGAGTGGAGAGGAGAGATGAGTTTAATTAATTTAGACAGACTCCAGGCATGTCTGAACAGATTATTCGTAGAGATTTCATGCATTTGGGATGTTTGCTCCAAGGGCTATGAGCGATAAGGTGGAGAAGTGTGATTGTTCAGGAGGGGTTTGTTGAAAGAGATCCGAGAAAAAATAGTGACAGTGGATACGGGGACATTTGATAAGCTGTACAACGTTAGAGCCCGTGTAGATACTTTCCAGAGACAACAAGCAACGGAAAAGAAGGGTGACAGATGTCCATATGTCCCTCCACAGAAGAGAGAGACGGTCTTGACAAGAGGAGAGGGACCGTATCAGCACCGACTCTATCATAGGCATGACCTCGTATTATAGAGTGTTGTTATTGTCATCGTTACCATATGGGAGAGTGTAGGTGGAGGTCTGGAGCATGTTTAGCTGTGGTAGTTTCAAACATAGGATCAAAGACTGCAATACTGCCAAACCAGGATCTACACAGTAGCAGATGCCACAAGGGAATAGTGGTAGTAGCACGGGACCAGCTACAGCCCGAGTTTATGCTATGACCCAACAAGAGGCAGATGGATCAGACAAAGTCGTGACAGGTATAGTATAATTAATAATGTGCCTGTAAATGTTCTATTTGATAATAGTGCTATGCATTCTTTCATTTCTAGAAGACTTAGTAGGAAGTTGAGCATTAAACCATCAACCCTGTTGGCTTGATACTCCTTATAGAGTAGGTATATCGGGGAAGAGGATTCTTGAATCTAGAAGGGTATATCCTAGTTGTAGGGTATCATTTGGTGATTATGTGTCCGATGATAACCTAGTGCAACTTAATATGTCTGACTTTGACGTAATACTGGGTATGGATTGGTTGTCTCGTAATTATGCTCACCTAGACTATAGGGAGAAGAAAGTTTGGTTTTGTTATCCAGATAGAGGAAATTGTGTATTAGGGTGGTACTAAGAAACTAGATAGACAACTTATACCAATACTATCCATATTACAAGCAGAAAGGGCATTAAGAAAGGGGTGTGAAGCATTCTTGGTTTATGTTGTCAATACAGAAATGGAAGGTGGCAAACTAGAAGACATTTTGGTAGTTTGGGAGTTTCCAGATGTCTGTCTAGAAGATTTGCCAGGATTACCATCAGAGCAGAAAATAGAGTTTGACATTAATCTACTACCAGAGAGTGCATCAATCTCTAAAGTACACTCCTTATTGAATGGCTCCAATAGAGCTTAAAGAATTGAAGACACAATTGCAGGAATGGCTAGATAAGAAATTTATCAGACCCGGTGTATATCCTTGGGGAGCTCCAGTATTGTTTGTGAAGAAGAAAGATGGCAGCCTCAGATTATGTATTGACTACCGAGAATTGAACAAGGTCACTATCAAGAATAAATATTTGTTGCTAAGGATTTATGATTTGTTTGATCAGTTGAAGGGCGCCTGAGTGTTTGCCAAGATAGATCTAAGATCTGGTTATCATCAGTTCAGGATCAGGGTAGATGATGTTCCAAAGTGTGCCTTCTAGACTAGAAATAGCCACTATGAGTTCTTGGTGATACCTTTTGGACTAACCCATGCATCTATAACTTTCATGGACCTGATGAATAGGGTATTCGAACCCTATTTGTAAAGGTTCGTGATAGTGTTCATCAATGATATCTTGGTTTACTCATATTTAGAGGAGGATCATGAAACACATTTCAGTGATCACATGTTTTACAATCGTTAAGGGAGCAGATGTTGTATGCGAGTTCAGTAAGTGTGAATTTTGGTTGAAAAGTATAGCTTTTCTTGGGCATATCATCTCAGAGAGTGGAGTATCCATGGACTCTAAAAAGATTAAGGAAATTGTTGATTGGCCAAGACTGACTTATGTGACAAAGGTTTGTAGTTTCTTAGGTTTGGCTGGTTACTATCGAAAGTTTGTAGAAGGATTCTCTATGATAGCTGTGCCAGACCAGGCTTACCAAGAAAAAGACCAAATTTGTATGGGGTGTAGATTGTGAGGCTCGTTTTTAAAAGTTGAGGAATAGGTTGATATCAACACCAATGTTGATCTTGCCATCTAGGACAGGGGGATATGTGATCCATAGTGATGCATTCAAGAATAGTTTGGGTTGCGAATTGATGAAAAATGGTTGAGACATTCTTTATGCTTTAAGAAAACTAAAACCATATGAACAAAACTATCCTACTCATGACTTGGAAATGATAGGCACCATTGTATTTGCTCTAAAGATTTCGAGACACTGTCTTTATAGGGAGCATTGGGAAGTATTTACATATTTTCAAAGTCTAAATACTTGTTCACGTAGAAGAAACTTAAAATGAGGCAGCATAAATGGTTAGAACTAATCATAGACTATGATTTGAAAATCAGTGATCACCTAGAGAAAGCAAGCAGTGTAGTAGATGCACTAAGCTGGAAATGTACGGAGGTCATAACAATCATGTTGATAAAGCAAATGGAGGAACTTAATTTGGAGATTGTGGAGTCCACAGACAATGTTTTACTAGTACTTGTGATGCAACCGACCTTGATAGACAAGATTTTAGAGTTAATGAAGATCACGATCAAGGTAGAAAATGGAGATGTAGGAAAATTTTGGGTTGATAATGGAATTATTTGGATGCAAGGACAACTTTGATTTCCTGCAAATGAAGACTTGAAGAAAGAGGTCATGGCTGAAGCTCATAGTTTTGGATTTTCTATTCATCCTAAAGAATGCCTAGCAGCACTAAAATGTTCAAGAATCTTAAACAACATTTCTGGTGGAACAACCTGAATAAGGAGATTGCTGAATTTGTATCCAAGTGTTTGGTTTGTCAATAGGTAAAGGCCGAGCACTAGAAACTGAATGGTTTATTGGGTCTGTTGCCTATTCCAGATGGAAGTGGGAACGTGTCATGATAGATTTCGTTAGAGGATTGTCAAGGACCAGATTGGGAAATGATTATTGGGGATAGGTTAACCAAATATGCTCATTTCTTGCCCTTGAAGACTTCAACTCTGATGGTCTGGTTAGTGCGGATCTATATAGAGGATATTGTGAAGCTATATGGTGTACCTGTTAGTGTTATTTTAGATCTAGATCCAAGGTTCACTTTTAGGTTTTGGACAGCCTACTAGCAAGCCATGGGTACAGAAGTGGTTTTGAGTTTTGCATTTCATTACCAAACTGACGGGCAATTCAAACCTTGGGGGATATGCTGAGGGCTTGTGCTATTGATTTTACTCTTAAAGGTAATTGGGATGAGCATTTGATGTTGATGGAGTTTTCCTACAATGACAGTTATCACAATAGCATTGGCGTGGCTCTCGCATGAAGCTCGATATGGAGGGAAATGTTGATCACCTTTGTATTGGGACGAAATTGGGGAAAAAATACTTGCAAGGCCAGAATTGTTTCAAATTACTATGGACGAGATAGTTATTATTCGAGACAGACTCAAGACAACTCAAGTTATGATAAAGTGTTGGGTAGATATGAAAAGCATACCATTAGAGTTTCAGATTAGGGACAAGGTATACTTTAGGGTTTCATCGAGTAGAGGGGTTATGCGATTTGGCAAAACTGAGAAATTGAGTCCAAGATTTGTGATACCTTTCGAGATATTGAAGTGAGTTGCGAACCTAGCATATCAGTTGGCTTTACCTTTAGAGTTGGCCCAAGTGCAAAATATATTTCACATTTCACAGCTTGAAAAATACGTATCCGATCTAGGTCACGTGATCGAATTTCAACACCTCTCAGTGGTAAGGAAGAATTAGTTTATGAAGAGGTACCTATAGGCATTATTGATACTAAGGAACAAGTTCTTTGGCATCGATCTATTCTGTTTGTTAAGGTTCAGTTGTCTAACTTGTCATGCCCCCAAAACGGGACAATGATTAGCAACACCTCGGGATCACCCAAGCATGCAAGGCACAGTACAAGAAACAACCCATCTATCTTTAGACTTCAAATTTATCCAAGACAAAACCACAAGAGGTATACACAACCAACATAACCTCAATCATTCATGACAAAATCAAATCACACTTATATACAAATATTGAACGACAAATGAAATGACAACCGGACAGTTGATATACAAGACAATTCTAATGAGTCCTTAGGTACATAGATCCAAACATAAGAACAAACCTCACACTAAGATGGTAAACAAGAAAACTCTAACACTAGTAACTGTGGTCCGCACTGTAACCCTCTCTTAGGTCATCACTCGACTCAAGACCTACTAACGACCTGTCTCCTGTTGGTCCTCGATTGCAAACCAAGGGGAAAAAACAATAATGGTGTAAGTACATAGTGCTTAGTAAATAACATTCAAACCCAATTATAGATAACACGTATATAATCAGTGCAGAAAATAGTGTACGAGACATTTTCAATAATTAAAATACAAATGTCAATGAAGGAGCTCATGGTTCACAAAAGTCTTCCAGTACTGGATCCAGGTCTACCTTTTATCCGCCCGAGTAGACAAGGCATAATGGAGTATCTATCACATGTCTTCCCAATAGATTGGGTATAACATTTACATAGCAGAGTACTCAGTATATCATTTTATTCACTCACTCATAGCCAAGTCCACTCAAATGACCCATAGAGCTTTTCACAATCATCATTCATTAGCACATAGTGCGATAATGAACAAATAATGTATTACATAACGAACACATAAATTATAAACGTACTTACCTGATAAAAATTGCTCAAAATAAATATACTTACCTTAATATCAATTATTCTGGTCGGCTGTAAAACGAACCATATACAAGATATCAATAAAAAGGTGTAAACGTTACTTACCTCGAAAATCGATTTTGTAGATGTATCCTAATTTGGAAGGTCTAAAACTCTAACCCCGAATCACCTAAACCAGGAGAGTGTTATACCATTAGGATAAGAATTGAGGTAGGGTTCACTTTTGGGTATCAACCAAATTTCTAAATTAGGCAATAATCGAACACATATAAGTAACAGTTGACTTAAATTCGTAAAAATAAGATCAAAGTCTAAGAATTAGGGTTCATAATTTCAAGTATATCACTAGGTAAAGGATTGTCAAAACCCTTATTCAAATCTCATCAAAATAATAGTTAAAAAGCCATTTCAAATCACAAATCATGTCCCGCTAGTTCATAAACATATTTGGTAATAAAATCAAATGACAAACAATGAAAAACAAATTAATTTCTTTAAGTACTTGCAATTTAACATGAAAACCATGCAAAACTTGAAATAAAACTTACTTGTTTTTGCTATGAAGTTTTAAACATCTCCAGTTTCTTGGATCACCATCTTGATTTGAGAAGTAAAATTTCCTAAACTTAATATAGGATATGTGATTTAAGGTAAGGAGTTGTTAAAAAATTTCAAGAAGTTTGAGAAGCTTATTCGGTGATTGCATATGGGAATTGAAGTTCTAGAAACATGACTTCATAAAGGAGTCTCGAGAATTCTTTTAAAATTTGCACTTTAGTCCCTCAAAATTTGTAAAATTATACTTTTGCTCGAAAACTTTAGAAAATGTTTAAAAAGGGTAAAATGATTATTTAGTATTTGAAAGAGATATTAATAAGTATTTAAAGGGATAAGATCATGCACGAAAATATGTGAAATGAGCGAAAAAGTTGGATATTACATAACTATTCAGAAAGAATGGCTACCTAGGAATCCAAATTTGGCATGCGAAACAAGTACCCTAACTTGTTTGTTTCGTAGGTACATTAAGTTTTGAGGTCGAAACTTTTCTTAAGGAGGGGAGATCAGTGTAATACCCAAAATTTTCCACTCTTTTACCATATTTTCGTACGTGATCTTATCCCTTTAAATACTCCTTTATGTCTCTTTTAAGTGTTAAATAATTGTCTTCCCTTTTTGATCATATTCTAAAGTTTTTGGGAAAAAGTATAATTTTTCAAAACTTGACGGACTAAAGCGTAAATTTCAAAAGTTTACAAATCTTACCAATCAAGTATTATATTTTAGATACAAGTATATGATTTTGTTCCCATCTTAAACAAAGAACATTGCGTAGAGCATTTTCTTTTCCAAAACCCTTTTGCCTAAATCTTCAAAATCTATTGCTAGTTTATGAATTTTTACTTCTCAAATCAAATTAGTGATCCAAGAATACTCTTAGATCTTCAATCTAACTACACAAGTAAGTTTTATTTCAAATTTAACATGTTTTTCATGTTGAATTTCAAGTTCCTTAAGAAATTAATTTGTTTAATTTTTGTTGTTTGTAATTTGATTTTATTACTGATCAGGTATTTATGAGCTATTGGGACTTGATTTGTGATTTGAAATGACTTTTTAGTTATTATTTTGGTGAGATTTGAATGTGTGTTTTGACAAATCCTATCCTAGTGATATATTTGAAGTTATGAACCCTAATTCTTAAACTTTGATATTATTTTCATGAATTTAAGTCAACCCCTATTTGTCTGTGTTCAATTATTGCCTAATATGAGAATTTGGGTGATACCCAAAAGTGAACCCCTACCCCAATTTTTATCCTAATGGTGTAACACTCTCCTTGTTTAGGTGATTCGGGGTTAGAATTTTACACCATCGAAGTTAGGTCATCAAAATCGATTTTCGATGTAAGCAATGTTTACGCCATTTTATTGATATCTTGTATGTGGTTAGTTTTGCAGTCCTAGAATAATTGATATTATGGTAGGTATACTTATTTTTAGTAATGTTTATGAGGTAAGTACGTTTATAATTTCTGTTTTTGTTATGTAATGTATTATTTGTTCATTATTGCTGCACAATGTTTTAATGAATGATTATTGTGAAGAGCTCAGTAGGTCACTTGAGTGGACTTGGCTATGAGTGAGTGATTGAAATGATATATTGAGCACTCTTCTTTATAAATGGTATACCTAGTCTATTGGGAAGACAAGTGATAGACACTCCATTATGCCTTGTCTACTTGAGCGAATAACAGGTAGACTTGGATCCAGTACTGGGAAGACATTTGTGAACCATGAGTTTCTTGATTGACATTTGCATTTTAAATATTGAAAATGTCTCGTATATTATACCCTGCACTGATTATATACGTGTCATGTATAATTGTCTTAAATGTTATATACTAAATATTGCCTGCTTATCCTATTATTGTTTTTCCCCGTTGTTTGTGGTCGAGGACCCAAGAGGAGATAGTAGGTCTTGAGTCGAGTGTCAACCTGGGAAGGGGATTATAGTGGGAACCTTAGTTACTAGAGTTAGAGTTTTCCATTTACCATATTGTTGTGAGGTTTGTTCTTGTGCTTTTAGGTCTTTGTGGCTAAGGACTCGTTAGAATTGTTTTGTATATCAAACTTCTGATTGTCGTTTCATTTGTAGTTTGGTAATTGTATATAAGTGTGATTCGGTTATCGTGGATTGTTATGGATATGGTTGCTGAATATATTTTTGTGGTTTTGTCTTGGCTGATTTTGAGTTCTAATGACAGGTTTTTTGGTTTTTTTTTTTTGCTCTTCTACAACGCCTTGCATGCTTAGGGTGATCACGAGGTGCGGCATGTCATTGTCCCATTTTGGGGCGTGCTATTGAGTTGTATCAGAGCATATGTTATTCAATGCTCGAACTAGTATTAAGTTGAACTGTTACTGTTTTGAGTGAAGCATTGGTGACTTGGACTTGTAAGTAACTCAGGGTTTGGGACTGGCTAACCCATACTGGATGTTACTACGAATCCTTGTTTTAATGCTTAGGTGGGGAGTGGTTGATGATGTTTTCCAAACCTTATTTTGATGATGACATAAACACTTAACTCTGCGTAAACAAGTTTTTGCAAGTCTGTTATTTGTTCTTGCTAGAGACAGGGCTTTCGGACGCACTGAACCGTCCGAATTTGGTCAAAACTTCTCGAACGCATTGCACTGTCCGAACGAACAGGGAGAAAGAAATAGGATCCTACTGCTTCTCTTTACGGACGAACATGATCGTCTTAAGCATCTATCGGATGAAGGAATAGACGCATGCACGGACGTCCGAACGAAGCTCTTCAACAACTGCATGAAGATCGGACGCTGTGTCGGACGCATCCAATATGTCTCGGACGTCCGAAACCCCAACGGCTACTTTTTGTGCATTTATTATTTAGCCGTTAGGAAGTAGTTGCAACCAGAATTTATTGCCCTTATAAATAACTGCTTTGACATTAAGTAAAAATTATCTAATACATTGAATACAAGCCATAGAGAAAAGCAATTTGAGTACAAATTGGGTATAGTGCATTGTTGTATTAGTGTGCAGTTGTGAGTGCAATTCAACTTTGAGAGGAAGAGACAGTAATAATCTTGTACGAAAGTGTGGTTGTACGTTAGAATCTTGGCTCAACTAAAATAGTTTTAGTGTGAGCAAGAAGTTTCCAACTTTGTAAAGATTATTGGCTCACCAAGTGTGTGAAGCATTCTAGTTATTTAATACTTCAAGCTTGCTAGCTTGGAAGTATTGGTTGTTTAATTTTCTCTCTTTACTTCACTGTTCCATTGATTTTATTATATCAGTTTATATTTGGAAAATCTCAATATTTCTAAAAGTATATTTTTTAAGAAACCTAATTCACCCCCCCTCTTAGGTTGCTTTGGGACCAACAATTGGTATCAGAGCTTGGTCTCATTTTATTCCTTAAACTGCTTTTGAGAAAAGAACTATTATGGCAACCAACAATGCTCTATTCTTTGAGGGTCAATCCGTTACTATGCCCCCTATGTTTAATGGGGCAAATTTTATTAGTTGGAGAGATAGAATGAAAATATTTCTGCAATCTATTGACATTGATTTGTGGTATTGTTGTCAATGAAGGTCCTTTTGAAGCTTCTATCATTGATGATCACACAAATAGAAGAAGAGAAAAGACAAGGGATGAGCTCACTCCACAAGACAAGGCAAACTTGACGTTAAATGCAAAAGCCATGAATGTGCTATATAATGCCTTGGATGCAAATGAATCAACTCGCGTGAAGGGATGAATTTCCGCTAAAGAAATCTGGGATAAATTGAAGGAAATCCATGAAGGGAGCGACGATGTTCGTGAGCAAAAGATATCCTTACTTGTTGCCAAGTATGAGTCCTTCAAGATGGAACCACATGAGAACATTGACAAAATGTACTGTAGGTTCAATGACATTATAAAGGATCTTGAATCCTTGGGTAAGGAGTACTCTTTGGGTGAAAAAAATAGAAAAATCCTAAATGCTTTATCCAAAGAATGGGATGCCAAAACTATTGCTATAGAGGAAGCCAAGAATTTAAATTTAATGCCTATTGAATCGCTAATCAATTCTCTTACTTTCTTTCTGTTCTTATGAATTGAAGTTAAAGGCTAAAGTAGTGGATGATGAAGAAGCAAGGCCAAGAAGGAGCATTGCTTTAAAGACCTCTCAAGAGGAAGATGAAAACAGCTCCATCAATCTAGAAGATGAAGATCTTGATGAAAGAGGTCTTGCACTCATCACCAAAGGATTTCTTAAACACTACATCAACAAATGAAGAATGAGAAGAGGCGGAGCTTCAAATTCAAACAATTTCGAAGGAAAGACAAGGCTTGAAATGAAGAAGCAAAATGATAAATGTTTTGAATGCGGTCAACTCGGACACTTTGCAAATGAGTGTCCTTCCAAGAAAAAGAAGGAAGGAAGAAAGAAAACCTAGATTCAATAACTTTCAAATCACATGGGATGATTGCAACTCCGAAGGAGAAATTGAAGAAGAAATAGAGTCGGCACAAATGGCCTTTATGGCTATTGGAGATGATGAGGTAAATTCTAAATATGACTCCAATGATGAAAATGATGAAGATGCATCTTGAAGCTTTCATTTTGAAATTGCATGATAGGTTAAAGGAATCATATGCAAGAAATAAGGAGTTAGTTAAAAAATCAAATACTTTATTAAATGCTAACTCTAAACTTGTGAATGAAAATAATAGGCTATCACAAGAAAATTGTGATTTGAAGAAAAGAATGCATGTGGGATCCAACGTCAAGGAAGAACAAGCCTCCTTGAAGAAAAGAATGGATGATTTGAATGCTCTCTTGACTAGAAAGAAAGAAAATGTTGTTGATTTAAAAAGAAATAGAAATGTAGTAATCAACAAAAATTTTGTCACGTTTAGAAGTGATGACTTATGTATTGTAAAACCAAAATCATCTTTATATGGAAATAAAAATATTATTTGTAGATATTGCCAACAACACGGACATGTTAAGAATATGTGTTATGTAAAGAAGAACGAAAAGCTTGGAATGAAAGTTGCATGGATTGTTAGCAATTTCACTAACTCAAATGGACCCAAGAAAATGTAATTCCATTGGGTACCAAAAGTTATCAATTGATTTAATGTGTAGGTACTCAACATCACCAACAATGCTAAGTGGTTCATAGATAGTGGATGTTCAAGGCACATGACGGGTGATGCTTCTCTCTTCACGAATCTTACATCCAAAAACAGTGGAAAAGTCACTTTTGGAGATAACAATAAAGCAAAATCAATCAGCATTGGTGATGTAGGTAAAAATGGTGAAACTTTGATTAAGAATGTGCTTCTTGTTGATAATTTGAACTATAATTTATTAAGTGTTAGTCAACTTTGTGACAAAAATTTATATGTATTTTTTACCAAGCATGAATGTCTTATTCTTGATAAAAATGATGTTGTTTTATTCAAGGGCACTAGGCACAATGATGTTTATGTGATTCATCTTGATAAAATTAGCAATAGCAATGTAAAATGTCTTACCGCTTCCATAGATTATCCTTGGCGTTGGCATAGAAGACTCTGTAATTTTAATATGGATTTGGTTGAAAAACTTGCTTTGATAAGAAAGACTTGGTAAGAGGTTTGCCAAAACTAAAATTTTTAAAAAATAAAATTTGTGATGCATGCCAATTTGGTAAACAAGTCAAAGTTTCTTTTAAACCAAAGAATTTTGTGTCTACTCATAAACCTTTAGAATTGTTGCATTTAGACTTATTTGGTCCTACTCAATATGCTAGTCTTGGTGGTTGCAAATATGCTTTTGTTATTGTAGATGACTATTCTAGGTATACTTGGGTATTATTTCTTGTTCACAAAAATGAGGCGTTTGAAAAATTTGTAAAACTGTTTTCCAAAATTCAAAATCTATTAAATTTAAAAATCATTCTTTAAGAAGTGACAATGGTGCCGAATTTAAATTTGGAGGTTTTCCCTACTTTTGTGATCACAACGGTATTTCTCATGAATTTTCGGTTGTTAGAGTCCCTCAATAAAATGGTGTTGTCGAAAGGAAAAATAGGACTCTTCAAGAAACCGCTAGAACTACGATTAGCGAATGCGACAACTTACCTCAATACTTTTGGGCCAAAGCGGTTAACACGGCTTGTTATGTCATGAACCGAGTTTTATTGAGATCCCTTTTAAACAAAACACCTTATGAACTCCTCTTTTGTAAAAAATCCGTTGTGAGCTATTTTAAAGTTTTTGGTTGCAAATGTTTTATTTTAAAAATCAAAGAAAACCTTGGAAAATTTGACAAAAAATCAGATGAAGGAATTTTTCTAGGATATTCTAGTGACAAGAAAGCCTACCGAGTTTACAATAAAAGAACACTCTTGATTGAAGAAGTTGTGCATGTTACATTTGATGAAACTAATGATGTTATTTCAAAGAATTTATGTGAAGATAAAGATGTAGGTATTCTAAAGGAGCTCGGAAAGCTCGTTATTCATGAAGATCATCAAGAGATCACATCAGGCAATGATGTCAACAACCATCAAATAGATGATGCAAAGAATGAGGATACTCCAAATGATCTTCCGAGAGCTTGGAGATTCGTCTCTAGTCACTTCTCATTTCCTCAAGATTTAATCATAGGTGATCTATCCGATGGGGTAACTACTCGCTCTCATAAACCTTTGAATAGTAATTGTGCATTACTTTCTCACATTGAACCTAAACATGTAGATGTTGGTTTGAGTGATGAATTTTGGGTTAATGCCATGCAAGATGAACTTAGTCAATTTAAGAAAAATAATGTATGGACCTTGGTTGAAAGACCATCTTCTCATCCCGTTATTGGAACTAAATGGGTCTTTAGAAACAAATTAAATGACCAAGGTGAAATCATAAGGAACAAAGCTAGACTTGTTGCAAAAGGTTATGCTCAAGAAGAAGGTATTGACTTTGATGAAACCTTTGTTCCCGTGGCTAGATTAGAATCCATTCGCACGTTTCTCGCATTTGCATGTTTCAATAATTTCAAATTATTTCAAATGGATGTCAAAAGTGCATTTTTAAATTGTTTTATTGATCAAGAAGTTTTCGTTGAACAACCTCCGGGCTTTGAAAATAAAAAATCTTCCAAATTATGTTTTCAAACTCTCCAAAGCTTTATATGGTTTGAAACAAGCTCCGAGAGCTTGGTATGAAAGATTAAGTGGTTTCTTGATAGAAAATGGATTCAAAAGAGGTGTAATTGACACCATTCTTTTTACAAAAACAGATTTAAATGGTTTGTTAATTGTTCAAATCTATGTTGATGATATTATTTTCGGAGCAACTAATGAAAATTTGTGCAAGGACTTTTCACATTTAATGCAAAAAGAGTTTGAGATGAGTATGATGGGCAAGCTGCAATTTTTCCTCGGACTACAAGTTCATCAAACTAAGGAAGGAACGTTTATTACGCAAATCAAGTACACAAAGGAGCTACTCAAACGATTTGGAATGGAAGATTGCAAACAAGTTGGTACGCCAATGTGCACTTCAACCAACTTGATAAAGACGAAGAAGGTAATAGTGTTGATGAAAAACACTATAGAGGTATGATCGGAAGTCTACTTTACTTAACAGCCAGTAGACCCAGATATCATGTTTGTTGTTTGTTTATGTGCTAGATTTCAATCTTGCCCTAAAGAATCACATTTGATAGCTGTTAAAAGAATTTTTAGATATCTAAAAGGTACAATGAATTTTGGTCTGTGGTATCCAAAGTCCTCTATATTTGATTTAAGTAGTTATTCTGATGCTGACTTTGCTGGGTGTAAAATTGATAGAAAAAGTACCAGTGGCATGTGTCATTTTTTGGGAAATTGTCTTGTGTCTTGTTTTAGCAAAAAATAAAATTCTATTTCTCTTTCTACGGCTGAAGCCGAATACATTGCTGCTGGAAATTGTTGTGCTCAACTTCTTTGGATGAAACATACTCTGAAAGATTTTGGTGTCTTTTTTGATTGTGGTCCTATAAAGTGTGACAACACTAGTGCAATTAATCTCACAAAAAATCCTGTTATGCACTTTAGAACCAAACACATTGATGTTAAGCATCATTTCATTAGAGATCTTGTTTGTAAAAAGGAAATTCGTGTTGATGGTTTTGTGCCTACTTCAGATCAACTGGCTGATATTTTTACAAAACCCTTAGCTCTAGATTGCTTTGAATCTCTCAGAAAATGTTTGGGAATTTTATAGATCAACTTGGCATAGGTTCTTAGTTCGGATGCACTCATTCGTCCGAACTACTCTACCTTTCGGACGTTATGTTTCGTCTGAAAACTGCCTATCTTCCTCAGACGCTCATAATCGTCCGAATGATATTCATTTTCTTCACTAAAATCTCTGGAATTCTTCCGGACGCGTACCATCGTCCGAAAGATCATCGGACGCACTGGATCTTCCATCGGCCGTCCGTTCATCAGCGTTCGGACGCTTCATCGGACGCACACCAAACGTTCGGCCGTCCGAACGGTCTCCCTGTTCTATTAAAACCATCCATCTTCCCCATTTCGGACTCTCCCAAACCCCCGAAACCCTCTCTGGCGAAAATTGTTCCTTCAATACCCCCTTCAAATTCCTACCCTCTTTCCCAAAATTGGTTGAAAGCATTATCCTCTCCATAGTATTTCTCACCTAAATCATATCAATTTTCCCACATCTACCATCTCATTTCATGAAACTCTTACCAATCTTTCAAAAATTAAAATTTTCTTCCTCTTCCTTCCTATCCATCACAATGGTTAAATCTCGCGGAGGTTCTTCTACAGCAAATCGTGGATGAAAAACTAAAGGGAAAGCTCCAGTACGAGGAGAATCATCTGCTAATCCCCAAGTCTCCACAAATCCAATCCTGCAAAAATTCATCGATGCCAAGGCATCTAAACGGTATACATCCCTTTTAACTAAATCTATAATCGTTCAACGTCCTGCATCTCAAAGTCTGTTTGATGAGTACAATCTTCCCATTGTCAAATCATGTTTTAAAAAACAAAATTGGGGTCACCTAGTGCATATTGATTTACCTGTATATATGACATGGTGCTTCAATACACCGCCAATCTTCGGAAAGGCCCCACTGTTCGCACTTTAATTTCTCGTGTTAACAGCACGATCAATCTTGAGATTTCATCCAACATCATTAACACTAATTTTGAATGCGAAGTCTCAAACCCAAATGATTTCTCCTATTTCTTTTCGTTAGATAAATGGGCCGCTGTTGATACTTGATTTGACATTGATGAGGTTAGGACCATTTTTAACATCAATTTTAAATAGGCCTCGGAAGCCAAAACCACATTGCTCACTCCTGAACTAAATATTCTATACACTCTTGTCACAAATTTGTTATTGCCAACTGACGGGCATCATACTGAGCCCTGTAAAATACAGTTTTACTTGTTTTTTTGTGTTTTCAAGGGCATTCCTCTTGATTTTGGGTATCTCTTTTGTTCCCTATGGGAACTCTTTCTTACTGATACCAGAAGAAACATTCCCTTTGGAAAATTTCTCACCAAAATTTTTGATTTTCTCGAAGTTCCCTTCAGCGAAAACAAACAATTTCCTCCTTATTTTAACAAATCTTATATTGAACGAAAAGGCCTCCAATTTTTCAACGATCAAGTTTCTTGGTTAACTAAGGCAGCCTTTGATATTGCACATTCACAATCCCATGCCTCTACCTCTGATTTCGCTATTCCTCATTCTCCTCATCCTCAACCACCTCCACCACTCCATGATCCTCATCCCTCTACCTCTGAACCATCACTTTCTCATATTTGTGGCCTTCTCACATCCTTCAGCACTCAAGTCAGTTCCTTTCAATGTCGCACTAATCGAAAGTTAAAGCGACTTGAAACTCCTCAGATGATTATCCAAGAGGGGCTAGCCTTGGCATGTCTGCTACGGCTCAGGTTCAATTTGCCAATCTTCAGTCATAATATCTACTTGACTCATCTTCCGACAGTGATAAAAATGAAGATGGAAATGTTCATGAAGACGACGAAGAAGCTGCCAATACTCAAGGAGCTACAAATGATGACGAAGACGATGATGAGGATGTTGACGACACGTTTGATTTCATCATGCAACGCCGCACCGGAGAAGAGGAAGACAGTGAAGCCACTGATATGAAGATGTTCCTTCAAAACGTCAAAAGACTAAAAAGCGCTCCAAGAAGAAAAATGACTCGCATTAGTTCTTTTGACATCTGTGTTTAGTTTTTAGCATTTCTCTTTTTTAGGACTTCCCGTAGATTTACCCTTCTATGTATTTCCTTGAATTAAGTACTGTTAAATTTTTAAGTTGGATTTATGAAGTTTTTTATGAATTTTTGCTCAATACTTGCATGTTCCCAGGGGAAGCTTTGTTTGATAATGTCAAAAGGGGGAGTAGTCTTCTATATTGCAAAATGATTAGTCATATCCATTTGTTTTCTCCATGAAGGGTTGTCATCATCAAAAAGGGGTAGATTTACCCTTCTATGTATTTCCTTGAATTAAGTACTGTTAAATTTTTAAGTTGGGTTTATGAAGCTTTTTATGAATTTCTGCTCAATACTTGCATGTTCTAATGAGTAGTCTTCTATATTGCAAAATGATTAGTCATATCCATTTGTTTTCTCCATGAAGGTTTGTCTACAGATCATAAAAAATGGGGAGATTGATGTTTTCCAAACCTTATTTTGATGATGACAGAAACACTTAAGTCTGTAAACAAGTTTTTGCAGGTCTGTTATTTGTTCTTGCTAGAGACAGGGCTTTCAGACGCACTGAATCATCCGAACTGGGTCAAAACAAACGCATTGCACTAATCATTTTGAACATATCTGTCTCTTAGGACACCTACTAGATCACTTTACGGACGAACATGACCGTCCGAAGCATCTATCGGAGGAAGGAACGGACGCATGCACGGACGTCCGAACGAAGCTCTTCAACAACTGCATGAAGATTGAATGCTGTGTCGGACGCATCCAATATGTCTCGGACGTCCGAAACCCCAACGGCTACTTTTTGTGCATTTATTATTTAGCCGTTAGGAAGTACCTGCAACCAGAATTTATTGCTCTTATAAATAACTACTTTGACATTATGTAAAAATTATCTAATACATTGAATACAAGCCTTAGAGAAAAGCAATTTGAGTCACTCTGACAAATTGGGTATGGTGCATTGTTGTATTAGTGTGCAGTTGTGAGTGCAATTCAACTTTGAGTGGAGTAATAATTTTGTACGAAAGTGTAGTTGTACATAAGAATCTTGGCTCAACTAAAAGAGTTTTAATGTGAGCAAGAAGTTTCCAACTTTGTAAAGATTATTGGCTCACCAAGTGTGTGAAGCATTTTAGTGATTTAATACTTTAAGCTTGCTAGCTTGGAAGTATTGGTTGTTTAATTTTCTCTCTTTACTTCACTGTTCTATTGATTTTATTATATCAGTTTATATTTGGAAAATCTCAATATTTTTGAAAGTATATTTTTTAAGAAACCTAATTCACCCCCCCTCTTAGGTTGCTTTGGGACCAACAGTTGAAGTGTGTAAGTGTGTTATTTCATGGCTAGAATTTGAATAACAATTGACGTGTGATACTTACTGTATTTGAAATGTGCAGGAAAATAGAATTTGAATTAAATAGAAAGAAACGGGTTGTCATAGCTTGGTAGTTGGTCAAGAGGGAACACCTGAGCAAGGGACTGGGACCAGCCAACTACAGGTTGAATAGTTTGTTGGGATAGATCTGAGTATAAGAGGGAAGCTCAAACTGAGTAACTGACACAATAACCACAGCAGTTACAACATCCCCAACTACGACAGATACCTGTACCAATAATAGATTATGCCACCATTGCAGCTATTGTGGGATAGGCAGTGCATGCAACCATTCATACTACCCCGTAACCCTGCATCTAGTCCATCGGTGCAACTAGAAGCTAGAGACATTGATTATTACTACCGGGCAATTACAAAAATCAATTTTTCTAGTGTAGAGATGATCCAGATGAAGTAAAAAATGGCTGCGACAAATTGAGAAAAATTTAGATTTGCTGAAGGTACATAATAAGCACAGAGTCCCAATAGTAAAGCCATATCTAGTGGGAAATGCAACAAGATGGTAGAAGGGAGTGAGACCTGTACTTGCCTCTATGGGACATTTCATGGGTGACATTCACGGAGGTACTTTTTGAGCACTATTATCCTTCACATCTTAGAGTAGAGAGGAGAGATAAGTTTAATTCATTTAGAAAAACTCTAGGGATGTGTATAGTAGATTATTCGTAGATATTTCATGCACTTTGGATGTTTGCTCTAGTGGTTATGAGTGATTGTTTCAGGAGGGATTTGTTGAAGGAGATTCGGGAAAAAATAGCGGCAGTGGATACAGGTACATTTGAAAAGTTGTATAATGCTAGTGTCTGCGTAGATACTTTTCCAAAATGACAAGCAACGGAAAAGAAGGGTGACAGAGGTCCATATGTCTCTCCACAGAGATCAGTTTATAGACCTACAGCACCTTAAGCTCGAGTGTATGACCACCACAGCTACTAGTTGTATATTTTCATGGTTTTATGTTCTAGCTACCATACGCGAGACTGAGATCAGCCTAGATATCACTGGACCCTCTCGGGTTGTTGACAAAAGGAGAGGGACCGTATCAGGACCGACTCTATCATAAGCCCGACCATAATTCGTATTATAGAGTGTGGTTATTGTCATCGTTATCACATGGGAGAGTGCAGGTGGAGGTCTGGAGCATGTTTAGCCTGTGGTAGTTTTGAACACAAGATCTAAGATTGCCCTACTACCAGGCCAGGACCATCACAGCAGCAGATGCCACAAGGAAAGAGTTGTAGCAGCATGGGACCAGCTACAACCTGAGTTTATGCTATGGCCCAACAAGAGGTAGATGTATTGGACCAAGTCGTGACAGGTATAGTACAATTAATAATGTGCCTGCAACTGGTCTATTTGAAAGTAGTGCTACGTATTCTTTCATTTCTAGAAGACTCGATAGGAAGTTGAACATTAAACCTGTTTGCTTGATACTCATTATAGAGTGAGTATACCAGGGGAGTGGATTCCTGAATTTAGAAGGGTATATCCTAGTTGTTGGGTATCATTGGGTGATTATGAGTCTGATGATAACCTAGCTCATCTTAATATCTCTGATTTTGACATCATACTGGGTGTGGATTGGTTGTCTCGCAATTATGCTCACCTAGACTGTAGGGAGAAGAAAGTTTGGTTTTGTTATCCGGATTGAGGAAATTGTGTACTAAGGTAGTATCAAGAAACAAGATAGAAAACTTATACCAATACTATCCGTATTACAAGCAGAAAGGGCATTAAGAAAGGGGTGTGAAGCATTTTTAGTATACGTGGTCAATATAGAAAAGGAAGATGCCAAACTAAAGACATTTCGGTGGTCCAGGAGTTTCCAAATGTCTTTCTAGATGATTTTCTAGGATTACCATCAGAGTGGAAAATAGAATTTGACATTAATCTACCACCAGAGAGTGCATCAATCTCTAAAGCTTCTTATAGAATGGCCTCAAAAGAGCCCAAGGAATAAAAGACACAATTATAGGAGCGGCTAGACAAGAAATTTATCAGACCTAGTGTATCTCCTTGTGGAGCTCAAATATTGTTTGTGAAGAAGAAAGATGGCAGTCTCAGATTATGTATTGAGTACTGAAAATTGAATCTAGACAAGGTCACTATCAATAATAAATATCCCTTGCCAAGGATTGATGATTTGTTTTATCAGTTGAAGGGCACCTGAGTATTATCCATGACAGATCTAAGATCCGATTATCTGTAATTGAGGATCAAGGTAGCCGATATTGAAAGTCTGTTGATATGTTTTGGACTAACCAATGCATCTATAGCTTTCGTGGACATGATGAATAGGGTATTCAAACCCTATTTCGATAGGTTCATGCTAGTGTTCATCAATGATATCTTGGTTTACTCATCTTTAGAGGAGGATCATGAAACACATTTCAGATTGGTTTTACAGACGTTAAGGGAATAGATGTTGTATGCGAAGTTTAGTAAGTGTGAATTTTGGCTAAAATGTATAGCTTTTCTTGGGCATATCATCTCAGAGAGTGGAATATCGATGAATCCTAAGAAAATTGAGACAATTGTTGATTGGCCTAGACTGACTTATGTGACAGAGGTTCGTAGTTTCTTGGGTTTGCCAGGTTACTATTCGAAAGTTTGTAGAAGGATTCTCTTTGATAGCAATGCCATTGACCAGGCTTAGCAAGCCAGTTTTGAGAAGTTGAAGAATTGGTTGATATAAGCACTAATGTTGATCTTACCATCCGGGGTTGGAGGATATGTGATCCATAGTGATGCATCCAAGAATAGTTTGGGTTGTGTATTGATGAAAAATGGTAGTTTCATTCTTTATGCTTCAAGGCAACTAAAGCCATATGAACAGAACTATCCTAATCTTGATTTGGAACTGGTAGCCATTGTATTTGCTTTAAAGATTTGAAAACACTGTCTTCATGGGGAGCATTGTGAAGTATTTACAAAATTTCAAAGTCTGTAATACTTGTTCATGAAGAAGAAACTTAATATGAGGCAGCATAAATGGTTAGAACTACTCAATGACTACGATTTGAAAATCCGTGATCACCCAGAGAAAGCAAGCAGGGTAGTAGATGCACTATGCAGGTAATGTACGGAGGCCATAGCCAACATGTGTAAATGATAAGGCAAAATGGAGGAACTTAATTTGGGGATTATAGAGTCTACAGCCAATGTTTTAGCAGTACTGGTGGTGCAACCGACCTTGATAGACAATATTTGACAAGCTTCAGTTATAGATTTAGCGTTAATGAAGATCAGGATCAAGGTAAAAAATGGAGATGTAGGAAAATTTTGGTTGATAATGGTATTATTTGGATACAAGGACAACTTTGTGTGCCTGCAAATGAAGACTTGAAGAAAGAGGTCATGGCTGAAACTCACAGTTCTAGATTTTCTATTCATCTTGGCAGCATTAAAATGTTCAAGATCTTAAACAACATTTCTGGCGGAACAACATGAACAGGGATATTGTTGAATTTGTATCCAAGTGTTTAGTTTGTCAATAGGTTAAAGGCCGAGTTCCAGAAATCAACTGGTTTATTGAGTTTGTTGCGTATTGCAGATGGAAATGGGAATATATCACGATAGACTTTGTTAGTGGGTTGTCTAGGACTAAATTGGGAAATACTACATCGTATGAGATTGTATTTGGTTTATTGTGAATAGGTTAACCAAATCTGCCCTTTGAAGACTTCAACTCTGATGGATAGGTTAGTGCGAATCTATATGGAGGTTATTGTGAAGTTATACGGTGTACCTGTTAGTATTATTTCAGATTAGGATCCAAAGTTCACTTCTAGGTTTTGGATAGCCTACCAGTAAGCCATGGGTGCAAAAGTGGTTTTGAGTTTTGCATTTCATCCCCAAACAGACGGGCAATTAGAACAAACAATTTAGACCTTAGAGGATTTGCTGAGGGTTTGTGCTACTGATTTTAAAGGTAACTTCAATATGCATTTGATGCTGACAAAGTTCTCCTACAATAATAGTTATCACAATAGCATCGGCATGGCTCTGCATGAAGCTCGATATGGAAGGAAATATCGATCATCTTTGTATTGGGATGAAGTCGGGGAAAGATGACTATCAAGGCCAGAATTGTTTCAAATTACTGTGGACGAGATAGGCATTATTCAAGACAGACTTAACGATATATACCCAAGATAGCTCAAGATAGGAAAAAGTGTTGGGTATATATGAAAAGAAGACCATTAGAGTTTTATGTTGGGGACAAAGTAATACTTCAGGGTTTCGCCGACTAGAGGGGTTATGAGATTCGGCAAAAGTGGGAAATTTAGTTCAAGATTTGTGGGACCGTTCAAGATACTAAACTGAGTTGGGACCCTATCATATCAGTTGGCTTTACCTCTAGTGTTGGCACAAGTACATAATGTGTTTAACATTTCACAGCTTCAAAATACATATCTGATGCAAGTCATGTGATCTAATATCAACTTCTCAGTGGTAAAGTAGAATTGGTTTATGAAGAGGTACCCGTTTGTATTATTGACACTAAGGAACAAATCTTTCGGTATTGGTCTATTCTATTTGTTAAGGTTTAGTGGTCTAACCATTCAGAAAGAAAGGCTACTTAGGAATCCGAATTTGGCATGCAAAACAAGTACCGTTACTTGTTTGTCTCGTAGGTATGTTAAGTTTTGAGGTCGTACTTGGGTAAACTTTTCTTAAGAAGAGGAGAGTGTAATACCCGACTTTTTCCACTGCTTTTACATAATTTCGTACCTGATCTTATCCCTTTAAATATTTGTTAATGTCTCTTATAAGTGTTAAATAATCATCCTACCCATTTTGATCATATTCCAAATTTTTTGGGCAAAAGTATAACTTTTCTAAACTTGAGGGGCTAAAGGGTAGTTTCAAAAGTTGACAGATCTTACCAAAGAAGTCTTATATTTTAGTTGCAATTATATCATTTTGTTCCTATCTTAAACAAACAACATTCCATGGAGCATTTTCTTTTCCAAAACCCTGTTGCTGAAGTCTTCAAAATCTATTGCTAGTTTATGAATTTTTACTTCTCAAATCAAATTGGTGATACAAGAATACTCTTAGACCTTCAATCTAACTTCATAAGTAAGTTATATTTCAAGTTTTGCACATTTTTCATGTTAAATTTCAGGATCCTCAAGAAATCAATTTGTTCAATATTCGTTGTTTGTGATTAATGATTTTATTACCGATCATATTTGTGAGCTATTGGGACCTGATTTGTGGTTGAAATGACTTTTTAGTTATTATTTTGTGAGATTTGAAAGAGGATTTTGACAATTTCTATCTTGGTGATATATTTGATGTTATGAACCCCATTCTTTGTCTTCGATCTTTATTTCATGAATTTAAGGCAACCCCTACTTATTTGTGTTCGATTATTATCTAATTTGATAATTTGGGTGACACCCAAGAATGAACCCCAACCTTGATTTTTATCCTAATGGTATAACACTCTCCTTGTTTAGATGATTCAGGGATAGAGTTTTAGATCGTCAAAGTTAGGTCATTGAAATCGATTTTCGAGATAAGCACTTGTTTATGGCTTTTTATCGATATCTTGTATATTGCTGGTTTTGCAGTCCTAGAATAATTGCCTTTTGCAGTTCTTGAATAATTGATATTAAAGTAAGTATTCTTATTTTGAGTAATGTTTATGAGGTAAGTACATTTATAATACCCTCTTATGTGTTCATTATGTAATGTATGATTTGTTCATTATTAAGCTATGTGTTAATGAATGATTATTGTGAGGAGCTCAATAGGACACTTGAGTGGACTTGACTATAAGTGAGTGAATGAAATGATATCTTGAGTACTTTTCTTTTCAAATGTTATACCCAGTCTATTGAGAAGACAAGTGATAGAAACTCCGTTATGCCTTCTCTACTCAGGCGGATAATAGATAGACCTGGATCCAGTGCTGGGAAGACTTTTGTGGACCATTAGCTCCTTGATTGACATTTGCATTTTAAAATTGAAAATGTCTCGTACATTATACCCCGCACTAATTACATATGTGTTATCTATAATTGGACTAAAATGTTATTTACGAAGCATTACTTGCTTGTCTCATTATTGTTTTCCCCCTTTGTTTGCAGTCGAGGGCCCTCAAGAGGAGATAGCAGGTCTTGAGTCAAATGCCGACCTGGGTGCGGAATTATAGTGTGGACCGTAGTTACTGGGGTATATCTTAGAGTTTTCCGTTTACCATATTATTATGCGGCTTGTTCTTGTGTTTAGGCTTGTGTGCCTAAGGACTTGTTAGAATTGTTTTGTACATCAAACTTCTGATTGTCGTTTCATTTGTGGTTTGGTACTCGTATATAAGTGTGATTCTGTTATTGTGGATTGTGATGGATATTGTTGTTGAATATACTTTTGTGGTTTTGACTTGGCTAATTTTGAGGTATTATGGTTTGTGTATTGCTCTTGTACTATGCCTTGCATGCTTAGGGTGATCACGATATGCAACGTATCATTGTCCCATTTTGGGGGCATACAGTCCTAACACTAAGTATTCTCTGTCGATTTCACTTAAAGTTTACAATTCACTATAGAGGATGATTAGTTATCAAGAGGCATTAAGAGCAATTCAAATAAGTAAACAAGCATAACCAATCAAATAGAACAATCAAAACCATAACAAATAATCTTCATGGTAAATTTTGAATAAGACCGTAGGTATGAAATTAAGCCCTGCATCATTATAGCCATAAATACATCAAAGATATGTTTTATTATCATCCTAGTAATAATTCACAAAGGAAAGAGAAAGAGAAGACAAACCAGCAGTAGTCACATTCTTCATCCTCTGTCTTAATAATGCTCTTCCTCTAGAAGATTGATTAACTACCAATGTTTCTGTGGATGCTTCCTTCCCTGACTCACATATCCTAATGTCTTCTTATAATGAAGAGTAGGAAGATCTTAGTCCAAGGTTGTCAATCTTGAGCCTCTTTTTCAAGTCTTTTTGAAATACAAGAATACACAAATATAATTTTGCTGCCCCTAAGAGGGACATTGAAACACAACATGTTTTTTAGGTCCTAGAGACCCTTAATTATAGCTTTTAAGAGTTACAAGGAGTACGGCTCTTAACAACCAAAATAGTATAAAAACGTATACTTGGAACCCTAAAAATGCTCAAAGTCATGAGACTGCACGTTGTTACTGCTGTGTGGGCACAATTCCGGTCCTCCAGTGCAAGCTCGCCCAGCCATCAATGGCATGACAAGGCAAAGGCCTCCTTGGCACAGCCGCATCTAGGCTTGGTGCTTGGCCACGGCATTTTCACTCCGTTTTTGTCAGTTTGACCTTCAATTTATCCCACACCAATAAAAACATTTTAAACACATAAATAAGTGTAATTAAAAATTAAAAGCACATAAAAACATTTTGGACAAAAATCACTAAATAACTAAAAAACCCCTACTTACTAAACATAGTCTTGGAAACCTAATTAAAACCCAAGTTAAAATGTATATAAATGACTCTTTTTTAGAGAGTTAGCAATCTTCTGTGTGCAAGTTCTGCCTAGGATTGAAAGTATTTCACTCTTTTCCAACTTAAACCACTTCTGAATTATTCCATTTCATTCTCAAACTTATCAATCTTTGCCACAACACACATAAAATCATTCAAATAGACACAATTACTAACAACAAAACATTAACAAAAAATTTAACACAAACTAGAGTATGAAACTTGGGGTTGCCTCCAAAGAAGTGCTATATTTGTAGCCTGAAATTAGAATTAGTCAATTCTTTCATGTGTTTCCAAGCATGATTCAGGCTCTTCGATGATCCACGTCATTACCCAAATAAGCTTTAATTCTTTGTGGAGCAAGACTAAGTGGAGTCATTCTTCTTCTAGGAGTGTTCCTCAAGTTTGTGCTTCTTGGTCGGTGCATCATCCTCGGTATCCTCGCTGTCGTGACCACTTAACTCGTCAGGATCTCGGCGTCATGATGTAGTTAAATGTGTCATCAACATCCTTGTCGTCATTATCATTAGCTCTAGGACCAGTAGATTTGTCAGGACTGGTGGTGCCAATTAGATCCTCATGATCTTCAGCCTCAGGAATGGAATGATCACCATCTTTAATGTCGTCGCTATCAGAAGATGACTCGAGAATGTATTAGGATTGAATGTTAGCAAACTAAACTTGAGCTGAGGCAGACATACCGGACTGAGTGCTTCTTGAAGAATAGTTTGTCTGGTCTCAAGCCTTTTTAGCTTCAGAAGGGTGCGACATTGGAAGGAACTCATTTGGTTAATTAGGGAGGTTAGAAGGGTGCATAGATGAGATAGTGAGAGTGCTGAGAAAGAAATATGGGGTTCATGGGATAGTGGATGTGTGGAAGAGGAGGGTTGAGGAGGAGGAGAGTGAGGAGGTGCAAGGTCTGAGGTAGAGGCATGAGATTTAGATTGTTCGAGTTCATATGTAGCTTTTGTAAACCATTGATCATTAAAAAACCTTAGACCTTTATGCTCAATGTAAGCTTTGTTAAAGTAAGGAGGATATTATTTTTTGCTAGTGAAGGGGATGTCAAAATGATCGAAAACTTTAGAGAGGAATTTGCCAAAAGGAATGTTTTTGCGTTTATCAGTTAAAAAGAGCTCCCATAGAGAGCAAAAGAGATAGCCAAAGTCAAGTGGGATACCTTTAAAAATATAGTAAAATAAGTACAACTGCATTTACCAGGCTCAGTTCGATGCTCTTCCCATCAGTCGGTAGTAGTAAATGAGTGACTAAAGTGTATAAAATGTTGAGTTCAGGTGTAAGCAGTGCAGTTTTGGCTTCCGAAGCCTGTTTAAAATTAACATTAAAAATCTGTCGGACCTCTTCAATGTTGAAACGAGTATCTAAAGCAGGCAATTTATCCAAAGAGAAAAAGTAGGAAATATCATTAGGAGAGGTAACTACACATTCAAAAATAGAATTAATGACAGTGGAGGAAATCTTAAGATTCTTGTGATTGACACGAGAAATCAACGTATGGATAGTAGGACCCTTTCCAAGATTGACAGTAAATTTTAGCACCATGTCATGATATATAGGCAAATCCAAATGAACTAAATGACAAATTTTGGTTTGCAAAGCATGATTTAATGAGAGGTAAGTTTAACTTATCAAAAAGACTCTATGAAACAGGCCTTTGAACAATAATAGATTTGCTAAGTAGAGAAGTATACCGATCAGATGCCTTGGCATCAATGAATTTTGGTCTAGAGAGGGATCGGAGTGGATTGAGGATTTGAGGATGTTTGACCCTGCACTGGAGCCTTACCTTTCGATTTTCTGCCTCTGGTAGCCGTTGAAGATCCCCCACGAGATCGTACCATTGTAAATAAGATGAAGAGGAAAAGTGAGTTTGGGTGAATTTGTGGGAAAATTCAAGGAATGAGATGTGATATGGGTGAAATAAGGTTCAATAGAGATGGTGAGAAATTGGGAAGGGGAATTCCTTAAGCAATTTCAGAGGAAGAGGGAGAGAGTGAGAGAATTTTGATAAGGTTCTTGGGTGCCAGAGGTAGGGCTCGTGGGGGGGGGGTATTGTCCGAAAAGAGGAAAATGAAGGGAATTAAGCGAGTAGAACGATCGTTCAGACGTCCGACCGATTCGTATGCATTCAATCGTGCATTTGAATGCAGATGAATGAATGACCGAAAGTTTATGCTGTTCATCCGAGAGAGTGTCGAACGGTGACAAGCGCTCGTAAGAATTTCTAGAGATTTTGGGTTAAATGAGAAGGAAAGTTTCGGACACTTATGGGTGTCCGAGACTAAAGAGGGGATTTCAGATGTTCTTATATGTCCGATAGAGTAACTAGTTCGGACATTCATATTTGACCGAAGGACCAGATACCCAATATTTGTCCGAAGGCATAATTCATACAATTTTGAAATCAATGATACCCAAACAAGTTCTTAGAGATTCAAAGCAATCTAAAGGCAAAGGCTTGGAAAAAATATTAGCTAATTGATCCTTAGTACACAAAAATTCAACAAAATTTCTTTTTTGCACACAAGATCTCGAATAAAGTGATGTTTGACATCAATGTGCTTGGTTCTAGAATGCAAGAAAGGATTTTTAGTGAGATTAATTGCACTAGTGTTATCGCATCCTATAGGCACGCAATCAAAAGTAACACCAAAGTCTTTTAATGTATGTTTCATCTAAAGAAGTTGAGCACAATAGTTTCCAGTAGCAATATATTCAGCCTCAGCCTTAGGAAGGGAAATAGAAAATTTTGCTTCTTGCTAAACCAAGACACCAGATAATTACGCAAGAAGTGACATGTACCTCTAGTGCTTTTTCTATCAATTTTACAACCTGCAAAGTCGGCATCTGAGTAACTGATTAAATCAAAACTAGTAGATTTAGGATACCAAAGACCAAAGTTTAATGTTCCTTTCAAGTATCTAAAAATTCTTTTTATAGCAATTAAATGTGATTCCTTACGACATGATTGAAATCTAGCACAGAGATAAACGGCAAACATAATATCCATTATACTATCTGTTAAATAAAGTAGGCTTCCGATCATACCTCTATAGTGTTTTTCATCAACACTATTATCTTCTTCATCTTTGTCAAGCTTGGTTGAGATACACATTGGCGTCCCAACTTGTTTACAATCCTCTATTCCAAAGCGCTTGAGTAGCTCTTTTCTGTATTTGATTTGGATGATGAAAGTTATTTCTTTTGTTTGGTGAACTTTTAGTCCAGGGAAGACTTGTAATTCTCCAATCATACTACCTCATCTCAAAGTCCTTTTGCATTAGACAAGAGAAATCCTCACCCAAATTTTCATTAGTTGCTGCAAAGATGATATCATCGACATAAAGTTGGACAACTAACAAATCATTAGAAAGAATTTTGGTAAAGAGAGTAGAATCAACAACACTGTAAAGCTTTGGTAAAAACCACATAACCTTTCATACCAAGCTCTGGGAGCTTGTTTTAAACCATGTAAAGCTTTTGAGAGTTTGAAAACATGATTTGGAAAATTTTTATGTTCAAAACCAGGGGGTTGTTCAACAAAAACTTCTTGATCAATAAAGCCATTTAAAAATGCACTTTTAAAATCCATTGGAAATAATTTGAATTTATTGAAACATGAAAACGCAAGAAACATGTGAATAAATTCTGAATGAGCAACGGGTGCAAATGTTTCATCAAAGTCAATACCTTCTTCTTGAGCATATCCCTTTGCAACAACTCTATCTTTATTTCTAATGATCTCACCTTTATCATTTAACAGAATCTTGTTTCTAAAAACCCATTTTGTTCCTATCACAGGATGAATTGAGGTCTTTTAACCAAAGTCCATACATTGTTTTTCTCAGATTGGTTAAGTTCCTCTTTCATAGCAGAAAACCAAGATTCATAATTCAATCCATTATCCATATGTTTAGGTTCAATATAAGAGAGTAAGACACAATTACTATTCAAAAGTTTATGGGAACGAGTTTTACCCCATCGGACGGATCACCTATTATCAAATCTTGAGGATGGTTTGAGACAAATCTCCATGCTCTTGGAAGATCTTTTGGAGTATCTTCGTTATTTTCTTCTCTTCATCCAAGTGATGAACATTGTCCTCATTGTTTGTGTTCTTTTGATGTTCCTCATGTATGGTGAGTTTCTCAAGTTCCTTTTGTATACCTACATCATCATCTTCACAAACATTCTTTGAAATAACATCATTAGTCTCATCAATGTAACATGCACAACTTCTTCAATTAAATGAGTTCTTCTATTATATTACTCAGTATGCTTTCTTGTCTCTAGAATATCCTAGGAAAATTCCTTCATCCGAGTTCTTGTCAAATTTCCCAAGATTTTCTTTGATTTTTGAAATAAAACATTTACAACCAAAGACTTTGAAATAGCTCACAACAGATTTTTGCAAAACAAGAGTTCATAAGGAGTTTTATTTAAAATAGTTCTCAAAAGAACTCGATTCATGACATAGCAAGCTGTGTTAATGGCTTCTGCCCAAAAATATTTTGGTAAATCACATTCACTAATCATGGTTCTAGCTGCCTCTTGGAGTGTTCTATTTTTTCTCTATACAACACCATTTTGTTGAGGCACTCTAACAACTGAAAATTCATGCGAAATACCATTGTGATCACAAAATTCGGGAAAACCTCCAAATTTAAATTCAGCTCCATTATCACTTCTCAAACGAATGATTTTCAAATTCAACAAATTTTGTATTTTAGAAAATAGTTTTATGAAATTTTCAAAGGCTTCATTTTTGTGAATAAAAACACAAGAAATGTTACCCAAGTATACCTAGAATAGTCATCAACAATCGAAAACGCATATTTACTACCATCAAGACTAGCATGTTGAATTTGACCAAATAAGTTCAAATGCAACAGTTCCAAAGGTTTAGAAGTAGACACACAATTCTTTTATTTAAAAGACACTTTAACTTTTTTACCAAATTGGCATGCATCACATATTTTGTTTTTCAAAAACTTCTATTTTGAAAAGCCTCCCACCAATTCTTTGTTAGCAAGACTTCGATTAAATCTGTGTTGAAATGACAAAACCTTCTATGCCAAAGCCAAGGATCATCTATAGAAGTAGTTAAACATTTTACATTGCTACTACCAATATTATCGAGATAAATCACATAAACATCATGGTGCCTTGTACCTTTGAATAAAACAACACAATGTTTATCAAGAATTGAACATTCATGTTTGGTGAAGAACACATATAGATTCTTATCACGTTGTTGACTCACACTTAAGAGATTGTAGTTGCAAATTATCAACAAGAAGCACATTTTTAATCAAGGTCTTACCATTTTTATCTACATCACCAATGCCAATTGATTTTGCTTTCATGTTATCTCAAAAGTCACTTTTCCACTACTTTTGGATTTGAGATTGGTGAAGAGAGATGCATCACCGGTCATATGTCCTGAACATCCACTATCTATGAACCATTTAGCATTGTCGGTGATGTTTATTACCTACACAAGAAATTAAGTGATAACTTTTGGTACCCATATTTTCTTGGGTCCATAAGAGGTAGTCTAACTACTACAAATCCATACGGTATTCATTCCAAGTTTTTCTTTTTTCTTGACATAGCAATTATTTTTCACATGTCCATATTGTTGACAATAATTGCAAATAATATTTTTATTTCCATATAAAGAAGATTTTGATTTTACAAACAAAGATCATCCCTTCTAATAGTGACAAGGTTCTTGTTGATCAAAACATTTCTATTCCTTTTCATCCAAACAAAATTTTCCCCTATCAGTTTTTATGCGAGAGAACATTCAAGTCATCCAATTTTTTTTTCAAGGAGGCTTGTTCTTCCTTGATCCTTGTTTTCACATGCATTCTTTTCTTCAACTTAGCATTTTCTTGTGATAGCCTATTGTTTCCATTCACAAGTTTAGATTTAGCATTTAATAAAGCATTTGATTTTTTTACTAACTCCTTATTTCTAGCATTTGATCCCTTTAAGCTATCATGCATTTTTAAAACAAAGGCTTCAAGATCATTATCATCATTCTCATCATTGAATCACAAGAAGAAGTTACCTCATCATCACCAATGGCCATAAAGGCCATTTGTGCCGATTCCATTTCTTCTTCTCCTTCAGAGTTGCAATCATCCCATGTGATTTAGAAATTATTAAAGTGGGGCTTTCTTTCTTCCTTTTTCTTCTTGATAGGACACTGATTTGCGAAGTGTCCGAGTTGACCGCATTCAAAGCACTTTTCATTTTGCTTTTTCATTTCTAGATTGGTCTTCCCGATTTGAAACTATTTGGGTTGATAGCTCCACCTCTTCTCATTTTCTATTTATTGATGTAGTGTATGAGAAATCCTTTCGTGATGAGTGCAAGATCTCCTTCATCAAGATCTTCATCTTCTAGATTGATGGAACCATTTTCATCTTCTTCTTGAGAAGTCTTTAATGCAATGCTCATTTTTGGTCTTGCTTCTTCATCGTCCACCACTTTGGCTTGAAGCTTCAATTCATAAGACGTAAGAGAGTTAATTAAGGACTCAATAGGCATGGAGTTTAGATTATTTACTTCCTCTATAGCGATAGTTTTGGCCTCCCATTATTTGGATGGAGATTCTTGAAAGTCGAAGACAAAGGTGATTCCTTCTCTAACTAGTTTCACAAGGGCATTGAGATTCTTGAAAGTCCTTGACAAAACATCTACAAAAGCTAGCATGATGAAGAAAACACCGTATACTCTTAACAAATGATGGTGGATGGAACTTCTAAATTGTCTCAATTTTTGATGATTGTCAAGCTGGATGCCTTTGTTGGATACTTTATGGCCAAGTACTTAATTGGTCTCCTTACACCTTGTTAACACTTAGTCTAATTTCAACAAAAAAATATCAAATTTATCACCAAAAACTGAGTATTGTCCATAAAAGCTTTCACAAAAACCTATTCCATTTCTTATAAGATACCAATCATACATATTTGTAAGGTTGTTGGATCATTATACATGCCAGAAAAAACCTTGTTTTTTCTTGGTCTTCCAACACTATAGCATATCTAGTTATAACATGAATAAATATATAAGAAACTATAAAATGTCTTACCTACTAATCTATCTAGTACCTAATTGATAACCCAAGAAAATCAGAATTATTCATGTTTTTTTCGTACATTTTTTCACTAGTTTCGACGATTTTAGGGTTTATGTACTTGTTTCTGTGCATTTTTATGTTTTTGTGTTGGTGAGTGTTTTGTTTTGTATTTTAGTGTTTTTTTGGTGCTACTATTCATATATTATTGTAATGATTTGTTATGGTTTGTTTAGGGTTTTGTATGAATTGGACCGAATGTGATTCAAGCAAGAAGTAGATCAATAAAGGGAAAAATCTGAGAGTAACTCCGCGGCACTATTAATTACACGAAATACAAGTGTCGTGGTGTACATTGCCAAATTTCAAAGAATCTGAGACTAGAGCGTCATGATATTCTATTCAATGGTAATCCTAGCGCTTGGATGTTACATGCGCGAGCCAAGAAGACCAGACTTTTGGCTTTTGACCAAATTTTCATGGACAAATCTATCTTTTTGTTCCCAAACCCTATGCGGCTATACCTATTATGAATACATGTTTTAGGGCTGATTAGTGGTGACTCCCTAGCCTACTTTCTCCTTCATTCTCCTCCCTACTTAGGAAGACATTTCTTGTTCCAAATTTTCTTTTTAACTTGGGGAGGAATTTTTAGTTGTAAATTCTTTTTTCAAAGTCTTCATGGTGTAATTGGATTCTAGAGGTAAAGATTGTTTTCCTGGATATTAGTAAGAGTTTCTTTTATTCTTTCTTTATTTGCTTTAGTGGTCAATTACATGCTTTCCAGGGTTTACAAATAGTTTTCCTTGCCTTAAATCCAACACTTTCTTTAATTGCTTTCATAGATTAATGAAGAGAGTAGTTTAATTGCATTCAATGTTTTGTTTTATGTTATTGGATTCATTCGTGTTCGATATTGTTATGGGTTGAGGTTCGGTGATGCCAATTTGCATGAATCAACTCGAATGAACCATTAATTGGAAAATCTAGAAACATATGTAATAGTCAATTAACCATGACAAGTCAAGAACGTGGTTATTCTTAAGATGGGTAGGTTTGTTGTAGTAATAAAGAGAATTGATCTCTTGTCACAGGCCATTATTAATTATTAGAATGGGTTTAATTTGAGATCGTTACTGACCAAATTACCTAGTTGTTTCTTACTAATTCTATGAAGGTTAAACCAATTTAATTGGAATTAGGTAAAGGAAGGATCCACACTCAAACAATTTCAATTAGACTGAAAAAATTCTAATGGCCACTAGGAATCGGGATTGGATTTACTATAGGAATTAAATCGCTATATTTGTATAGTGTGACCTGTTGATTGGTAAAGTTGAGTAATTCTGGAAGGAGGTAGTCTAACTCTAATCCATTGCTTTCACATGTTTTAGTCCTTAGTATAACTTTAACTGGTACTTGCTAAACCAATCCTTCTAATTTTGACCCCTACTTTCTTTATATACTATTTGACCTCATACACGCGTGGTACACTTTTTAGTTAATAGCACAATTAGGTTATTATAAGTTGTCTATAAATTGTACAACTAAATATTTTACATTGTCACTGATCAATGAATGGCTAAGGGAAACGATCCTTGCGTGTGGCCTTGTTGAGCTTCTGGTAGTCCATGTAAACTCTCCTTCCTATGACTGTTCTTGTACGAAACAATCATTCTTCTCGTTCGGCACAACAATCAAGCCTTCTTTTTTTCTTGAACGTATTGCATAAACTATTAACCATACACTATTTGAAACTAGGTAAATGATTATCCTTGCTTACCATCTTGATTTGATTCAACCTTGTTTGATGCTCCACGGTGGCTTTGGTATTCTCTTCCATTAATATCTTGTACGTACTAGAGGATGGACTAATTTCTTGATGTCTGCAATAGTCCATCATATGCCTCTCTTATGTTTTCGAAGGAGTCTTAAAAGCTTTTTCTCCTACACACTAGTTAATGCTGATGACTGAATAACATGTAGATTAGAATTATCACCAAGGTATGCATACCTTATTTTACTTGGCAATGGTTTAAGCTCTAGTGTCGGTGGACCATCTATTGATGGCTTTGGCGACATTGTTGAAGTAGCAAGGGTATCTAATAGCTCAAAAGTTGGACTCTTCCAAATTTTTAATAGTTCCATCTCTAGATGCTTGGTATAACCTTGAATGCTTCCTTCTCTCTATCGATTTCGGCCACTATAGCTCCCTCCAGTGAATCCTCTGGATATGTTGTTTTCTGAAACACTTCTTTTGTGACTTCACCTATTACTGTATTCAATGAAAAATGCTCCTCTACATGATCAAGAATTTTCATAGCAATAAAAACATTAAATTTTACCTTATCATCTTTCATTCTCATTGTAAACTCTTAATTATGGACATCTATAAGAGTTTTACTTGTAGCTTAAAATGGCCTAATTTTTATAATAGGAACATCTCTATCCTGTTCGAAATCCAAAATAATAAAATCAGTAGGAAAAATAAATTTATTTACTTAACTAGAATGTCCTCAATGAATCCACAAGGATATGTGATAGAACGGTGTGAAAATTGATGTATAATTGATGTGGATTTCACCTCAACTAAGCCTAATTTCCTGAACATAGACACGGATATCAGACTAATGGTGGCTCCTGAATCATAAAGAGCCTTCCCGATGAATGATGTCTGGATTATGCATGGAATAGTAAATCTACTGAGATTCTTCAACTTTGGTGGTAGCTTCTTCTTTAGTGATTGCACTACACTCTTCTATTAATTCAATTGTCTCATAATCATCTAACCACCTCTTTCTTCACAATATATACTTCACGAGATTCACATAAATAGGTATTTGTACCAATACCTAGTAAATGACATGTTTATGTGAAGCTTTTTAATGACCTCCATGAATTTCTTTAACTAGCTATCCACTTTTTGTTTCTACAACTGTTGGGGATATGGTACGTGTGAACGCCTCATGACTACATTCAGGCAATTCAGCTAATCCCCAACATCTTTATCATCAGTAATGGTGTTTGCTTGCTTAGTGTTTTGCACTTGATCTTCTTGAATGTTTTCTTTTTTCCCAAGTTCCACCATCTACTTACCACTTCTCATTGTAATTGCCTTATAATGCTCCTTTCCCTCACTGTATGGATTTTCTTATAGTCATTAGGTAGAGCACCTTTGGGTCTACTATTGATGGAATTTGGAACTGTTCAAAGTTCAGAGAATTGCTTCTTGGCTTTGAATCAATGCTTGCATTTTGGTGCTGAATTATGGCATCATTCTTGGACATGTAATGCACAATAACTCTTCTATATTAATATTTTTCTTGAGAGCCGGTGGTGGTGGTCTATTTTGATTTCGAAATTGTCCACAGTCTAATATAAACACAGTGCGTCTGCAAGTATATGGATCGAACAAGTAATACATAGTAAGTAGAGATCATTTCCATGAGGACTAAGCTTAATTACAGTTGACAATTTCTGGATGACTCATACAAAACTCTATCCAAGTAAGGCTATAAAAAAAATTGTACTAAAAATAATGAAATACTTGCCAAATAACTACATATGGAATCAATGGATATTAAACCTATGGTTTATTTTTCATTTACCAATGCAACTAGTTGCTTTAATTCATCAGTCCTTCAATTTCACAGTTTGTTCTCTAATCTAGGATTCCTGTTATAATTGTAAGTTTCTGTTAACACATTGCAAATATACTAATCCCGGCCATTCCATAATATGTCTATATTGATTATTGAATAAGCCTTGGTTAGTGCAAAAATATAACCCTAATTGATTACCTAAGGTGAATAGGTATATGTCTATTTGTACCCACGAAATGGTTTAATCAATCATAGGATGTTCCAAAGAAAGGCTAACCCGTCCTAACCCTAAGTTTCCTTTACCAATTCCAAATAAGGTTACAATTTACTCTAGAGGGCGGCCAAAACATGTAGAGGCATTAAGAAAATTAAAATAAGAAAACACACATGTGAAGTCCAAAGGAACATAAAATATCTCCGCAATCAATTTTCATGGTAAAATCTGAATAAAATCGTAGTTAGGAAATTAGTGCACAATCATAAACATAAGCACATCAAAAGATTGTTCCACAACAATTAAAGAGTATGAAATCATAAAGGAAAAAAAGGAAGAAAAACTATGCTTAGTTGTGTTCTTCGCTCCTTTGCCTCAATGAATCTCCTCTTTGAAATTAATCTTCTGCCTTCTAATGATTTTTCCTATTATAGCTACAACTAGTTATGAAATTAATTTTCTCTAATATACTCTACGTTATGTTTCTAACACCGAAAGGCACTTACTTATATTGCCCGATAGGGTTTAAAGTTTATAGGTCAAAATAGCCCTTAAGATACCCTAAATTCATAAAATGTGTTTTTCCCATTTTTGGCTACTGCATGTGCATAGATGAGCCTCCACAGACATAGCCACACCTGTCACAATATAGAAAGGCACAGGTGAGTCCCCCAGGCATGGTTGCATTGGTTGCTATGTGCGATCTCGTCGTTTTGCTCTGCTCGTGTTCCATTTTTGTCTGTTTCATCCCGTTTGACCACCGAAACTTTTTGAACCTATAAAAATACCAAAAAACAAATAATTAAGTGTATTTAAAGACTAAAATCCCATAAACTAAATACTTTAGAGATATACCCTAAAATGACCTACAAACTTTAAACCCTATTGAGCACTATAAATAAGCAACAAACATGTTATCAGGATAAAATGTATGTAAATCACTCTCTAATAGAGAGAACTAATGATAAGCTCATAAATCTAGTATTTCATGTGTCGTTTACCTTAGTTTTTATGTGATGTGGCAATATTTGAGAAAAATATGACCCTAATTATTTTATTTTTAGTTTGTGAAGGTCTTGAATGAAAAATGAGCCAAAAAGATCAAAGAGTTGGAGAAAAATCACAAGGATGAAAAACGTACATCGGCAAGGAACGAATTTGGACACTGTTTGGCATTTCGAGCATAACATTCTTGTCTGAGTTCTGATTGTGTTGGCTCTAGATGCGTTGGAAATTAAAAGGAAGAGGTGCAACTTTCGTGTTTTGCTTTTTCTAAATTCCATAAAAAAGAAGGTCAAAATCGAGGTTGAAATTGAAACAGAGTGCAGAGTTGCGCACATGCACGACCCGAAGCCTGTGCATGTGCACAAATTCTAGTAAGGCAATTTCAACAGCTCATTCTCGTGCATGTGCATTAGTTATTTGTGCACGTGTGCACATGTTGCAGTGAGTTTCAGCATAATTGTCAGTATTTTAGTAGCCATTTTTATCCGGATAGACTCCTTTTCATGGGCTTTCACGTCTTTATCATTGGAAAGGAGATTTAACCAAAATATCCCCTATATATTCCCATTATAGAGGAGCCGAGGGACATCTTCACCTATATTTGATAGGTAGAATTAGATAGTTAGGTTTGGCTCTCTAGTGTAGTTAGGGTTTTCATTCGAGATACAAGAATCTTTTGCAATTTCCATTTGTTGTCGAGATTTTGGGCTTCAACATTAATTCCAGCTACACTACTGAGTTTGCTTATTCTTATTCAATTTAATTCCCTTGGTTTTAGTTTTATACTTTTAATTATTGTTATTTATAGTTTAATTTCATTCTTAGTTGCAATTCGTAGTTTTAATTTAAATGAGGGTGAAGTAGAGTTTCAAAGTTGCAATCTTTAGGTTATTGATTGTGGTCTTATTTATTTTATTTAATCATAGATAGAGTTAATTTCTTTCTTAAACTTCAATCTTTGCATGTTGACATTAGGTTAATTTTAATAGACATGGTTAGTTGGAAAACCACTTTTTAATTGATTTATCTAACTAGTATATTGTTTTGTAACCCTAGTAATTGTTTAATAGTCCTCGTGGGAATTATCCTTCCTCACCTGATCTGCAAACTCATCTCGTATCCTTGCGAGCATGTGTAAGTATTGATTAGAGTTATTCAGGCTTAATTATTACTTATTTGTGAATTGAATTGCCTAATCAATATTTACCAGAACAAGTTTTTGGCACTATTGCCGGGGACTATTCTTGGTGCAATATTAGGTTTAGTGAGGCTTACTTGTTTAGACTTTTTATTTTCTATCAATTATTTACGATTTCTTTTTGGTCATTTTAATTTTTCTTTTGGCTTTTCACTTTAATATTCGAAGTTTGATATTTTTCTTGTTGTTTATGGTAAATACTCATTCTTCTAGCCAACCACTACTTTGAGGCGATTTGGAGATTGAATGAACTATATCCAGGAATCACAGGAAACTTATAGTAATCAAGCTAAGGAGAGAATATATTGCAGAATCCAAATCGCAATGGTAGGGATCAAGAAGAAGTAGTGGGTAATCATGCAACGGAGGTAATGCTAATCCACGACACCTTAGAGATTATGGCATACTAAAATTTGAGGGGGTGAATTCCAAAATTGCCCGAATTCTCGTGCGGGCCAATAACTTTGAGATCAAGCTAGCTTTGATTCAAATGCTCCAAACCTATGCTATGTTTGGAGGTAGGCCAAAAAAGGATCCCTATGCTCATTTGGTGAATTTTCAAGAAGTCATTGGCACATTTAAATACAATGGAGTACATCCAGATTGTATTCGAATAAGAGCTTTATCGTTTTCTCTAAGGGATAAGAAAAAGGCTTGGTTATAATCTTTCCATCAAGGTATTTTTACCACGTGAAATTAGTTAGCTCAGTAATCTTTGGCCAAGTACTTTTGACCATCAAGGACTACAAAGCTTCGCAATGACTGTTGGAAAGGATGGATAACTCGGACATCAACTCATTACTATTATGTCACAATTACTCCTTTATTTGGCCAACAACAACAACAAGAAGTTCATCAAGTTAATGCCCAACTAGGAGGTATGATTAATCTCAATGATGCCTTCTTAGCTTAAAAGAGCATGATGTTGAATATCATGACCAATTTGACAAAGGTCCTAGAAAATTTGGAAAGGAATTCAATGAAATCCATAGATCAGCACCTCAAGAGATCTTAACTTGTGAATTTTGTAGAGGAAAACATCAAAATGGCCTTTGTAACACACCCATTCCACAAAGTGAGCAAGTTCAGTTTGTCTCAAATCAAAATTCTTGGCCAAGGAATCAGCCAAATTCTTATGGTAACACCCACAACCCTTCATGGCATAATTACCCAAATTCCTCGTGAACTAATCAAAACAATCTTCAAAATCCATCCTTCCAACCTAACTAGCCACAATCAATTTTTTCTGGCCAAGCTTCATTTTCTTGACCATATCAACTACCTCACCCAAGAGGAATTTTCAAAACTTTCCACCTCAACCGAATAACTTATACCAACCTCCTCCACCAAAATCCCTACCTCAAAATTCCTATTATACTCCAATATAAACCATGATCAATCTGTTGAGGATAATTTGAGGAGGACTTTGAAGCTTTGCAGAGGGAGTATAAGAATTTGAGAGCTTTTACAAGGAACATGGAACTGCAACTAGGACAGTTAGCTTGGAAAAATAAGGAAAGACCTATGGAAGCATTGCCAAGAGACACAATTTCAAATCCAAATGAGTAATGCAATGCTATTTCACTGAGGATTGGAAAGGAATTCGGTGTACAAAATGACAAGAAAAAGCTTGATAAGGAATTTGACAAGCAAAAATCCAAGATAAGTGAAGATAAACTTGAAACTAAAGGTGAGAAAAAGAAGACGACAAAAGGGAATGAAATGAAGAAGTCAAAGGGACAACTAATGGAGGAAACCGTGAAAGTGCTATTTCCTTAATGACTTGTTGATGGATCCAAGGAAGAAGGAAAAAGAGACACAATTTCACAAGTTCCTTGATATGCTCAAAAAGCTTAATGTAAACATGACTTTGGTTGACATTTTCAACAAGATGTCCAATTATGCGCAGTTTATGAAGGATCTCTTGGCAAGGAAGGGGCGGTGGGATGATGATGAGATAGTTTGCCTCAATGTCAAGTGCAGTGCTATTGTTTAACTGAGGTTACCCCAGAAGTTCAAGTATCCCGATAGTTTCCCTATACCGGTGAACATAGGAGAACACATGTTGCATTGATTACTTTGTGATTTGGGGGCTAGCATCAATATTATTCCGAAGGTCATCTATGATAAGCTAGGGATCACCAATGCAAAACCAACCAACATTACATTCTAATTGGCAGATTTGTCTGAGATAAAACCATATGGCTTGTTGGAGGTATGCTTGTTCAAGTGGAAAAGTTTGTGTTTCCTATACATTTCTTGGTTTTGGATATCAATGAGGATATTGAAGTTCTGTTGATTCATAGGGAGGCCATTTTTATCAACCGCACATACTTTAATAGACGTTAATAAAGGAAAGTTGATTTTGAGAGTTGATAATGAATCTGTTGAAATTGATGTTTTTAATTATTATGATAATGTCCCAACATTTGTAGAAAAATGTGCTAATTACTCCCTTGGTTCATTCATTGATAGGTTTAAAGATGAGGTACCCTAAGTGGGTCAAGGCAATGCACTCAAAAAAGCTATTGAAACACATAAAGATTCATAAATTTACTTGGACAACAAATGACCGGATGAGGAAAGTGAGATGAAAAAGACTAATGGAATGGTTTCACAAGAGCAAAAAGGTGAGGGTTTGACCAAAGTAACCATGAGCAAGAAGAAGAAAAAGCAGTTCAAAGAGCAAGTTAATGCGATAATAGATGCACTATTTTTGACAAATGCGTGGAGCAAAGGGCATGCTCAAGTTTGAGTAGGGAATAAAGCTTCAAGAGTAATGAAAAATGATGCTAAACTTTTCCCGNATATGAAAGCCAAAATGAAAAGAATTTTTTACCATCCTTAAGTGCTTCAAATGATCAAACATGCCAAAGTCAAGCCTAAGAATATAAACAAGGGCACTTCTAGGGAGGCAACCCAAGCTTTTATTGCTTTTTATTGTTCTTTACATTTAGTTACTTAAATATGTTGGGTTGTGTTTGTTGGTCCCAAAGCAACCTAAGAGGGGGGGGGTGAATTAGGTTTCTCCAAAAATATACTTTCAGAAATATTGAGATTTTCAAATTAAATTCTGATATAATGAAATCAATAGAACAGTAAGGTAAAGAGAAAAATTAAACAACCAATACTTCCAAGCAAGTAAGCTTGAAGTATTCAATCACTAGAATGCTTCACACACTTTGTGAGCCAATAATCTTTACAAAGTTGGGAAGTTCTTGCTCACACAAAAAAACTTTTAGTTTAGCCAAGAATATTACTTACAACCACACTTTCATACAAGATTATCACCCCACTCAAAGTTGAATTGCACTCACAAAATAATCTGCACACTAATACAACTTAGCACTATAGTCAATTCGCACTCAAATTGCTCTTTTCTAAGGCTTGTATTTAATGTATTAGATGATATTTTCTTTGTTTTAAAGCAGCTATTTATAAGAGCAATAAATAGTGGTTGCAACTACTTCCTAATGGCCAAATAATAAATGCACAAAAAATAGCCGTTGGGGTTTCGGACGTCCGAGATATATTGGATGCGTCCGAAACAGCGTCCAATCTTCTTACAGCTTGTTGAAGAGCTTTGTTCGGACGTCCGTGCATGCGTCCGTTCCTTCATCCGACAGAGGCTTCGGACGATCATGTTCGTCCGAAAGAGAAGCAGTAGGATCCCATTTCTTTCTGCCAGTTCGTTCGGACGGTGCAATGCGTCCGAGAAGTTTTGACCTAGTTCGAACTGTTCAGTGCATCCGAAAGCTCTGTTCCTGCAAAAACTTGTTTTACAGAGTTAAGTATTTATGTCATCATCAAAATAAGGTTTAGAAAACATCAATCTCCCCCTTTTTGATGATGACAAACCTTTATGTAACCAGTTGGATATGCCTAACCAATTTGCAATATAGCACAATTGGATATCAATCATTTTGCATAGCACAATAGTATAGAGAAGACTACTCCCCCTTTTGACATTATCAAAAAAAGCTCCCCCTGAGAATATGCTAGTATTTGACAGAAATTTAACAGGCTTCATACATTCAAGAGTTCTAAAGTCAAGGACAGAAATTTAACAGAATGCTAGTATTTGATAGAAATTTAAGAGTGCTAAAGTCAAGGAAACACACAACCAATCTACAGGAAGTTCTAACAACCAACGAAATGCTGAAAACAAAATACAAATGTGAAAAGAACTAATGTGAGTCATTTCGCTTCTTGGAGCGCTTTTCAGTCTTTTGTCATTTGGATGGAACATCTTCATCGGTGGCTTCACTGTCGTCCTCCTCTCCGGTGCGACGTTGCATGAGGAAGTCAAACGTGTCGTCAACATCCTCGTCATCGTTGTCATCTCGGCAGCTCCTTGAGCAGCTTCCGCATTGTCTTCACGGGTATTTCCATCTTCAGGTTCATCACTGTCGGAAGATGATTCAAGTGGATATTTGACTGAAGATTAGCAAATTGAACTTGAGCCGAAGCAGACATGCCAAGGCTGAGTGCCTCTTGGAGAATCATTTGACAAGTTTCAAGTCGCTTTAACTTTTGATTTGTACGACGTTGAAATGAACTGACTTGAGTGCTCAAAGAGGTGAGAATTCCACATATATGTGAAAGAGATCGCTCAGATGTAGATGGAGGAGGAACGTGGAATGGTGGAAGTGGTTGAGGAGTAGGAGAATGGGGAATAGCAAAATCAGAGGTGGAAGCATGGGATTGTGACTGTGCAATATCAAAGGCTGCTTTAGTTAACCATTGATCGTTGAAAAACCAGAGGCCTTTGCGTTCAATGTATGATTTGTTAAAATAAAGAGGAAATTGTTTGTTTCCGCTGAAAGGTATGTTAAGGAAATCAAAAATTTTGAGTGAGAAATTTGCCAAAAGGAATGTTTCTTCGGGTATCAGTAAGAAAGAGATCCCATAGGGAACAAAAGAGATACCCAAAATCAAGAGGAATGCCCTTGAAAACACAAAAAAATAAGTAAAGTTGCATTTTACCGGGCTCAGTACGATGCCCATCAGTTGGCAATAACAGATTGGTGACAAGAGTGTACAGAATATTGAGTTCAGGAGAGAGCAATGTAGTTTTGGCTTTCGAGGCCTGTTTAAAATGGATGTTAAAAATAGCCCTAACTTCTTCGATGTCAAAACGAGTATCAATAGCGGGCCATTTGTCTAAGGAAAAGAAATAGGAGAAATCATTGGGGTTTGAGACTTCACATTCAAAAATGGTGTTAATGATGTTGGATGAAATATCAAGATTGATGCTGTTAACACGAGAAATTAAAGTGCGAGCAGTAGGGCCTTTCCGAAGATTGGCGGTGAACTGAAGCACCATGTCATCATATACAGGTAAATCAAGATGCACAAGATGACGCTTTATGTGTCCCCAATTTTGTTTTTCAAAACAAGATTTGATAATGGGAAGATTATATTCATCAAATAGACTTTGAGATATAGGACGTTGAACGATTATAGATTTACTTAAAAGGGATGTATACCGTTCGGATGCCTTGGCATCGATGAATTTTGGTAAGATTGGATCTGTGGAGACTTGGGGATTAGCTCCGAAATGGGGAAGATGGGGAAGATGGACGGTTTTAATCAAACAGGGGGACCTTTCGGACGGCCAAACGTTTGGTGTACGTCCGACGAAGCGTCCGAAAGCTGAAGAACGGACGGCTGAAGGAAGAGCCAGTGGGTCCGATGTTCTTTCTGACGATGGTGCACGTCCGGAAGATTTCCAGAGAGTTTGGTGAATAAAATGAATATCGTTCGGACGATTATGTGCGTCCGAGAATTAACAGAAGCTATCGGACGATCCAGAGCATCCGAAAGAAAAGTTGTTCGGACGAATGAGAGCGTCCGAACTAAGAACCTATACCAAATTGATCTGTATATAAAATCCCCAAACATTTTCTGAGTGATTCAAAGCGATCTAGAGCTAAGGATTTTGTAAAAATATCAGCCAATTGATCTGAAGTAGGCACAAAATCAACACGAATTTCCTTTTTACAAACAAGGTCTCTAATGAAATGATGCTTAACATCAATGTGTTTGGTTCTAGAGTGCATAACAGGATTTTTTGTGAGATTAATTGCACTAGTGTTGTCACACAATATAGGAACACAATCAAAAAATACACCAAAATCTTTCAGAGTATGTTTCATCCAAAGAAGTTGAGCACAACAATTTCCAGCAGCAATGTATTCGGCTTCAGCCGTAGAAAGAGAAATAGAATTTTGTTTTTTGCTAAACCAAGACACAAGACAATTTTCCAGAAAATAACACATACCACTGGTACTTTTTCTAGTTCGGACGGTTCAGTGCATCCGAAAGCTCTGTTCCTGCAAAAACTTGTTTTACAGAGTTAAGTGTTTATGTCATCATCAAAATAAGGTTTGGAAATTGTAAACATTACATTAGTGTTTACTTTAGTTTTCCTAATTTCTTGAAGGATTTAATGTTTCATTTTTGCTCTAGTGTTAATGATGCCTTTCAACTCATCTCATGGATATTTAGGCTGGGATACACTACACCAATCATTCTACATTGCCAGAGAAGCTTTCCCTTTCCCTTTCCCTTTTTATGCTTTTATTTTCTTTAACATTGGGTACAATGTTTATATCTAAATGTGGTGTCGGGAGTTATCTAGATTTATATTTTCTTGGTGTAGTTTGCTCAACTTTTGCTTCAATATGTTAGCTTTTCTTTTGATTTGAATGATTTTAAGATAGTTGAATTTTTTTGTGCAAATTAATGGAAATTTTTAAAATTTTTGCAATAGCTTACCATGTCTCTTTGATTTTCTACGTCATAATTTTTGAATAAACTATCATTAGTGGGTAGTCGATATTAATATTTTCCTTGCATAATTTTTGAGAATTTTTTAGCACTAATTGCGATAAATTATTTTTATTTCGTGTATTGACACTTGGAGATAATTATGTAAATTCATTTATATTGCATCCCATAAATTGTTCTACTTCATTTTAGAAGTGAATTTTATAGGCAATTTGATTTGGTTTAAAGATGAGGCTAGAGTAATTCTTTGGAATTTTGAGCCTTTCAACTTAACCCTTATTGAAAATTTTATCCTAGTGCCCTATTTGAGCCTTAATGTGTAATGAATGGAGAGAAACACCATTCGCGTTCTTTCATAAAAGCTCATTTTGCCTGCGTTCATAAGCCTAATAAATTGTTTTATTTTTATATCCCAAATTGTCCCTTAGGAGCTTTATTTCATACATTTTTTGTAAAGGGGATAAGAGGGTGAAAGGTAGTTAAATGAGGCTGAGAAATTGTATGAGTAAATGGTATACAATTATGGGCAAAGAGAGGGTACTGCAAAGAAATTCAGAAGGAAATCTTTAAAAAGTACAAGTAGTGCTTATCACTGGTACCTACCTTGTAGTGTTACAGGTAGTGCCTATATTCACTGGTACCTGTATTTGCAGGTAGTGCCTATCACTGGTACCTACATTGGTGTGATTGCGGTTGGTGCCTATCTCTGGTACCCGTATTAAGAGCAGACATAAGAAAAATGATACAAACATAAATGTTCGGTAAAAGGTTGGCCTATTGGGTTAAAATTGAAGAAGGAAGACTTTTTATTGGTTGTACGAATTTTTTCACAAGGTATTTTTTGATTAATTGTGGGGTTATTTCAGTGAAGGATTTTTATTGAATGTGTTCGAGAGGAAGTTTTGTTTTGATGTGTGGCCAACATTAATTTAAATCTCTTTCTTTGTCTTGTGATATCCTTCTTCCTTCATTGATTAGACATTAACTTAGCCTTCGTTATAAGCTAAAAAGTCCTACTTGATTTAAATTGAGTAAGAAAAGTGCCCTAGGGTGTTCAGGAAAAATTTAAAAAGTTTGCACGATCTGACCCTGTGTCATGAAAACTGAGTTTTTACTAAATGGCTATATCCACACAAAAAGTCAGGATTTCACCTGTAGGGTTTTATTGGCATTTAAGCTCTTGAGTTTTTAGATTACTTCTGATAGGGACGCGGTTCTTGATTATTAATGTGAACAATTGTTATGATTTTATATATTTTAATTTTATTTTTACTCGAGAACGATCAAAAGTTAAGTGTGGGGTATTTGATAAGCTCGTAAATATAGTATATTTCATGTGCCGTTTACCTCAATTTTTATGTGATGCAAGCAATATTTGAGTGAATTATAAGCCTAATTATTTCATAGTTTGTGTAGATTGAATAAAAAGATGCCAAAAAGATCAAAAAGTTGGAGAAAAATCACAAGGCTGAAAAACATACACCGGCAATGAGCGAATTTCAATACTATTTGGTATTTTGAGCATAACTTTCTTGTTTGAGCTTTGATTGACATGATTCAAAATGTGTTGGAATTAAGAAAAGGTGCTATGACTTTTATGTTCTGTATTTTACCAATTTCCATTAGAATCAAGGTTAAAATTGTGATTCTTTGAATTTGAAGCAGAGAACGGAGTTGTGAACATGTACGACCCAAAGACTACACACGTGCACAAATTGCAGTGAGAAAATTTCTGCAGCTCATTCTCGGGTACATGTGCAAGTTATTTGTGTGCATGTGTGCATGCTGCAGTGAATTTTCGTGTAAATTGTCATTTTGACAGCTGTTTTAGTCCGGGTGGACTATTTTTCATGGGCTTTCACGTCTTTATCACTAGAAAGGGGATTTAGCCCAAATATCCCCTATATATACCCCATTGTAGAGGAGTTGAGGGACATCATCACCTACTTTAAATTTGTGGAATTAGATAGCTAGGTTTAGGTCTCTAGTGTAGTTGGGGTTTTCATTTGAGATACAAGAATCTTTTGCAATTTCCATTTGTTGTCGAGATTTTGTGCTTAATTAACTTTAATTCCAGCTACACTACTGAGTTTTCTTATTATTATTCAATTTAATTCCATTAATTCCCTTGGTTTTAGTTTTATACTTTTACAAAATTATTGTCATTTATGGTTTACTTTTGTTCTTAGTTGCAATTCATAGTTTTAATTTAATTCCGTTGAAGTAGAGTCTCAAAGTTGCAATCTTTAGGTTATTGATTGTGGTCTTATTTATTTTATTTAATCATAGATAGAGTTAATTGCTTTCTTAAATTTCAATCTTTGCACGAATTAGGTTAATTTTAATAGACATAGTTAGTTGGAAAACTGGTTTTTAATTGATTTGTCTAACTAGTATTAAGGTTTGTGACCTAGTAATTGTTCAATAGTCCTCGTGTAAACAAGCCTTACTCACCCGATCTACAAACTCATCTCGTATCCTTGCGAATGTGTGTAGGTATTGATTAGGGTTATTGAGGCTTAATTATTATTTGTTTGTAAATTAAATTTCCTAATTAACATTTTCCCAAACAGTTAACACCCGCAAGGTTAACTTTTACTCGTCTTGAGTAATACACACACAAAACATATAAACATATTAAAGCACATTAACCTTGCCTCAAATTGTCATATGTCATAATAAAGAAAAGCTATAAAAGAACAGATATGGATTCAACATGTATAAAAAAGAACATTGCTAAGTGTTAACTTTCCACTCATGAAAGCATATATCACTTAATCATGTATCGATGAAAAACCCATTAAACAAAAGTTCAATAAGTGACAAACAAGTTGGAAGAAATTAGCACACACAATACTCAATAATATAAATGAACTCAAACCAAGGATCAAGAAGTTCTTTTAAAGCTTGTAATGTAGGCTATGCGATAGAGATAGGATATATATTTGGATAAAAGTAGGTCCGATCACCTCAGGTATGTTAGTTAATAACTTGAGCCAAAATCGACTATAGCATAACCCTAACAACGATAGCATTTAACCAACTACCACTTCCGAAGGCAAAACATACATTCTTTATTACAATAGAGGAGGAATTTGTCCTTTTTTATTTATAACACTTGACACATATTTTTTTTTTCAATTTTTCTTTTTCTCTGTTTTTCCTAACATTTTTTTTTCTTTTCAACACAACATTACATAACATAGGGGATCATTACAAATGTTATAGTAAAAAACTTGACTTTTTTCCCCAGCAAACAGAATTCATGTTCTTCCTAACCATCCATAACATCATGCCCATGGTATTGATGTTGCGTACCACCAACACTAAATACTAAGGTGATGGGTGGAAAGAATGGTAAATTAAAATAGTAAATAGGCTAAATAACATGATTAACAAAGAGATAAAGCTTATAAGGCTAAAAAATGGGACACTGAGGAAAAAGTATCAATTAGGTAGGCTTTTTGGCACAAATGGTCCGAAGAACTTGCCTAAATCATATCCTTGGTCAAAAATTCACTCATACTTTGCAAGCATATAAATCATGCACAATTCTAACAAATGTCACAAGGAAAATAAATATCACAGGCAATCATGATTAACACTTATTGAAAATTAGCCCACTTTCACTTCCTCACTCAAGGGAATATATTTAAGTGTATAGTGATAACAAACGTCACAATTCAAAGGGATCAAAATGCAAAGAAAATAATATGTATTTTCAGTTCAAAAGATAATCAACATAAACAAAATGACTAAAAATGAAAAATATTTTTGGTTTAACTCTCAATAATACTTCAGGCAAAAAGGGAATAAAAATCTTGAAGGCTGCTATCCAGTAGTTAGGAAATCTTTTATACAGTTAGATCTTCCAGACTAATAAAACTACCAAAACTACCTAAAAATCAAAAATATTTTTGTATTTTGCATAATTTTTGAAAACATAACCTAAATTTTACAAATACACCACCAAAGTTAAAAAAAATGAAAACCTAATCCTAAGATTTAAAAAAAATTTGCACCACCAAAACACAAACACATAATAAAAACTATAATACAAACACCACCCCCAACTTAAAATGAAACATTTTCTCTAATATTTCACACCACAACTAAACATGAAAATAATTAAATTAACAAAATAAAAAACAAAAACAACACTTCTCTCATTGTAGTGCACGTGTTCAATCCTCCTCCTCAACATTGTCTTCCTCATCACTCGTGGGCTCTTGAAGGAGAACATAGAAAGGCAGAATGTCCATGACGTGTATGTGTCGGATGAATTAAATCCTCATTGAATTTGATTTTTCCATTAGAAGGAGCTCTCACATGTTCTTTAGTACCTCCCATGAATACTCCGTCAGTATGAAAAGTTATTAATGTTAATTGAGTTCCCGGTTCTCGATCAATTGACCTGCAATAATACCTACAACTTCTCCCAATTCAACCAAGTTTCCATGAGTAGGACTTCAGCCATAACATAATCGACAGATCCAAGATGTACTCCTACAGGTAAAGGGGTTAAAATCGATATTGGTTGGGCTCGAAGGGTTATGAATCGGTTTAGAAGTCTAATCCCACTGTCTTGATTTCTAGTGGTAATACACCACAGGCCCATATATATATATCTGCTAATATATGACTAGTTAATGTTTGAATAAAAACCTTTTCTAACATCTTCCCATTCCGAGGACTCACAAAAATACCCTAGGCGGTGCCACAATCTGTTCATCGTACAGGAATGTGTTGAACTACTTCAACAAGTCTTCGCATGACATATCTAGCATCTAATGTTCGTATAGTAGTATCCACAATCCCTTTACGAGCTCCGTAGCAAGAAATGATATATTTTGTTAAAGAGAGTCCTTAGCGTAAATTGCTTTGTATGGGTAAATCAATCATTTGTCCTTGAGGATCCGACATTAATCCTCTCATACCTACTAATTGATGTACCTGAGATACATTTCCTCTAGCTCCCGAAAAGACATTATATGAATAGGATTAAAAGGGTCAGTCATCCAAAAATTTGGAATCATTTGTTGTCTCAAATATTCACTTGTAGCATACCATATTTCAATGGATTGACATAATTTTTCTGCTGCGTGTACATTCCCATAATGGTGGTGTTTTTCCAAAATCAAACATTGTTGTTTAGCATCTTGAACTAGCCACCCCTTCAGAGGTATTTGTTAAAAGATCATCAATTCCTAATGAAATGGATGTAGCGGTAGCTTGTTGAAAACCCAAGGTTTTTAATCCAGGATGTGTGATGTATATGCCATTCTGAAGTGATTTATTAATGAACTAATAAGTCGTTTCATGGCAGTTCCGTCTATCGCTTTATTGTGAAAGACCAAATGGGCCTGTTCTTCCATAAGTACCTTTATATTCTGTTGAGTAGGATTTGACAATTGGTTAGGGTCACTAATATCTTCTTTCAATTGCTCAACATCTTCATAATTAGGTGTCATCAATTGTGTTGAAGCTGCTGTCATATCAAGATTCGAGGCTTCACCAATATATTGAACTAAATGTCACATAGCCTTCATATATTGATATTGATGCTCTATTTGTCTTTCAAGTTTCACCAAGCGTCTCTCCACACTTCGATTGGCTGTTGAAGATTTGCTTGAGTTTTATGCGTTTCCTTTTTGCGATTGCTTTGAACTTGGTTGCATTCTTGTGACTGCACGACATCAATTGTGTTCTTGGCAACAATTCACTTGTCTTCGTGTGCACACCAACGAGCTCTTGCATCAAGGCACAATGAGTGATTAAGTAAGAAAACCAAATCCCTTATTTTTTGTTCTAGCTGTACGAAATTTTTTTCCATGAATTACACAGCCTATATTCATGCTTTTCCCTTTCAGCAAGCAATATAGCAACAAATTTCTATCTCTAGTTACATTTGTTGCATACGAACACAAAATTATTCAAGTGTTCACAAAATTATACCAAACCTTTGAAACTGGGGAAAAATATTTTATTGGAAAAGATTTCTTAGTTCCCAAAGCATTTTTAGCTATTTTCCAAGGTACATCACACCATCGCAAAGAAATTTAGACATTTTTACCACATCTGAATCATATTGCTTTCGGTACTTTTCATATCCGTCTCTATCAAAGAATGAAACACCAAAATAAACATTTAAAGACTCTCGAGTACAAGGAACCTTCTTTCGTCTAACTAAAACAATACCCGTAATCATGTTCAAGTGCATTTGTATAGAATTCCGTAACTACTTGATCAATAGGAAACTCATGATGTATACAAAATTTAGTCCAATCTCTATTTACAATCATTTGTTCCACTTGTTTCATGAGGCTATTGATGTTTTCCAAACCTTATTTTGATGATGACATAAATACTTAACTCTGTAAAACAAGCTTTTGCAGGAATAGATGTCAAGCCCCAAAAACGGGACCGTAACACGCCGCGCTAATGGTACACCGGCCCAAAGCGCAAGGCACAAACGAACAGAGCAACAAACTTAACCGCAATGTAATAGAACCATCAAACCATTACTTAACTATAAAATCGAATATTTCATTTTACACAAAAAATACGAATTACAAAATTTCTTCTTAGTACAAAAGATGCTACAACAAAAACAAAGTTCATCAATACAAAACCTATCTAATACACTACCCCTCTCCAAACAAAAGAGAAGCTTGGAAGATTATCCGCAGAGTCCTACCACAGATTCCACAAAAAGAAAACATAAAGATAATAACATTTGCGAAAACCATAGTCATGAAGCAGTTTCTAAAATGTCTCATGCCATTTAAACGTCAATAAACCATAATCATAAGTAGTTTCTAAAATGTATCATGCCATTTAAACGTCAGGCATGTCCAAAACATAGCCAAAAAGATCCAATCATTTCAAAACATAGTATGCTAAAGCATAGCGAACAAATCCAAGTTAGTTTCAATCCGGAATATAATAAAATAGCATGAGTATCTTTTAGGCTCAAAGGTATGACCTACGTACTAGTCGATCGATTGTATCAGAGGATTAATGTCGGATCCGGGATTTCAAGTTATCCCATCACAAGACCCCGGGTCAAATAGTTCATAACAGTTATAGCAGTCACCATGGCGTCCCATGGATGACTATAGAACCGGTTCTCCCCAAATCAAACATTTCCAAGCACATCCAAAATTATATACCTAGGTCACCTATGAGCCAAAACAGTTATAAAATGCTTTCATATCAAAAGAGTTTGCAAACATATCAATTGATTAACATAAAATAGCTTGGTCCCGATTTCATATGTAATAGTTCCAAAACTTGGTAAAAGTGCAGTTCCAAACATCATACACATTTTAAAATCCATCCAAACATATTTCGAAAGTCGTTAAATAAAATACAAGTGGAAGAGGGTCTATGTTACCCACCTATCAAAGCAAAAACTGCACAAATGATCACAGAACGCGATCGCCGGCGGTAGGTGGCATGGTACCTAAAACAGATATAAGAGGACTCTTAGAAGAGATGTAGAAGTTAAAGAATGACTAGGGAAGCGAAAACGACGTGAAACGATAGAAAACGACACCAATAGCTCTTTGGTCAAAAATGACCTTTTCACAATTTCTGACCAACTTCGACAAGCTAAAACCCCAGTCAAAACACTTAGTTAACCCCTCAAATTCGTATTACAGCTAGATTAGGAGATAATAAGCTCATTTTCCAGAAAAACCGAAAAACTTCGCCCCTCCCTAGGCTATAAGTAGGCTATCCTCCCTGCCAACAAAATCCAATTCCAAGGTATTCAAGGGACCTTGGTTACAACCCAACTCAAAACAACATATTCAACCAACCAACAAAATCCATAAACGGAAAGATTCACCGGAGCAATAGCCGGGACTATATCAATAGGCATTCCACAACAATCCATACCCCATAACCACTACAATTAACTCTATTACAACATTAGAGCAACAACCTATGGGTGGAATTCATCTTTACTACCAAACTGAAATTTTTACCGATTAGCCACACGCATGATTCAAACATGCTTCCTATCCAACCCACCACCAAGGAAACACTTAAAATCATCAAAATATACATTGATCAATAAAGATCCTTCAAACATAACCAATTATCCAAATTATCCTAGTTGCGCCAAACTTCCGCTTACTTACAAAATGAAGGGAAATCAATTCCACTTGGTTTCAAGTCTCAATTCCTATCCAAACTAACCTTAAAACACTCTTAAAACATCATTATGTGCATAGACATAAGCATTCATAGCATAACACTCTAGGTCACATATGGAAGACAAAACCCCAACTCATAATCTTAAAATTTGTAATCTAACCATGGAAAGTTGTTAAAAATCAACCCCAATCACTTCCCAACCTCCAAAACACTAAAAACAACCCATAACATACATAAATCAACACATATAAGGCTGCAAAGAGGGTTTTCTCAGCCATAAAGAATCCTACAAAACTTGAAATTAAAGCTTGGATCATAAAGCCCATAAGCCAAAAAGTGCTAAAATACAAAAATCTTACCTTCCAAGTGATTTCTACTTGAAATCCAAGAAAAGAGTCTTTAAACTGTCGAAATCGCGTAAACCGAAAAATTTGCCGAATTGAAAAACGAATAAGTTGAAGTACTTTATGACTAAAAACAATATGAAAAATATTTTAAACCAGTTAAAATCAAAGAACAAGGCTATTAAAATACTGGGTTTCACAATAGAGCTTCCGGACGCACTGAACCGTCTGAACTAGGTCAAAACTTTGCAGACACATTGCACCGTCCGAACGAACTGGCAGAAAGAAATGGGATCCTACTGCTTCTCTTTCGGACGAACATGACCGTCCGAAGCCTCTGTCGAACGAAGGAACGGACTAAGGCATGCACGGGCGTCCGAATGAAGCTCTTCAACGAGCCGTAAGAAGATCGGACGCTGTTTTGGACGCATCCAATATATCTCGGACGTCCGAAATCCCAACGGCTATTTTTTGTGCATTTATTATTTAGCTGTTAGGAAGTAGTTGCAACCACTATTTATTGATCTTATAAATAGCTTCTTTAAAACAAAGAAATGATCATCTAATACATTAAATACAAGCCTTAGAAAAGAGCAATTCGAGTGCAAATTGACTATAGTGCTTAGTTGTATTAGTGTGCAGTTGTGAGTGCAATTCAACTTTGAGTGGAGTGATAATCTTGTATGAAAGTGTGGTTGTAAGTAATATTTTTGGCTCAACTAAAAGTCTTTTAGTGTGAGCAAGAACTTCCCAACTTTGTAAAGATTATTGGCTCACCAAGTGTGTGAAGCATTCTAGTGATTGAATACTTCAAGCTTGCTTGCTTGGAAGTATTGGTTGTTTAATTTTTCTCTTTACCTTACTGTGCTAATTTATCTCTATTGATTTCATTATATCAGAATTTAATTTGAAAATCTCAATATTTCTGAAAGTATATTTTTGGAGAAACCTAATTCATCCCCCCTCTTAGGTTGCTTTGGGACCAACAATTGGTATCAGAGCTTGGTCTCATTGTATTGCTTAAACTGCTTTTGAGAAAAGAAATCTTATGGCAACCAACAATGCTCTGTTTTTTGAGGGTCAATTCGTTACTAGGCCCCCTATATTTAATGGGGCAAATTTTGTTAGTTGGAGAGATAGAATGAAAATATTTCTGCAATCTATAGACATTGATTTGTGGTATGTTGTCAATGAAGGTCCATTTGAAGCTTCTATCATTGATGATCACACAAATAGAAGAAGAGAAAAGACAAGGAATGAGCTCACTCCACAAGACAAGGAAAACTTGACGTTGAATGCAAAAGTCATGAATGTGTTATATAATGCCTTGGATGCAAATGAATCAACTCGCGTGAAGGGCTGCATTTCCGCTAAAGAAATACTGGGATAAGTTGAAGGAAATCCATGAAGGGAGCGATGATGTTCGTGAGCAAAAGAAATCCTTACTTGTTGCCAAGTATGAGTCCTTCAAGATGGAACCACATGAAAACATTGACAAAATGTACTGCAGGTTCAATGACATTATAAAGGATCTTGAAGCCTTGAGTAAGGAGTACTCGTTGGGTGAAAAAAATAGAAAAATCCTAAATGTTCTATCCAAATAATGGGATGCCAAAACAATTGCTATAAAGAAAGCCAAGAATTTAAATTTGATGCCTATTGAATCGCTAATCAATTCTCTTACATCTTATGAACTCAAGTTAAAGGCCAAGATAGTGGATGATGAAGAAGCAAGGCCAAGAAGGAGCATTGCTTTAAAGACCTCTCAAGAGGAAGATGAAAACAGCTCCATCAATCTAGAAGATGAAGATCTTGATGAAAGAGATCTTGCACTCATCACCAAAGGATTTCTTAAACATTACATCAACAAATGAAGAATAAGAGCAAATTTCCTTTTAATGGAGCTACAAACACAAATAATTTGAAAGGGAAGTCAAGGCTTGAAATGAAGCAGCAAAACGATAAATGCTTTGAATGCGGTCAACACGGATATTTTACAAATGAGTGTCCTTCCAAGAAAAAGAAGGAAGCAAGAAAACCAAGATTCAACAACTTTCAAATCACATGGGATGATTGCAACTCCGAAGGAGAAGTTGAAGAAGAAATGGAGTCGGCACAAATGGCCTTCATGGCCATTGGAGATGATGAGATAAATTCTAACTGTGACTCTAATGATTAGTTATTCTGATGTTGACTTTACTGGGTGTAAAATTGATAGAAAAAGTACCAGTGGTATGTGTTATTTTCTGGAAAATTGTCTTGTGTCTTGGTTTAGCAAAAAATAAAATTCTATTTCTCTTTCTACGGCTGAAGCCGAATACATTGCTGCTGGAAATTGTTGTGCTCAACTTCTTTGGATGAAACATACTCTGAAAGATTTTGGTGTATTTTTTTATTGTGTTCTTATAATGTATGACAACACTAGTGCAATTAATCTCACAAAAAATCCTGTTATGCACTCTAGAACCAAACACATTGATGTTAAGCATTATTTCATTAGAGACCTTGTTTGTAAAAAGGAAATTCGTGTTGATTTTGTGCCTACTTCAGATCAATTGGCTGATATTTTTACAAAACCCTTAGCTCTAGATCGCTTTGAATCGCTCAGAAAATGTTTGGGGATTTTACAGATCAATTTGGCATAGGTTCTTAGTTCGGACGCTCTCCTTCGTCCGAACAACTTTTCTTTCGGACGCTCTGGATCGTCCGAAAGCTTCTGTTACTTCTCAGACGCTCATAATCGTCCGAACGATATTCATTTTATTCACCAAACTCTCTGGAAATCTTCCAGACGCGCACCATCGTCCGAAAGAACATCGGACGCACTGGCTCTTCCTTCGGCCGTCCGTTCTTCAGCTTTCGGACGCTTCGTCGGACGCACACCAAACGTTTGACCGTCCGAAAGGTCCCCCAAGCCTGTTTGATTAAAACCGTCCATCTTCCCCATTTCGGAGCTAATCCCCAAGTCTCCACAGATCCAATCTTATCAAAATTCATCGATGCCAAGGCATCCGAACGGTATACATCCCTTTTAAGTAAATCTATAATCGTTCAACGTCCTACTTCTCAAAATCTATTCAATGAATATAATCTTCCCATTATCAAATCTTGTTTTGAAAAACAAAATTGGGGTCATCTTGTGCATCTTGATTTACCTGTATATCATGACATGGTGCTTCAGTTCACTGCCAATCTTCGGAAAGGCCCTACTGCTCGCACTTTAATTTCTCGTGTTAACAGCACCAATCTTGAGATTTCATCCAACATAATTAACACCATTTTTGAATGTGAAGTCTCAAACCCCAATGATTTGGAAGTCCTATTTCATTTCCTTAGACAAATGGCCCGCTATTGATACTCGTTTTGACATCGAAGAAGTTAGGGCTATTTTTAACATCCATTTTAAACAGGCCTCGGAAGCATTTCAAAACTACATTGCTCTCTCCTGAACTCAATATTCTGTACACTCTTGTCACCAATCTGTTATTGGCAACTGACAGGCATCGTACTGAGCCCGGTAAAATGCAACTTTACTTAATTTTTTTGTGTTTTCAAGGGCATTCCTCTTGATTTCGGGTATCTCTTTTCTTCCCTATGGGAACTCTTTCTTACTGATACCCGAAGAAAACATTCCTTTTGGCAAATTTCTCACCAAAATTTTTGATTTCCTTAACATACCTTTCAGCGGAAACAAACAATTTCCTCCTTATTTTAACAAATCATACATTGAACGCAAAGGCCTCCGGTTTTTCAACGATCAATGGTTAACTAAAGCAGCCTTTGATATTCCACAGTCATAATCCCATGCTTCCACATCTGATTTTGCTATTCCCCATTCTCCTACTCCTCAACCACCTCCACCATTCCACGTTCCTCCTCCATCTACATCTGAGCCATCTCTTTCACATATCTATGGACTTCTCACCTCTTTGAGCACTCAAGTCAGTTCATTTCAACGTCGCACAAATCGAAAGTTAAAGTGACTTGAAACTCGTCAAATGATTCTCCAAGAGGCACTCAGCCTTGGCATGTCTGCTTCAGCTCAAGTTCAATTTGCTAATCTTCAGTCACAATATCCACTTGAATCATCTTCCGACAGTGATGAACCTGAAGATGGAAATACCTGTGAAGACAATGCGGAAGTTGCTGAAGGAGCTGCCGATGACGAGGACGACGACGATGAGGATGTTGACGACACGTTTGACTTCATCATGCAACGTCGCACCGGAGAGGAGGACGACAGTGAAGCCACCGATGAAGATGTTCCATCCAAACGACAAAAGACTGAAAAGCGCTCCAAGAAGCGAAATGACTCACATTAGGTCTTTTCACATTTGTATTTTGTTTTCAGCATTTCTTTGGTTGTTAGAACTTCCTGTAGATTGGTTGTGTATTTTCTTGACTTTAGCACTCTTAAATTTCTGTCAAATACTAGCAGAATTTCGTCTACATTTCTGTTAAATTTCTGTCCTTGACTTTAGAACTCTTGAATTTATGAAGCCCGTTAAATTTCTATCAAATACTAGCATATTCTCAGGGGGAGCTTTTTTTGATAATGTCAAAAGGGGGAGTAGTCTTCTCTATACTATTGTGCTATGCAAAATGATTGACATCCAATTGTGCTATATTGCAAATTGATTAGTCATATCCAACTATTTTTACATAAAGGTTTGTCATCATCAAAAAGGGGGAGATTGATGTTTTCCAAACCTTATTTTGATGATGACATAAACACTTAACTCTGTAAAACAAGTTTTTGCAGGAACAGAGCTTTCGGACGCACTGAACCGTCCGAACTAGGTCAAAACTTCTCGGACGCATTGCACCGTCTGAACGAACTGGCAGAAAGAAATGGGATCCTACTGCTTCTCTTTCGGACGAACATGACCGTCCGAAGCCTCTGTCGGACGAAGGAAAGGACGCATGCACGGACGTTTAAAGCTCTTCAACAAGCTGTAAGAAGATCGAACGCTGTTTCGGACGTCCGAAACCCCCCAGCGGCTATTTTTTGTGCATTTATTATTTAGCCGTTAGGAAGTAGTTGCAACCATTATTTATTGCTCTTATAAATAGCTGCTTTAAAACAAAGAAAAGATCATCTAATACATTAAATACAAGCCTTAGAAAAGAGCAATTTGAGTGCAAATTGACTATAGTGCTTAGTTGTATTAGTGTGCAGTTGTGAGTGCAATTCAATTTTTAGTGGAGTGATAATCTTGAATGAAAGTGTGGTTGTAAGTAATATTCTTGGCTCAACTAAAAGTCTTTTAGTGTGAGCAAGAACTTCCCAACTTTGTAAAGATTATTGGCTCACCAAGTGTGTGAAGCATTCTAGTGATTGAATACTTCAAGCTTGCTTGCTCGGAAGTATTGGTTGTTTAATTTTTCTCTTTACCTCACTGTTCTATTGATTTCAATATATCAGAATTTAATTTGAAAATTTCAATATTTCTAAAAGTATATTTTTTGCAAGAAACCTAATTCACCCTCCCCTCTTCGGTTGCTTTGGGACCAACAGCCATTATGTCGCCATGCGACATCAAGTTTGAAAGCTCTTTTGAGAATTAACTTTTTAATTAACAAAATTAGCTTTAAATCTTTCGTATGCTTTGTTCGAAGGGAAATTATTATACTTTTTCTTAGAACCACTAGCTTTTGATGTATTCTTTGCTTTAGGTGCCATGATTCCAAATTAAATTAATAAGGTCAGTTAATCTTAAAATAGGTAAAGAACAAGATTAAGAACACCAATTAATACAAATCAAGAATAATCAAGTTCTTATGCAAATTCAAACACACAATCACTTGAAGACTTCAACTCAAACCACTGATGTTTTCCAAACCTTATTTCGATGATGACATAAGCACTAAATTCTGAAAACAAGCTTTGCAGGTCTGTCACTTTTTCTACTGGAAACAGGGTGTTCGGACGCAGCACACCGTCCGAACTATGTCAGGTTTCTCGGACGCATTAAGATGTCACCGTCCAAACTAACAGGTAGAATCACTAATCAACTCTCTTACCTCTTATGAATTGAAGTTGAAGGCCAAAGTGGTGGATGATGAAGAAGCAAGACCAAGAAAAGGAATTGCACTAAAGACCTCTCAAGAAGATAATGAAAATGGCTCCATCAATTTAGAAGACGAAGACCTTGATGAAGGAGATCTTGCACTCATCACCAAAGGATTTCTTAAACATTACATCAACAAACGGAGAATGAGAAGAGGTGGAGCTACCAATTCAAATAATTTCAAAGGAAAGACTAAGCTAGAAATGAAGAAGCAAAATGAAAAGTGCTTTGAATGCGGTCAACTCAGACACTTTGCAAATGAGTGTCCTTCCAAGAAAAAGAAGGAAGGCAGAAAGCCTCAATTCAATAACTTTCAAATCACATGGGATGATTGCAACTCCGAAGGAGAAGTTGAAGAAGAAATGGAGTCGGCACAAATGGCCTTTATGGCCATTGGAGATGATGAGGGCTAAATTCTAACCATGACTCCAATGATGAAAATGACCTTCAAGCTTTCATTTTAAAATTGCATGATAGCTTAAAGAATCATATGCTAGAAATAAGGAGTTACTGAAGAAATCAAATGCTCTATTGAATGCTAACTCTAAACTTGTGAATGAAAATAATAGGCTATCACAGGAAAATAGTGACTTGAAGAAAAGAATGCATGTGAGATCAAAGGTCAAGGAAGAACAAGCCTCCTTGAAGAAAAGATAGGATGATTTGAATGTTCTCTTGACTAGAAAGAGAGAAAATGTTATTGATTTGAAAAGAAATAGAAATGTATTAATCAACAAAAATTTTATCATGTTTAGAAGGGATGACTTATGTTTCGTAAAATCAAAATTCTCTTTATATGGAAATAAAAATATTATTTGTAGATATTGCCAAAAACATGGACATGTCAAGAATATGTGTTATGTCAAGAAAAATGAGAAACTTGGAATGAAAACTATATGGATGAATAGAATATTATTCACTAACTCAAATGGACCCAAGAAAATGTGAGTACCAAAAGTTATCAATTGATCTATTGTGTAGGTACTTAACATCAACAACAATGCTAAGTAGTTCATAGATAGTGGATGCTCAAGGCCCATGACGGGTGATGCTTCTTTCTTCACAAACCTCAAATCCGAAAACAGTGGAAAAGTAACATTTGGGGATAACAATAAAGCAAAATCAATCGGCATTGGTGATGTAGGTAAAAATGGTGAAACCTTGATAAAGAATGTGCTTCTTGTTGATGACTTGAACTACAATTTATTAAGTTTAAGTCAACTTTGTGATAAAAATTTATATGTGTTTTCTACCAAGCATGAATGTCTTATCCTTGATAAAAATCATGTTGTTTTATTTAAGGGCACTACGCACAATGATGGTCATGTGATTCACATTGATAAAATTAGCAATAGTAATGTAAAATGTCTTACCGCTTCCATACATGATCCTTGGCTTTGGCATAGAAGACTTTTGAAGAGTCATTTTAATATGGATTTAATTGAAAAACTTGCTAAGAAGGAATTGGTAAGAGGTTTGCCAAAACTAAAGTTTTCGAAAAATAAAATTTGTGATGCATGCCAATTTGGTAAACAAGTTAAGGTTTCTTTTAAACCAAAGAATTTTGTGTCCACTCATAAACCTTTAGAACTGTTGCACTTAGACTTGTTTGGACAAACTCAACATGCTAGTTTTGGTGGTTGTAAATATGCCTTTGTTATTGTAGATCACTATTCTAGGAATACTTGGGTATTATTTCTTGTTCACGAAAATGAAGCTTTTGAAAAATTTGTAAAATTGTTTTCCAAAATTCAAAATTTATTGAATTTAAAGATCATTCGTTTAGGAAGTGAAAATGGTGCCGAATTTAAATTTAAAGGTTTTCCCAAATTTTGTGATCACAACGGTATTTCACATGAATTTTCGGTTGTTAGAGTCCCTCAACAAAATGGTGTTGTTGAAAGGAAAAATAGAACTCTTCAAGAAACCGCTAGAACTATGATTAGTGAATGTGACTTACCACAATATTTTTGGGCCGAAGCCGTTAACACGGCTTGTTATGTCATGAATCGAGTTTTATTAAGATCCATTTTAAACAAAACTCCTTATGAACTAACTTTTTTGTAAAAAAACCCGTTCTGAGCTATTTTAAAGTCTTTGGTTGCAAATGTTTTGTTTTAAAAATCAAAGAAAATCTTGGTAAATTTGACAAAAAAATCGGATGAAGGAATCTTTCTAGGATATTCTAGTTACAAGAAAGCATACTGAGTATACAATAGAAGAACGCTTTTGATTGAAGAAGTTGTACATGCTACATTTGATGAAGCTAATGATGTTATCTCAAAGAATATATGTGAAGATGAAGATGTAGGTATTGAAAAGGAGCTTGAGAAGCTCACTATCCATGAAGATCATCAAGAGATCACATCAAGCAATGATGTCAACAACCATCAAGTAGATGATGAAGAAGAAAAGAACGAGGATATAATATCCAAAAGATCTTCCAAAAGCTTGGAGATTCGTCTCTAGTCACCCTCAAGATTTGATCATAGGTGATCTTCCGATGGGGTAACTACTCGTTCTCATAAACTTTTGAATAGTAATTGTGCATTACTTTCTCACATTGAACCTAAACATGTAGATGCTACTTTAAATGATGAATCTTGTGTCATTGCCAAACAAGATGAACTTAGTCAATTTGAGAAAAATAACGTATGGACCTTAGTTGAAAGACCATCTTTTCATCCCGTAATTGAAACAAAATGGGTTTTTAGAAACAAATTAAATGATAAAGGTGAAATCACAAGGAACAAAGCTAGACTTGTTGCAAAAGGTTGTGCTCAAGAAGAAGGTATTGACTTTGATGAAACCTTTGCACCCGTTGCTAGATTAGAATCCATTCGCATGTTTCTTGCATTTGCATGTTTTAATGATTTCAAATTATTTCAAATGGATGTCAAAAGTGCATTTTTAAATGGTTTTATTGATCATCTTAAGAAGTTTTCGTTGAACAACCTCCGGGCTTTGAAAATAAAAATTTTCCAAATCATGTTTTCAAACTCTCTAAAGCTTTATATGGTTTGAAACAAGCTCCAAGAGCTTGGTATGAAAGACTAAGTGGTTTCTTGATTGAAAATAGATTTAAAAGTGGTGTAGTTGACACCACTCTTTTTACCAAAACAAATTCCAATTGTTTGTTAATTGTTCAAATTTATGTTGATGATATTATTTTTGGGGCAACTAATGAAAGCTTGTGCAAGGATTTTTCACATTTAATGAAAAAAGAGTTTGATATGAGTATGATGGGAAAGTTAAAATTTTTCCTTGGACTACAAGTTCACCAAACAAAGGAAGGAACGTTTATTCACAAATCAAGTACACAAAGGAGCTACTCAAACTATTCGGAATGGAATATTGCAAACAAGTTGGTACGCCTATCTGCACTTCAACCAAACTTGATAAAGATGAAGGTGGTAATAGTGTCAATGAAAAACACTAGGACATAGAGGCATGATCGGAAGCCTACTTTACTTAAAAGCAAGCAGACCAGATATTATGTTTGTTGTTTATTTATGTGCTAGATTTCAATCTTGCCCTAAAGAATCGCACTTGATAGCTGTAAAAAGGAATTTTAGATACTTAAAGGGTACAATGAATTTTGGTCTGTGGTGTCCAAAGTCCTCTACACTTGATTTAATTAGTTATTCTGACGCTGACTTTGCTGGGTGTAAAATTGATAGAAAAAGTACCAGTGGTACGTGTCATTTCCTGGGTAATTGTCTTGTGAATTGGTTTAGCAAAAAACAAAATTCTATTTCTTTTTCTACGGCTGAAGCCGAATACATTGCTGCTGGAAATTGTTGTGCTCAACTTCTGTGGATGAAACATACTCTAAAAGATTTTGGTGTTGTTTTTTATTGTGTGCCTATCAGGTGTGACAACACTGGTGCAATTAATCTCACAAAAAATCCTGTAATGCACTCTAGGACCAAACACATTAATGTTTAGCACTAAATTTACTAGATTTTATTAGAGATCTTGTTTGTAAAAAGGAAATATGTGTTGATTTTGTATCTACTTTAGATCAACTGGCCGACATTTTTACAAAACCCTTGGCCCTAGACCGTTTTGAATCTCTAAGAAAATGTTTGGGGATTTTACAGTTCACTTTGGCATAATCTCTTAGTTCGGACGCACCCGATCGTCCGAACAACATTCTCTCTCGGATGCTCTCACTGGTCCGAAAACCTCCTCCCTGCCTCGGACGCTTATGATCGTCCGAATGTTCCTCAATTTCTTCACTTTCCCACTGGAATTCTACCGGACGCTTCCCATCGTCCGAAAGAATATCGGACGCACTAGCTCTGCGATCGGCCGTCCGTTCATCAGCTTTTGGATGCATCATCAAACGCACACAAATCGTTCAGATGTCCGAACGATCTCTCTGCTAGAGTAAAATTGTCCATTTTCCCCCTTTCCGACTTACCCTAAGAACAGAACTCCTCGCTGGCGAAATTTTTCTCCTAAAAAATTCTTACTTTACCAACTTCTCTCGACAAATTGATTGGGGAATTTTCATTCCCAAAGTATTCATCACCATTACTGCACCTAATTTCATCCATCTACCGTCTAATTTCATCAAATTTCCACCAACTTTCCAAAAAAATCAAATTTCTTTTCTTCCATTCACAATGGTTAAATCCCGTGGAGGATCTTGAACAGCAACTCATGGATGTAAATCAAAAGGGAAAACTCCAGTGCGAGGGGAATCATCTACTAATCCTCAAGCTTCATCAAATCCAACCCTACCAAAATTCATCGATGCCAAGGCATCCGAATGGTATACATCTCTTCTTAGAAAATCTATAATCATTCAACGCCCTGCTTTTCAAAGTTTTTTCGATGAATTTAATCTTCCCATTGTCAAATCGTGGTTTGAAAAACAAAATTGGGGTCACTTAGTTCATACTGATTTACCCGTTTATCATGACATGGTGCTCCAATTGACAACCAATCTTAAGAAAGGCCCCACTATTCACACATTAGTTATTCTCATGTAAACAGCACAAATCTTGAGATTTCCTCCAACATCATCAATACTATTTTTGAATGTGAAGTCTCAAAACTGAATGAATTTTCTTATTTTGTTTCTTTAGATAAATTGCCCGCTCTTGATACTCAATTTGACATTGATGAGGTCAGAGCAATTTTTAACATCAATTTCAAACAGGCCTCGGAAGCCAAAACAAAATTCTCACTCCTGAAATGAATATTCTGTACACTCTTGTCACAAATTTGCTGTTACCAACATATTGGCATCGCACTGAGCCTGAAAAGATGCAGCTTTACCTATTTTATGTTGTTTTCAAAGGAATTTCTCTTGACTTTGGGTATCTCTTCTACTCCCTATGGGAACTCTTTCTTACTGCTACCCAATGAAACATTCCTTTCGGAAAATTTCTCGCCAAAGTATTTGATTTCCTTGAAGTACATTTCAGCGGAAACAAACAATTTCCTCCCTATTTCAACAAATCTTATATTGAACGAAATGTTGGATCAGGAACTCTAGTTATGATAATCATGTTTGATGATGACCAAATCATACTAATGGTTTGCAAACAAGAATGCAGAAAAATAGGAAGGATCGGATGAAAATGATCATCCAAACACAATCAACAAAAACAATCAAAAGTTGAACAACACCTTACGGACGATGAAGAGCGTCCGAAAGAAGGAGTTCGGACGCAAGGGAGCATCCGAAACATGACCAGACAACACCGAGGAAGAACACATCTTTCGGATGTAGAAAACTGTCCGAAGGATAGTGCTTCGGACACAAAAGACCATCCGAGAAAAGGAATTTGAAAGTATGATGATCGGACGTTGAAGACCGTTCGACACCAAAAAGATAGGACGTTGAAGACCGTCCGAAGAAAGGAGATCAAAATGAAGTAATTTTCTGTTAGAGCTGTAGGAGGCATATGACCATCCGAGACACTGTTCATCAAGCTGTAGGACGCATATGACCGTCTGAGACACTGTTCATCAAGTTGTAGGATGCGGATGAACGGACGTCCGAACCACCGTTCGAACCCCTAACGGCTAGTTTTTAGCAGCTAGTTTTTTTACCGTTGGAGCTGAAATTTCAGCAGATCTTTCACCTATAAATAGCCCAAGGATATCCAAATGATGTGAGGAACAACTACATTCAATACAAATACTTGTAAGAGCTATTTGGGGAGAAATAGACTAAAATATTGTGGGTTGTATTGGTTTGGGTAGAATAGTTCTCTTAGATCAACTGAGGAAATTAGTGTGAGCAAGAGTAGACTAGTGAGTGATCTTCAAGTGTAAGAGTGGAGGAATAACAAGTGTACAGAAGTGAGGTTCTTGTGTAAAACCCTTTGGCTCAACTAGATAAACTTATTTGGTGCAAGGGTGAGCCTACTTTGTGTACTAGAAGGTTATTGCCTCACCTTCTTTGAAGAGGCACTACTAGTGGATGTACTCCAAGTTTGAGAAGTTTGGGAGTTTGGTTTGATATTCTTCATCTCAATCTTTTATTGTCTCTTCTTTAACCTTTGATTGTTAAATATTTATCTTTGATCATTTGTGCTTAAGTATTCATTTGTTGCACAAAGTTTGCATTTTCATTAAGCACTTCAAAAGGTTTGTATTTTGAGACAACCTAATTCATCCCCCCTCTTAGGTTGCTTTTGGGCCAACACGAAAAGGCCTCTGTTATTTTAATGATCAATGGTTCACTAAGGCAGCCTTCGATATTGAACGTTCAAAATCCCAGGCCTCTATCTATGGTTTGGCACCTCGCCATTATCCTCCTTCTCAAACACCTCCACCAGTCCATGATCCACGTCCATCTTCATCCGAACCTTCAATTTCACAAATTTGTGGCCTTCTCAATTCTTTTAGCACTCAAGTAAGCTCCTTTCAACGTCGTACTAATAGTAAGTTAAAGTGACTTGAAACTCGTCAGTTGATCCTCCAAGAGGCCCTTAGCTTGGGCATGTCTGCTTCAGCTCAGGTTCAATTTGCCAATATGCAATCACAATATCTCCACTCGACTCCTCTACCGAAAGTGATGACAATTCCGAAGAAGAGGATGTTCGTGAGGATGACGAAGAGGACATAGATAATCAAGGTGCTTGTTGGCCCCAAAGAGCAACCTTAGAAGGGGGGTGAATTAGGTTGTATCTAGAACAAACCTTTTTATGTGCTTAATAGAAATTCAAACTTTATGCACCAAATAAAAACTTAAGCACAAATGAATACAATAGATATTCAACTATTTGAGCTTAAAGAACAAATAAGAATATTGAGATATAGAGAATCAAACCAAACTCCCAAGCTTCTCAAGCTTGGAGCTTACAACTGCAAAGAGCTTCTTACAAGGCAACTACCAAGTTCACAACTTAAAGTTTAGCCACTAAAAGTCTCTTCAAAGTAGGTGAGACAATAACCTCTTGTACACAAATGAGGATCACTCTTGCTCACACTAATTTCCTTTAGTTGAGCCAAGAGTTTTACACTCACAACCTCCCTTTGTTACAATTGTTATCAGTTCCACTCTTACACTTGAAGAACTCTTACACTTTTAAGCTCTTTTCACAAAACTACCTACACTATTACAACACTTGTACCAACTATTTCTCCCAAATAGCTCAAGTATTATTTGTAATCAATGTAGAAGTCTCTCCTTAATTAATTCAGACCTGGGGGTATTTATAGTTGCCAAATATCTGCTTCCAACGACTTCCCAACGGCTATTTTCTGTTTACTGGAAAACTAGCCGTTGGACCTTTTGGACGGCTGATGCAGCAAGACTGTGTCCGAACAAACTAGCCGTTGGATAGTTCGGACGGCTGCTACTAAACCCTGTGTCCGACACTGCGTCCGTTCTCTGAGGGTATTCCTTTGGACGTCCGAGGATGCGTCCGATCGAAGCAAAGTCTTCTGGAAATATGAGCGAACGCTGTTCTTTGTCCGAGACTTGCTTCAAATTCTTTGTGTCGGACGATGGTAGCTCTGTCATTCGAACAGTCATTTGTGTCCGTGAAGTCTTGTGGTTGAGTTTTTGTTCGGACGATCATTTGCATCCGAACCTACCTGTTTTTCTGCACACTTGTTATCAAACCATTAGTGCGATTTGGTCTTCATCAAAACATGATTAACATAACTGGGGTTCAACAATCTCTCCCTTTTTGATGATGACAAATTGATTGGACAATTCAAAAAACAACCATGAAGTACTTCACAAGAGAATTTGTCCATTATTTGTCCCCCTTTTGGCATTATCAAAACATAAGAAAAATAATGCAATTCAAGCTCCCCCTAAGTTTAGTCTCCCCCTTGAAAGATGAATACAATGAGTACACGGAGAAAGAGAGAATTCATGCAAAGAATTATGATCAATTGCAAAGAATTATGATCAAAACAATTTTCGCTCATTCCTTACCAAAAAGCATCATCAAAACAATGAAGCATGTGTGATGCAATTTCTTGCAAAAACAAATCCATTTAAAAAAGAGAATGCTCCCCCTTTCTTTTGCAAGTAGTGACTTATTATAGAAAAAATTTGGGGTACTTACAAATTTCCTAGCATTCTAAACAAATTCGAACATATAGATGAGTAATATTCAAGAGAACATAGTTCAACTTGATAAATGAAAGCACACAAAACTTTAGATGTTACCCAATTCAATATGATCTTAGCTCATATGCCTTGAGCACCCTTCATAGATAATCTATCTTGAATTCCTTGGTGCTCTCCAAGCATACCTACATACGAAGTTAAGTAACAACTTTTGGTACCCAAACTTTCTTGGGTCCAATTGGATTAGTAACATGCTTAATCACCCAAATAGAATTTATTCCTAATTTTTCATTTCTTTTAACATAACAATTTTTCTTTATATGGCCATGTTGATGACAATAATTACAAATAATGTTCTTATTGCCATAAAAAGATGATTTAGATTTAACAAAGCACAAATCATTTTTTCTAAAGGTGATAAATTTTTTGTTCAAAAACATATTTCTAGTTCTTTTGTTTTCAAAAACATTTTCTTTCTTGTTTTTCAACCTAACTTGTCATCAAGATCATCTAATCTCTTCTTTAATGAAGCTTGTTCTTCCATGATCTTGGTTTTTCCAACAAACTTTTCTTTCAAAACGTCATTTTCTTTTGTCAAAGAATTATTTTCATGCACAAGTTTTGAGTTGGCACTCAATAAAGTATTAATTTTAATTTTTAACTCTTTGTTCTTAGCATATGATTTTTTCAAACATTCATGCATTTTAAAAATAAATGATTCAACATTATCATTATCATTATCACATGAATCATCACAGGAATCACAATTAAAGGATACCTCATTATTGCCAAGTGCCATAAAAGCCATTTGAGCCTCCTCATATTCTTCTTCAACCTCTCCATCCGAATTGCAATCATCCCAAGTGATTTGGAAGTTGTTGAAGTGAGGCTTCCTTGAGTCTTTTCTCCTTTTTGATGAAGCTTTAAATGCTATGCTTCTTTTTCCCTTTGCCTCCTCATCTTGTAGCTTGTATTTTCACTTCAATTCAAAGGAGGTTGTTCTTTAAGAGAATTGATCAATGAATCAATAGGCATAGAATTTAAATTTTTAGACTCTTCTATGGCAATGGATTTAGGTTCCCATTCCTTAGGTAAAGCATTCAAAATTTTTCTATTCTTTTCAGCCAAGGAATATTCTTTACCAAAACCTTCCAAATCCTTTACCATATCATTGAACCTACAATACATCTTGTCAATGTTCTCATGAGGTTCCATTTTCAAGGATTCATATTTAGCCACAAGAAGTGACTTCTTTTGCTCTCTAATAGCTTCACTTCCTTCATGGATTTCTTTCAATTGGTCCCATATCTCCTTGGCCGATATGCAACCTTTTACTTTAGAAAACTCATCTGCATCCAAAGCATTATACAAAATATTAATGGCTTTAGCATTTAAAGATAAATTTATTTTATCTTGTGCATTTAACTCATATCTAGTCTTAGGCCTTAGTCTATGAGTATTTTCATAAAAAATATTAGCTTCTAAAGGACCTTCACAAATAATATACCATAAATCAATATCATTAGATTGAACAAAAATTTTCATTCTATCCCTCCAAAAAACAAAATTAATGCCATTAAACATGGGAGGTCTAGTGATAGAATGCCCCTCTAAAAACAAAGCATTATTGGTTGCCATGATCTTTACTCTAATGCAATTTAAGCAAAATAAAGAGACCAATGCTCTGATACCAATTGTTGGCCCCAAAGAGCAACCTAAGAAGGGGGGTGAATTAGGTTGTATCTAGAACAAACCTTTTTATGTGCTTAATAGAAATTCAAACTTTATGCACCAAATAAAAACTTAAGCACAAATGAATACAATAGATATTCAACTATTTGAGCTTAAAGAACAAATAAGAATATTGAGATATAGAGAATCAAACCAAACTCCCAAGCTTCTCAAGCTTGGAGCTTACAACTGCAAAGAGCTTCTTACAAGGCAACTACCAAGTTCACAACTTAAAGTTTAGCCACTAAAAGTCTCTTCAAAGTAGGTGAGACAATAACCATCTTGTACACAAATGAGGATCACTCTTGCTCACACTAATTTCCTTTAGTTGAGCCAAGAGTTTTACACTCACAACCTCCCTTTGTTACAATTGTTATCTCCACTCTTACACTTGAAGAACTCTTACACTTTTAAGCTCTTTTCACAAAACTACCTACACTATTACAACACTTGTACCAACTATTTCTCCCAAATAGCTCAAGTATTATTTGTAATCAATGTAGAAGTCTCTCCTTAATTAATTCAGACCTGGGGGTATTTATAGTTGCCAAATATCTGCTTCCAACGACTTCCCAACGGCTATTTTCTGTTTACTGGAAAACTAGCTGTTGGACCTTTTGGACGGCCGATGCAGCAAGACTGTGTCCGAACAAACTAGCCGTTGGATAGTTCGGACGGCTGCTACTAAACCCTGTGTCCGACACTGCGTCCGTTCTCTGAGGGTATTCCTTTGGACGTCCGAGGATGCGTCCGATCGAAACAAAGTCTTCTGGAAATATGATCGGACAATTATACACAGCTGTTCTTTGTCCGAGACTTGCTTCAAATTCTTTGTGTCGAACGATGGTTGCTCTGTCATTCGGACAGTCATTTGTGCCTATGAAGTCTTGTGGTTGTTTTGTTCGGATGATCATTTGCGTCCGAACCTACCTATTTTTCTGCACACTTGTTATCAAACCATTAGTGCGATTTGGTCATCATCAAAACATGATTAACATAACTGGGGTTCAACAGTGCTGCCAATGAAGATGAAGGCGACGATGAGGACATTGACGACACATTCAATTTCATCATGCAACGACGAAATGAAGAAGATGAAGATAGTGAGGCTTCTGATGATGACGCCTCTTCCAAACGATGCTAGATCGAAAAACACTCTAAGAAGAAAAATGACTCGACTTAGATTCTATGATAATATGTATTTTAATTTTGGCATTTCTTTGAATTTTTCCTTTGACTAGCTAGATTTGCTCTCATTATCCTTTCATGAATTACTGTGATCTTTTGTACTATTGATGTCATAAAGATGATGATCCAGGTTTAACCTTGTTGATAATTCATATTAGATATTTGTGTACACTTTCTCAGGGGGAGCATTGTTTGATGATGTCAAAAGGGGGAGTAGGAATAAAAACATTGCAAAATGATTGGTTGTGTTATGACTCATATCTGTTGTCTGTTGATTTTACATGTTGATTATTCTATGACTGTTGGTCATCATCAAAAAAGGGGAGGTTGATGTTTTCCAAACCTTAGTTTGATGATGACATAAGCACTAAACTCTGAAAACAAGTTTTGCAGGTCTGCTACTTTTTCTTCTAGAAACAGGGTGTTCGGACGCAGCACACCGTCTGAACTATGTCAGGTTTCTCGGACGCATTTCACCGTCCAAACTAATAGGCAGAAAGCACGTTTCGTAATGCTTCTCTACGAACGTATACAACTGTCCAAACGAAGTTTCTTTCAGACAAACACGATAGTCCAAAGCTCTATTCGGATGATGGAACGGACGCATGCACGGCCGTTCGAACGATATCCCTTCACCAACTGCACGGAGATCGGACGCTTTGTAGGACGCATCATACTTATCTCGGACGTCCGAAACCTCAACGGCTAGTTTTTGTGCATTTATTATTTAGCCGTTAGGAAGTAGTTACAACCACCATTTATTGCTCCTATAAATATCTGCTCTATTATTCTGTAAAGATCATCTAATACATTGACTACAAGCCATAAAAAAGAGTAATTTCAGTGCAAATTGGCTAAAGTGCTATATTGTATTAGTGTGTAGCTTAGAGTGCTGTTAATTTTTGAGTGGAGTGATAATCTTGTACAAAAGTGAGATTGTCAGTAAAATTATTGGCTCAAAGGTTTTTAGTGTGAGCAAGAATTTCCCTACTTTGTAAAGATTATTGGCTCACCAAGTATGTGAAGCATTCTAGTGGATTAATACTTCAAAGCTTGTTAGCTTGGGAGTATTGGTTGTTTAATTTCCTCTCTTTCTTTTCTTTACAGTTTCATCGATTCTATCTTCATTATATCTAGTAATTGATTAGTTGAAAATTTTCATTAAGTTTAATCTTTCAAAAAATATTTTAAGAAACCTAATTCACGTCCCTCTTAGATTGCTTTGGGACCAACAACTGCAATAAAAGGCAATAATCTAACTTTAAGAGTATTAAATAGGAAAGAAATAACCCAATTACATGCTTAGAACTCCTCCTTGGAACCTAATTGACTTCTAAGAAGAATCATCCAACAGTTTTGCCTTCTTGATTTTCTTGGTGAGAACCATCTTTTTCTTCTTGAATGTTCAAAATCAAACAAAAGTGGCTGAGTAGCAAGGCTAATGTAGTTAGGGGCGAGGGCTGCGAATTGCAGCCCATTTAACACTTTTTTTCTCCTCCCATCTTCAACACCACCAAAATCTTCCAAACTCTTCTTAACTGTTTGCAACACAAAACCTATTTGATTTATACTGGTAATCTTGCATAAATTTCTTGGATTTCGATTGATCTTTCGACCATGTTTCATCATTTTGCAGTATTTTAAGCCTTGAAAGTATACTAACTAATGAGAAATAAATAATTGTAGGGTTAGAAACGTATGTTGTCCCTGAAGAAGCACATTATTTATCGTCTATATCTAGACATAGCTAAAGGCTCATGTAATTGCACTTGTAGAAACTTCATTACAAGTATCATCATCTTGATTTTTAAACCTATTATTGAGCATTAGAAATATGCATGCGGACACATTTTTGTTTGCATGACAAAAAATGAGATTGACCTATTTTCTACCCTTAAAATTACTTGTTCTCTTTCCACATCAATTAATGCTCTTTCCGTAACTAGAAATGGCCTTTCAAATATTTGAGAAATATTATCCTCATCTTCTTCATCCATATATAGTACAACAAAATCTATCAAAAAATTGACTTTCCCTACATTGACTAATACATTCTCTAATGCCCCGCACAAGTTTATCATGCTTCTATCAGCCAATTGGATAGTCTTGTTGATCTCTTAAAAGTTGGTCAATCCTATACTCTAATATGTGCAAAGAGGTAAAGGCAATAAGTTTATACCTTATCCATGCCGATAAAGTTATAATTCCTTATCCCACAATTACACTAATATCTGTAAGAATATGGTTATCAATGTAGTAGGATGAATAAGGGCCAATCCCACGAGGGCTGGTACAAGTTTTGAGATTCTAGCATAATTTCTATTTAGATGAGAGGTTTGCAAGGATTTTGAATTTTAAAAATAAAAATGCAGAAATAATTTAAAGACTAAAAATTAGAAAATAATTAAATTGGAATTAGTAGCAATAGAAGAAAATGGGTCGAATACAAGGTTCGCAATTCTTCAAGATCAATCAAATCTTGATCGAATCAATTAATGAATTATAATTAATGGAGATTTTATTCCCAAATTTCAACCCAATCCCAAACTAATCGGTAACTGAATCTGATCAAATTAATTAACTAGGGTTCGAGAATGCATCTCTAACCTGCCTAACCAATTTAAGTCATTAACCTCCGGGAATTTGAGCTTCTTTCAAGGAACACTAAAAAAATCAACAAATTAATTAGCATAATAATTTAACACTGGTCTATGACTGAGGTTTAAAAATCTTATTCCCTTAGCCAACCTAACCAAAACTAAGGTTAGCTACTGCTTAGAATTGTCATTTTATCCTAATTATTAGCCTATTAATATAATATATTAACTGATCTTTAATTAGATTTTTCCATGATTAACTGCATCATCCGCAACCAAACCCTAATTAATTTAGCAATTTATGCATCTGAGAGTGAACACAACTTAATTGAATTGATTGCAAGCATATTAAATTGACAAACTAAATTAAGAATAAAAATAGTTGGAATCAAATCAAGTAAAAGACAAAGTACCAAAATTGAAATAATTGCCAAAATAATTGAATTAAATGTCTAGAATGATGCACAAGTTAAAGAATTAATCCCAATATTTGAAAACTAATTAACCCTAGAAGTTGTTCAAAACTCTACACAAAAACTTGGAAAAAGAAGTTTGAGTACAATCGCCCCCTTTGTGCGTACAAAAATATCTAATTTATAGATAATGTAACATAGGACTAGGCCCTAGTCTGATTCAATCTCTGTCAGTGGTTGACTTCCTACTGACTATGCATTGATAGCAACTCAACTGTTGACAGCGGGTAAAAGCCCTACATCAGTTGCTGACAGTGGCTATAGTTCTGTTTTAGCCACTGACAGCGACTGATTAGTTGTGGTACAGCTGGACATTTTCCATGATTCTTCTCTTTTTTCCTCTACCATGTCCAACTCCGTACTCTACTACCAATTGATCATTTTACCCCTAACTTACCTGCACATGACACGAGACAACATAAATAGATAACAATAACAAAGAAAAATGCATTTAACTATAAAAATGATTTAAAATGACTTAATGGCTGTATCATCTTAAACATAGTGTAACTATTCCAAAACATGACAAATGAGACTAAATACACTAAAACTTGGCAACAAAAGATACATAAAATTAACTATAAAATTAGGAATAGCACCAAGCATCAAAATCAGATTGATCCAATTAACTTATCAACCTTGTTCGAACCAACCATTGGCAACTCCATACCAGCTTACATTTTGCTAGTCCCAAGCAAAACTCACTAAACACAACCATACACAAAAACACAAAGTATGAACAAAAATAGGAATAGCAACATCAAAATCAGATTAACCCAATTAACTCAACAACCTAGTTCACATCCAACCAATCACATGGAATCATGTTCCAATTTTATTCACACCAAAACATCCATTCGAACAACTGTCAAAGGTACTCTCTCAACTATAAATGCAAGAACTTATATTAATCAATATGGGCCACATCCCGCAATAAATTTCTCTACCCACAACCAATTGAAATATGCATAATATTAAACCTCTATAATCACTAAGAAGGTAAAGAAAGATCAATGGACCTTAACATGCAAGCACAAAAATGTCAAACAATTGAAAACCATTATAGAATCATTACAATTGTTTAGCTCAAAAATGACAACATAGTACCTTCTATAGTTCTTTTATGATCACCTTTTATTGGCTCTTATTTTTTCTTAGTCTTAGCAAGATGCATTTTTACGCAAGCTGTCTTATGATTTCTTGTTTCTTCCTATGCTTACATATTTTACATAAAGAAAGCTATTTTTTTCATTTTTTTTTTCATTTTAAGCTCATTAGAGCTGTTAGAGCACTAAGGAACTAGCCACAGAAAAATGGATTTTATTAACGCAAATCAATTAAATAAATGTAATGCAATCTAATACCTTACCATGCAAAATTACATAAATGAAAATTCAAAAATCCATGTCATGTCTGACTCTATCCTACCCACCAACTATAAAGAATCAACTCCAAAAACTTAAAAATTAGCATGGGCATCCAAATAAATCTCATTACTCCTCTCTAATAACAGTAAGCCAAACATTTATAACAAAGCAAACTCGACATAAGTTTGAAAAATGAAAATACATGATCTTGTAATACTAGGTTTTTATATCATTGACAATTAGTGGGATAATCAGTCCTATCTTTGATATGCCATTCGATTAACATATGACTCAACAAATATAAAATTACTAAACATGAAATTAAGTAAGCATTGACAACTTAAACAAGACAACACTTACCAATCACAAAACTAACATAAACGACTAAATTAGGCTAGTGAGGAACAACGAAAAATAACCAACAACACAGAAACAAACAAGAAAAGTTAAAACAACTCTTCCTTGACAAAATTATAGATTATTAAGTATTCACAGTCTAGCAGCTCTAGATGGCCCAACATCATCTCTTTCTTTCTCGTCCTTGGTCCCTCTCTCTCCACATCATTTGGGGGTCTATAATGCCACTCCCATGGTGAATAGTCCTTGGCTAGGGAGACATGTCAAAATTCTCGAGGCGACTGAGCTGCCATGGGAGGAAATCCATCTTTTGCCTTATTTCCTCAAAGCATTGGCTATGACAAGGTGCTCTCTTTGTATCTCAACATTGAGTGGAAGATGGAAAATAGAATAAAAAATAGGCCTATGAGGAGGTACATGCAACTGTCCCTGAAGTCTCTCCAGTTGATCTCCTTTCCCTTTCTTAGTTGCTTTTCTTCTCTTGCCTTAGCTTGCACAATAACAAAGGCAATTTGTACTGGTGGACGATCAATTGAAGAGTCTTATTATCTATTAGTATCCGAACATTCCATTTCTTGTTTGTCGCAATCCACAAACTTCCAAGCCAGTGCAATTGAGTAATTAAATTCGTAAAGAACAGTGCCTTATGCTTCTTATTCCCATTCCTCAAAATTTCTAATGAAATCTCCTAGATTATGTTAATAGTCATCTCCTCCATGATAGTTGATGCGAACCCTACAGATAAACCGACGAGACCTTAAATCGATAGGAAGCCCAAGAACGCCTAAACAAATCCGACTTGATGTATTCAAACCCATTCATTATGAAATCAAGAATCTAAAGTATCTGTTATTGACTGTACAAGATATCAACCCTATTGTCTATAACGAGACAAGATACTGGTAGTGTTCAAGATAGGTAGTCGCAAGAATCAATCTGACAAAATACCTAAGTCTTGGAAGACAAGTAGGAGAATTTTCTCACAAAGTTTTTTTTTTTTTCTGAATATTAATGAATGAATAATCAGCTGGGGGTGTTTTTAATGTAACAAGGGGCTGGCCAAACCCTACAAAATAGGCCTAATACTAATAGGAAATAACCTTTCCAAATCCTAGCAGGCTTAGGATTGGAATACTAGACATAAAATAGGATAAACTAACATTGATATAGGCTGATATTTTCACCCCAAATAAAACAAAAATCCTATAAACAAATGCTAAAAATAAATCTTAATTTAATTAGAAATGGATGGCTGAATAGGAACTTGGTCCTAATTTGGGTTTTTTGAATCATTCGTGAAGCTCTTTAATTCTTGGACTTCTTGGACTTGGATCTTCTTGAAGTTGGACTTCTAAAACATGCACAGACCTCTTAACTTCAGCTTGAATCTTGACCCCCATTTGCTCAAATGATAATGCTTGTTGGTCCAAAATCTCCTTAACAAATCCCAGCATCGCTTGGAGCAAATTCTTGGCCCTTGACCTCGTGATTGGTCTAATTGGAACTTGAATTGGATCCACTCCTTGAGCTTGTTCCATGACCCAAACACTTGTTTCCTTGGCTCACGTGTGCATCAATAGCAAAAATGAGACAAGCTTGGTCAGGATTGACATTAGTGGTGTGAGAAGTAGGTAAAATATGGGTACACACCAATTGCATCCAAACTCTAACCTCTGCATTCAAATACTTTAACCTAAGCCACTTCTACAAGTCCTCCTCCATATCCAATGCTCCCAACCATCAGTGAATTGATTTTAAACCTCACCATAATCAATGTCGCCGTTGAGAAACTGAGTAAATTGGTTGTTGGGATTGTTGGTAAAGGTATATCTCGTTAATGACCTCTAAGCGGTAACTCATTGAATATTCGTAACGACATATTCCCTCACCTCCAATCTATTTCCCAGGTGTAGACTCACAAACTATAGTTTTATTAGCTACCACAGTTGAGGTTTTGACAAAATCTTTCCCCCCTGGCACGAATTTTGTTAAAAATTTATGATGCAATTCATCGCCATCATAATTATTTTCAATTTTTACACAACTTAAATCTATCCCCCCGTTCATACAAATGACCTACTCGATTTTGCAACTTGTCATGTAGTTTCTTAGCTTCAAGGGATGCAAAGGTATTGTCATCAAAGACTTGTTGATCAGTTTGCTTTTTTTCTTCCCTATTTATCAATTTAACAAATTCACCAAAACAATTAACCAAACAAATTTTTTCCCCCAACTTGATCAACAAATAATCTAAACAATTGCCTTAATAAATTAAATCAACAATTAAAGGCAAAATTATCACAAAGAAATTTTACCAACAATCCAAGAATTATCCCAAAAGTGAATAGGAACAATCTTACTTGAACTCCCAGATTGTGTAATACCCCCTTATGTTGCCATGTAATCCTAAATCCATGTGGATTAGTTGTCCTCTAACTTGTGAAGCAATTATATTGATTAAATAGGGACAAATTTTTTAGCCAATTACAGTGGAATCATCGTATGGAGAAGAAGGAAAAAGTTTTTGAAGTGAGAGAAAAGGAAAAATTTGAGAACATAAAATTGAATAAAAAGAAAGAAAGAAAAATTAGTTTTTTTTTTCCTTTTGGTCGATTGAAGGAAAAGAAAATAAGAGAAGTCTTGGTTTGAAAAAAAAAGGCCTATTTCAAAGGGTTCTTAAAACTCGTTAACCATCCTGGACCAGCTGCGGTCAACATCTGGTTCCTTTTGTGCAAACCACTGATTGTAGTTGGTTCTTTGTGTCAACCACGGTTAGGGACTGATATACGTGATTTACCCGCTATCAGTGGGTATCATTCTATTTTACCCGCTATCAGTGGTTGACTTTTCCTAGCCAACGCACCAAATGCTTCTTCTTACAACCTTCTTCATTTTTACTGACTCCAAACCCTATAAGACAAACAAGAAAACCATTCATTACCAATTACCAACTTTCTATTCAACCAACAAAAAAAATTAAATTAAAAATTAAAGTAAGAAGTAAATAATTGAAATAAAAATACTTGGGTTTCCTGCCTAGATGAAATTGTTTAAAGTCATTAGCTTTACATTGTTACTCTTTGCGGCCATCTATTTGACAAAATGAACTTCTTAAAGTCATTGACAAAAGTACCTCCATGATCAATCCTCTGCACATCATCCTTTTTTCGACTGTCAACTTGATCACAGACCTATAAAAGTATGCCCCTTCTTCTTCCATCATATTGAAAACAAGGTTATCTCTGCCAACTCTCAAAGTTACTTGCTCCTCATTAACATCGAGCAATGTCTTTGCAGTAGCAAGGAAAGGTCTATCAATGATAATGGAAATACCATCTTTATCCACCTCGTCCATCTCCATCACTACAAAATCAACCGAATATCTAAGTTTCCCCACTTTAACTAATACATTAAGTATTTCTCCTTGTGGTTCTAATACTTTCCTCTAGTCTGCCAATTGGATGACGTGATTACTTTCTTCAAGACGTCTCAACCCTATGTTAGCATAAACTGGTATATATATCATATTTATGCCTATACCCAGATCACATAAGGCTCTATCAAAATAAGCATCACCAATGAGGCAAGATATAGTGGAGCTTCCGTGATCTTTCTTTTTCTTGGGCAATATACTTAAAAGTTGTTGGTTGCAAATTAATGAATTAAGCATCATTTCAGTGATATTCTGCTGCCTAAGTTTTTTCCTTCATTCGTGCATGTTCTTTGGCTTCTTGTTGAATTTTGGCCTTTACATCCCTGTAGATTCATCTTCTCACAAGTTGGTATATCTATTTTATCCAAACACTTCTAATAGCTCACAAATCCTTGAGTACCGGATATTACTAATATACCTATTCAGATGGAACACATGAGTTTAGATGAAAAAGAAGCACCATTTAATTTCTCGCTAGGGTGTTTGCTCATGCACAAGTCGTGCTTCCACGGGTTTTGAGGAGGTCCTCTTACTCACTTGAACCCTATAGTATCAACCCAATTTCATGTGGGCATTATTTTGATAGTAGTTCTACCAACCATTTTGAGCACCTTCTCTTCATCTTTTCATTCCACTCATCAAGTATGATCTCTTTCTCTTATTCCAAGCCATCAAAGAGAGTTTCTTCAGTGATATTGGTTATTGCTAGCTGCTTAGACAAATTATCTTCTATTGGATTATGAGGGTCTTCTTGCCTATAAAAACCGTTAGTATCATTATTAGCTGTGTTAATTACCATCACTTAATCATAAATAAAAGGAAGTTTAAGATACTAAAAAGAAGAAAATTTGACAGTCTGACCATCCACTCTAAATTGTAACTTCCTATCTTGGACATCTAATAATGCCTGTACTGTAGCTAGGCATTATTTGCCAAGAATCAAAAGTGTCTCTCTATCTTCTTCCATATCCAGGATAATGAAATCCGTGAGCAAATAACATTTCCCCACCATAATCAGTACATCTTTGAATTGCATCCTACAATACCCTCGGGGGTATTTCACCCTTTGATCAACTAACTAACGAGATACATTTATGGGTTTCATTCCTCCATCATTGAGCTTTTATAAATGGTAAAGCATCAAATTAATAGAGTCCCCGAGGTCACACAAAGTCCTTTCAAATTTAAGTCCTCCAATAGTGTATGGAATTGAGAACGAACCAAGATCCTTAAGTTTTGGAGGCAATTTTTTTTTTTTTTGTATAATTGCACTACATCTCTCAGTGTAACATAAAATCTTATCTCCGAATGATTTTCTCATGTTAGTCAATATTTGCATCAATAATTTGGCATATTTAAGCATGTTATCTAGTGCTTCCATGAAGGGTATTCTGATTTCTACTTTCTTGAAGATCTTGAGGAATCTCTTGAAAATTTTCTATTCATCATCACCTTTGAATGTGCATAGAAATTGAATTCGAACTGATGGATGGATAATTTGGACTTTAGGTTCCCATTTAGAAGGAATTTTGTACTTTGCTGGGCTCCACTGTTCTTTACCTCAACGTCTCCATTACTACCATACTTTTTCTCATTCTGCTCATTTTCTTACTCAATCTCATTCTCATTCTCTTTTTCTGCTCCAACAGCTTTACCACTCCTCAATGTGATCACCCTCACATGCTCTATAGGGTTAGCCACTATGCTAGTTGATAGCGTTCCATATGGTCTCTCAACAATGCCGCTCGCTAATTGCCCCACTTAATTCTCTAAGTTTTTAAATGATGCTGCCAAATTTTTTACCACAACTTACAATAGATTCACTTTCTTATCATTAGACTTCATGTATTGAAAAAGAGTGTTCTTCACATTATTAGTGTTGGCCCAAAAAGCAACCTAAGAGGAGGGGTGAATTAGGTTGTTTCAAAAAACAATCCTTTTAATGTGCTTAAAGAGAAATGCAAACTTTATGCAACAAATAAACACTTAAGAACAAATGAATACAAAAGATATTCTATAATTGAAGCTCAAAGAACAAATATAAAGTTTAATGATTGAGATAGAGAGTATCAAACCAAACTCCCAAGCTTCTCAAGCTTGGAGTATAACCACTAGTAGTGCCTCTTCAAAGAATGTGAGGCAATAACCTTCTTGTGCACAAAGTAGGCTCACCCTTGCACCAACTAAGTCCCTTTAGTTGAGCTAAAGGATTTTACAATACAACCTCACTTTTGTACACTTTTTATCCCTCCACTCTTACACTTGAAGATCACTCACTAGTCTACTCTTGCTCACACTAATTCCCTCTAGTTGAGCCAAGAGAACTACACAACTCAAACCAATACAACCCACAATATTTTAGCCTAATTTTTCCCAAATAGCTCTTACAAGTGTTTGTATTGAATGCAGTAGTTCTACTCTCTCTCTTTTGCATTTACAGACTTGTGGGTATTTATAGATCCCAAAAACTGCCTTCAACAATTCTCTAACGGCTATTTTCTATTTACTGGAAAACTAGCCGTTAGATCTTTCAGACTGCTGATGCAGTGGGTGTGGAGAGTCAGAACGAACTAGCCATTGGACCTTTCGGACAGCCGCTGCTAAACTCTGCATTCGACTCTGTGTTCGTTCTTGAAGGTATTCATTTGGACGTCCGAGGATGCATCCGAACCTACGTCCAGTCTATGCAATGTCTTCTGGAAATATGATCCGACGCTATTCTTCATTTGAGACTGCTTCAAGTTCTTTGTGTCAGACGATTACCTTCATCCGAAGCTCTGTCTTTTGGATAGTCATTTGTGTCCAATAAGTTTATCACTTCCAATGCCCTCTGGGCATGTATCGGATAGTCACTTGCGTCCGAGCTCCTTTCTCTCGGACAGTCTTCATCGTCCGAATCTCGTTGTTCTTCTGCACACTTGTTTACAAGCTATTAGTATGATTTGATCATCATCAAAACATGATTATCATAATTGGGGTCCAACAATTAGGTGCTTGAAGTGGAGTTGCATTCAGTTGTTGCTACAGTTACTGATATTGCAAAAACAGAGGTTGAACATTTGAATTTTGATTTTTGCTTATTACCCTGAGGTAAGCTTGGGTGATTTCTCTATCCTGGATTATATGTATTTCTAAAGGCTTTGTTTTGATTTGTATAGAAATTTTTGTTTTGGCCACCTTGACTCCTCAGGTAGTTCATCTGTTCTTGACCTACAAAAGTAGAATTAGATAATGTCAGTGTACTCCATTGGCCATTAGGATAGTCACCTAAACAAAAGTCACAGATGAGTGGCTGTGTCATGATCACTGCTTTGACTCTCATCTCCTCCCACTTCTTAGCCAGTATCTCTACCTACCTGTTCATAGCATGAAGCTTAACCACCATTGCATCCATTCACTCAATTCATGTACTTCTCTTCTTAGCTCTTAGACCTGTGCTGCTGAAGGCATAAAATAATCACTGGACATTTTATCCAATAGCTCTTGAGCTTTCTCTAGAGTTGTATTCAATATCAGGGACCCACTTGCCAAAGCATCTCTGATTCACAAGTTTCTTGAAGCATCCTACTATAAAATATATTCTTCATCTGCACGGATAGGGTTAACCTATGATGTGAACACCTATTAAGAAAGTCATTATATACTCACCTAAGTAGAGCTAAGACTTTCTCCATAATGTGGAGTGAAAGACATTATATTATTCTTTAGCTTAGCTATCTTGGATGGGGAAAAATATTTTGACATGAGCCTGTCTCATGTTGTGAAAGATCCCTGCTTATAACCTTGCAGCCACAATTTTGCCTTATCTCTCAAAGAAAAAAAGAAATAAGTGTAATTTTAAGGCATCCTATGACATACCATTCTGCTTGAAAGTATCAAAACTTCTTCAAAATTAATTAAATAGCAGTTCAAATCTTACTATGTAATTCGGAGAACATCGCATATTGCTGGAGCTTGGATATCTGATGCCTCTTTTAACACCCTAGTTTTAAATCAATAAAAACACCTAAATCCTTTCACTAACTAGGTGGCATCCCGCAAGTATACGGTTGTCAACTAGTAGCAAGGGAAGTAGGGATCGTATCCCACGAGGATTGTCGATTACAATTCTAGAAGGTTTTTAAAGGTAAATGTGTAGCTAAGCTAAATCAATTAGTGGATGGAAGAACTATTCTAATGGAATCTATAACTTCAATTCTAACTTAATTTAATCTAACTAAGTCTAAGATTTAGAACAAGTGCATAAATCAACTAAAAAGACCATAAAGCAATAAAAATTAATCACTAAAGCATTCATTTCTAAAGTAGAAATTAGGAAAAGATCAACTAGGAAATTAAATATTTTTGGATTTTTCAATTGAAATTAAGGTGACCCACTAAGAATTAACTAGAAACTAAAGCTAGAAATTGAAAATTCTTAAATAGAAAGCAAGAAATTGATAAGAACACAATTTTTACTAAAAACCCTAAATTAAAAGCAAAGAAATTTTCACTAAAGTAGATGAGAAAGCAATTAAAAATTATATCTACTTGAAGCTTACGAAAAACCCATTACGACGATCTAATAAAGATGTAAACTTGACAGTTTAGAAATTGAAAGAAGATCTAAGATGAAGATTAAGAGATAATTGTATTAGAAAAAGTAACTTGTAGTCTAAGCTATCCTAAACTATCTAGAATTATCTAAAACTCCCTATTCAAACTAACTACTCCTTTTTTCTCTCTACTACTTAGCTAAAATAGTGCAGCATTATACAAGGCAAAAATCAGGGTTTTTGGGCTGGAAATTACAAAATTGCCTTTACAACTTAAATTTAGCCAGTCAAGATTGCGGTCTGGAAGTTTTGAGACCGCGATCTTGACTCTAAAATTTTAGCACTAATTCCAGAGTCGAGGTCGCGGTCTGGAATAGTCGAGACCGCGATCTCTACTCTCCTTCCAGCAATCCTCAATTCCTCCATTTTGCAATTTAGTCCCTTGAGCTTTGTTCCTTCCAGCTTCTAACCTTTAATTTTTAACCTGCATAATATTAACACCATTAAGCACTTAATTAAACTAAGAATTTAACAAAAATTATCATCATTAATTCAGGACTATTTACTAGAAAATGAAAATATAAATACATATGAAAGAAATTAACTAAAATCTTCAACTACTTACCTAATTTCGGAATTTAAACTATCAAAATGCTATAATTTAGAGGAAAATAACTCTAGTTTCCTAGAGTTATCACACCCCAAACTTAGCATTTTGCAGTCCCGAGCAAAACAAAGATGAACAATAAATGAAACCTACAAACATTCAAACATTTGAACACACCCAAAGTTGACGTGACACTTGATGAATCATGGATGAACTTAGAACAATTCAGCGATCTCTAAAGAAATGTTCAACACTTGGTGATATGAAAAATATGAATAAATCAATCCAAAATTGAAATTTCATTTTACAAAGATGCACAAATTCATTCACTACACAAGATTTCACATCACCAAGCATTACCATTCTCTAAAAGAATTACCAAAAGTTTTAGTTCTTTTCATTTGAAGCACCATTACTTCTCAACTCACAAATATTATAAAGTTAATCAACTTTCTCGACTAAGCATTATGAAAGTAGAAGTTCAATTAGGAATCAACTAAAATGCAATTGTCACACATTTCGGGAATAAACCTCTAACAAGGAATAAGTAATATGAGATCAATGATAAGTATTACAAACATTTTCTCCTTAACTTATTGGTATACGAAAAATGCAATTCCTAATGGCTTAATTTGGAGAAACAACATGGGTACATGTCGGAGTCCCGTACTCGCTTTATTACTACTCTAATGGCTTGTTTCGGAGAAACAACATGGGTACATGTCAGAATCCCGTACTCGCCTTATTCCTAAATTTTTTTTTTTAAACGACCCTAATCCAAGGAAAAGGAGTAAAATGTAGCAAAAATTAATCTCAAATATCAACTATTCACGAGTTAGAAGAACATTCCCTATGCAAACACACGAAATGTCCCAATATTCCTTCTATTTCAATTAACTCATTTCTTTCCAAAAGATAGTTCATCAACCACATAATATAAATGATTTGATAAGAAACAGCATTTCAACTGGAATGGATCATAAATTTTCCTAAAATTTCAGCACTTCTTTTTGAAAAATAGCAATGCTAAGTTTATGAATTCTTTATATTGCAAATGAACTACTCACTCACACAAAAATTCTTGAAAAGAATCAATCATATACTTCACTCACAAGGTATTGAACATCAAATTCATCATCATTGAGTACCTAATTGATCAACTTTCCATCCATTAATCATCAAGTGGCAACAAAAGAATATATAAAATGACCATTTCCGACACAAAAAGAAAAACACCCCCAAACTTGTCTCTTTTATTCAAGTTGATGAATAAATCATCCTTCCACTCACCCAAAATTAAACATCAAGGCAAAACCCAAAAATAACGAAAACTACTTGAACTATGTTCAACTTTTAAGCCTAGAATTAAAATTGAGTAAAAATGTTAAGAGCAACCATGCCATACATCTTGCCAAGTAAGCTTCAAACAAAATCAATTTCCATTCAACTCATCAACTAATGCAAAGATGGCATCAGCTTAGTTGAGGCCCTTAGCCATATTACTCTTATTTGGCAATAACCCAACCTTACCAAGTGTCAATTTAATAATCCAAAAGAAATGTCATTCATAATGCATCAAAATGTAGCACTTGGCATCAGCTTAAGGCCATTAGCCAAACTACTTGAAAGAAAGAAAAACTGAAACACTTCAATTCCAAAATTGAAAAAAAAAAAAAATCTAAAGTAATTAAAAGCTACGGTGTCTAATGAAAACAGCAAAAGTCATCAACATCCATCAAATTAATTCAAGAATCAAGGTTGGTCTTTTTCCATGCTCAAACAAGTGGTGGCTTCTTTTCTTTATTCCATCTCTTCTTGACCTTCTTCTGCATCACTAGGTTGGACCTCCTCGTGATCATCATCTGCGTCTCCTCCAGTCTCACCTGCGTGGCTAGATCCCTCGTGATGTGTAGTAGCCGCCGGCTGTGTGTAATATTGTCCACGGGGTGAACCAAAGTGCCATGCCAGATGAGATGGTGGCTGAACCCAAGTAGGCTTCCTAACGAAGCCACCCTTAATGCTTCTCCAATGATGGTCAAGTTATTGTGTAACACCACTTGGCTATAAGACCAGTATCCCTGCAGATTATTTCTCTCTTCTTCACTTCTTGGAGCATTGAATACTACACCCGGGGGTATCGGAATCATTGACGTTCTCTGAGGTTGTGGAGGCTGAGGCTGTGGATGTGGCTGAGGCTGGGCAGGTTGCTCCTCTTGGTGGTGCCTCTCATATTCCCTCACCATCCTATAGACATATTCCCTATTGATCCTACCTCTAGGATGTGTCAATAACTCTAAAGGACCAATTGGGCAACCCGCTATGGTGCAAAGATGGTGAATTAGACTAGGGGCGTAAAATATAGGTCGTCCCGACCTTCCACTCTCTAGAAACCCTTGTCTAATCAAGTGACCAATATTTACTGGGATCCAGTCATAATGGCATAGATTAAGAGTACCTTGTCTTTCTGGATAAAGCTCAATGCGTTGGACCCCCAAATACGGCTACTCTAATGAAATAAAACCACAACTTAGCCACTAATGAGAGTCCTTGATGAGGAAATTTCAATTCCATACCAAAAGAAGCACTCATAACCCACTCAACCCTCCTATCACAAATGGCATTTTTGATTGCTTCCATGTCCTTATTTTTATTGTTCAAAAATGCCAAATATTGACTAGAAGTTACAGGAGGTATGTTAAAGTACGCATTAATCAAATCTGTACCAAAATCTACCAAAACCCCCCCGTATACGTACCTTGCCATCTTCTAACTCGCTTAAATTGCAATGAAATTCCTTGACTAATTGGGTAGCTCTGGGGTCAACCTGAACATTAAAACCCTCCTAATGCCTCGACCTAATTTGCTCTTCTATATCTCTCCTAGAGCCTTCGTAAATACCCCAATGCATGGTAAGGTCAAAGTTCCTCTCTTTAATTACCTCGTGCTTCTCATTACTCTTAAAAAGTTGTTGAGCCCTATTACTCGAGAATTGAGGTTCAAATTGATCATCATTTAATGGTGGTTCTCCCCCAATGGTTGTTCCGAACTCCCTTCTCCACTTGTCCCCTCTTCGGATTTCTTTTTTCTCGAACCAGTCCCTCTTCCTCTCATTCTCACCCTTCTCTCAGCACTACCATAAACCCCTCTCGTCATATTCTAAACACAATTCAATCCAATTCACAAAGCTAACCGTTAAGCAAAATTCAACACCAACAATTCACAATCCAAATTTTCATAAATTGTTAAAATAGTTCAACTCAAATACAATTGAAACCAAGAATTTTAACAATTGAATAATTCAAAATTCTTCTAGTAAAATTTAGCACCAATTACTTTCCCATAAGCCACTAATTCAATCCCAAATTTTGACAAATTAATCCACCAATTCCACACTTGTCTTCAAAAATGACTAATCACAACTAATAATTCAAAGAAAGATATTACCCGTTCTTTTTGGAGTTGAAATTTTTCCAAGAATTGCCCTTTGTAGAAATCTTCTTTGGAACCCAAATTCTTCTTCAAGTCTTCAATTCAATAAGATGGTTGCTTTGATGTTCCTATAGAAAAACAAAGTGAAATTAGTGGTGGTTATGGAGTTTTTTGATGAATTTTGGTGAAGAAGAAAGAAGAATTGGGGTATTTGGGGTTAGGGTTTTCAAAAGAGAGAAGAGAAATGGAGAGGTTCTATGAGAAAAGAAGAAAGGATTCATCCTTTTAAAAAGTTTCTGGAGTTCGAGACCGCGGTCTGGAAGTTTTGAGATCGCGGTCTGAATTGAGTGAAAATAAGGCATTGTAGAAGTTCAGAGTTGAGACCGCAGTCTCAAATTTTTGAGATCGCGGTATCAACTCGGCCACAAAATAGCCTTTACAGAAGTTCAGAGTTGAGACCGGGGTCTCAAAAATTTGAGATTGCGGTCTCAGCCAAACTTTTGCAAAGTGAAAATTTTTTTTTACACTTAGCCGAATTTGCTTCACTCTTGACCATTTTTTTGCATTTGCAAGGATAACCTACAAACACAAAAAAATTCACAAATTAGGATGACAGATGTATAATTTTCAATCATTCTTTAGCACCATTTATTCAATTCAAAAACTCAATATATATATATATATATATTTTCAAACCAATTCATGCAAAATCAAGACGATTAAAAATCACACTAAAGAAAGTAATGAGAACTAATTTAAAGACTTGGGTTGCCTCCCAAGAAGTGCTCTTTTATAGTCATTAGCTTGACTATGGCATGACCCTCATTCTAAGTAATTGAGGATGAATGATCCTCCCTTCCCTTTTGGTTTCCACGAAAAAAGTTTGATCCCCTTTTTCTTCATGATTAAAGCTTGATTTTCGGGTTTTCCATTTACAAGTCCTTTCTTTCTAGCCTTAGCCATTGCTAGTGCCCCAATTAACATTTTCAATTGTTTCTCAAACCATTTTCTTTTCTTTTTATGCCTTCTCAATTTCTTGATATCACCATTGTGCTTATTCTTTGCAAAACTCTCTTCATTCTTCATCAACACACATCTTTCATCGGGTCGTTTCTCTTTCAATCAAATCTTCATTTCTCAGATTTTCCTTTATTTCCAACACTTGCTTGAGCGAATTGACTTGGCTAACTTCATTTTCCTCTTCATTTGACCTAGCAAGGATAGAATTAAGAGATTGATTAGCACATTTCTCTTCAACAATGGGAATATTGTCATTATATTAAAACACATCAAATTCAATTGATTCATTTCAGCTCGTAAGATCAACTTCCGTTTGTGCACATCAATTAATGCATGAGCGGTCGACAAGAAAGGCCTCCGTAAAATCAATGGAATCTCACTCTCTTCACCCGTATCTAGCACAAAGAAATCAATGGGAAATACCAACTTTTCAACTTGTACAAGCACATCTTCCAACAAGCCATAAGGTTTCCTCTCGGATAAATCCTCCACTTGAAGTGTGATATTAGTTGGCTTGACATTGTTGATCCCTAACTTTTCATAGATGGCCTTTGGCGTGATATTTATGATTGCCCCCAAATCACAAAGTGATCGATGCCACGTTTTTCCTCGGCAACATTCACCGGTATCATAAAACTACCGGGATCCTTGAGTTTAGGGGGCAACCGCCTTTGAACAATGGCACTACATTGGGCATCTAGGCATACTTTCTCATCATCATCCCACTTTCGCTTCCTTGCCAAAAGATCCTTCATAAAACGAGCATAGTTGGGCATCTTGGTGAGGACATCAATCAAAGGAATGTTGACATTAATCTTTTTCAACATATCCAAGAAATGGGTGAATTGCTTCTCTTTTTTCTCCTTTCTTGGATCAATGAGTCTTTGAGGGTATGGCGCTTTTATTGATGGATCTATCTTCAAAGGTTCCTCCACATGCTTCTTCTTGGATACCTTGATCTCATTCCTTTGCTCCTTCTTGGCTTCATCGTCAACTACTTCTTTTTCAATTTCAACTACCTTGGACTTTTGCTCTTTGCTTCCTTCCTCCATTTTTTTCTTCTCCTTAGATTCAACCAATTCTTTTCCACTCCTTAGGGTTATGGCATTGCATTGCCAAGTCCTTGGGGTTTGGAATAGTATCACTAGGAAATGCCCCAATAGGTTTGTCATTATTCAACCTTGCCCATTGCCCCAATTGAATCTCCAAATTTCTTGTCGAAGCCTTCAAATTCTCATAATCTCTTTTATGCTCTTCCGCTTTCCTATCCAATTCCTTTCTCAAATACTCGGCTTCTCTTCTCCAACCTTCTTCACTCAAATTATCTCTAGGAGCATATTGATCATGGTACATGGGTTGGAAAGAATTTACATAATGGAAAGGAGGTCTTTGTTGTTGGTTTTGGAAAGAAGGATTGGGGAAATTTTGATATGAGTTGGGTTGGACATTTCTTTGATGTGGTGGTTGATACGGTCTAGATGAGGAATTCGGGGCTTGAGTGTGTTGGTCATTTTGAGGTGGTGGATTTGGTTGGTAAGGAGAGTTGGATTGGTTGTTGGTATTACTCCATGAGAACTTTGGGTGATTCCTTCAAGACGGATTATACGAGTTCCCATAAGCTCGACTGGATTGGTTCCTTGGAAATAAAGATTGATTAGTCACATAATTGACTTGCTCATTAGGCCCCATATGGCATTTCACAATTCCCATTGGCATGGCCGCCTCCACAAAAATCACATGTCATGCTTGGTTGAGTTGGAGAAGAAGTCATAGCATTCATACTACTAGGTTTCCCTAGATTCTCCAACGCCTTTGCCATGTTATTCATCACATTCATGAACATGCTTTGTTGAGCTAAAAGGGCGTCTTGCATATTAAGATTCAACGTTCCACTACTTGCATTTGCTTGATTAGCTTGATGTTGAACCACCGGTGGAGTTATCGGTCCATGATGGTAGTGGTTGTATGCCATCCTATTTAACAACTCCTGAGCTTCTTTCGGTGTCTTGTATGAGATAGAACCGTCGGCGGAGGCATCTACGATGGATTTCGTCTCTTGAAGTAGACCATTATAGAACGTTTGAACTTGAAGCCATAAAGGAATGGCATGATGTGGGCATTTTCTTTGATATAACAATTCTTTGAATCTTTCCCAATCTTCCCCAAGGCTTTCACCAACATCTTGTTTGAATGATGTAATCTCATTCCTTAATTTAGCGGTTCTTGCGGGAGGAAAATACTTCGCCAAGAATTCTTGAGCTAGTTGGTTCCAAGTGGTGAATGTTCCTTGAGCATGGGATTGCAACCACGACTTCGCTCTATCACGAAGAGAAAAAGGAAATACCCTCATCTGAACACAATTCGGATGTACTCCATTAAACTTAAATGTGTCCAACACTTCCTCAAAATTCATAAGGTGAGTGTATGGGTCCTCATTTGGTCCACCTCCGAACATAGCATGGGCTTGGAGCATTTGGATTAGGCCGGGCTTAATTTCAAAATTGTTGGCTTGCACGGGCATCCGTGCAATGCTTGAGTTCGCCCCATCAAAATTTAGTAAAGCATACTCCCTCAATGGCCTTCCATTCCCATTCATGTCATTTCCATTCCTATAGCCACCCATTCCGTTATTTCCACCTACCTCTTCTTCTTTCGTTCACCATGTTCACATTCCCTTGTTGAGCATTAGCATGTGCCATTTCTATCCTTTCTTGTTCTTGTTGCACCCTTCTCAACCTTCGAATTTGTGTTAACTCTTTCTCCTTTTCCTTGTCTAAGCAAATGAATGGCTCTTGAGTACTTCTTACCATGCACTACACAACCAAGGCAAATAGTCAATTCCACAAGATAACCAAATCAAACATAAAAATCAAAAAAATTAAAAACTAAATTAAACAAATCAAAAGTGCTTAATATGCATGACCCATAAAGCGCTTGATATTGCCAAAAACCAAAGACAATCCTCGGCAACGGCGCCAAAAACTTGATGCCTCTTTTAACACCCTAGTTTTAAATCAATAAAAACACCTAAATCCTATCACTAACTAGGTGGTATCCCGCAAGTATACGGTTGTCAACTAGATCGTTCCCACAAGGATTGTCGATTGCAATTACCAAGGTTTTTAAAGGTAAATGTTGTAGTTCAGCTAAATCAATTAGTGAATGGAAGAACTATTCTAATGGAAGCTATAACTTCAATTCTAACTTAATTTAATCTAACTAAGTCTAAGATTTAGAACAAGTGCATAAATCAACTAAAAAAACCATAAAGCAATAAAAATTAATCACTAAAGCATTCATTTCTAAAGTAGAAATTAGGAAAAGATCAACTAGGAAATTGAATATTTTTGGATTTTTCAATTGAAATTAAGGAGACCCACTAAGAATTAACTAGAAACTAAAGCTAGAAATTGAAAATTCTTAAATGGAAAGCAAGAAATTGATAAGAACACCAATTTTACTAAAAACCCTAAATTAAAAGCAAAGAAATTTTTACTAAAGTAGATGAGAAAGCAATTAAAAATTGTATCTACTTGAAGCTTACGAAAAACCCATTACGATGATCTAATAGAGATGTAAACTTGACAAGAAATTGAAAGAAGATCTAAGATGAAGATTAAGAGATAATTGTAACTTGAATGTCTAGTCTAAACTATCCTAATCTATCTAGAATTATCTAAAACTCCCTATTCAAACTAACTACTCCTTTTCTCTCTCTACTACTTAGCTTAAATAGTGCAGCATTATACAAGGCAAAAATTAGGGTTTTTGGGCTGGAAATTACAAAATTGCCCTTAAAACTTAAAATTTAGCCAGTTGAGATTGCGGTCTGGAAGTTTTGAGACCGTGATCTCAACTCTAAAATTTTAGCACTAATTCCCGAGTCGAGATCGCGGTCTGGAATAGTCGAGACCGCGATCTCGATTCTCCTTCCAGCAATCCTCAATTCCTCCATTTTGCAATTTAGTCCCTTGAGCTTTGTTCCTTCCAGCTTCTAACCTTTAATTTTTAACCTGCATAATATTAAAACCATTAAGCACTTAATTAAACTAAGAATTTAACAAAAATTATCACAATTTATTCAAAAACGAAAATATAAATACATATGAAAGAAATTAACTAAAATCTTCAACTACTTACCTAATTTTATGTCTTATGGAATTTAAACTATCAAAATGCTATAATTTAGAGGAAAATAACTCTAGTTTCCTAGAGTTATCAATATCAGACCTACCTTCATCTCAAAGTCATAAGCTTGAATAGGATGTGGTACAATACTAGACTGTGATCCTCCAAAAGCAAATCTGTTATCGTGCGGAGGTAAGCCTTGGCCATTGTCCTCATACTTTCCATCATTTTCTACTCACTAATGGTGAATTGGTGGCATCTCTTGCTATCCTATAGGTTGACCTGAAACCCATGGTCAGCCATGTCTACCTGCTGCTACTATAAAGCCTACCTTCTTAGCTACCTAAAAGTTCTATCAATTTTAAGATCAAACTCGACAAGAGTCCAATCAGACCTGAGCATCTACTATCAACCACAAGGAAACATTACAAGCACCACATTAAATAACACAATGACCAATAGAAAATAATTAGAGTAATGGATTTCCAAAAAGTAATAAAAATAAAATTTAAAAAAAAGTTAAAATCTAAAGTAGGAAAGATTATTTTAGCGTCTCAATATTGCCACTACATTCCCTAGCAATAGCACGAAAAATTTGATTTACGCTAGACAAGTTATAATTCCTTATCCCATACTTCAACTAAAAATTACACGTATACGGTTATTAGTGTTGCAGTGTGAATAAGGATCGATCCCACAAGAACTGGTATAGGTACTGAGATTCTAGCACAATTTCTATTTAGATGAGTTGTTTGCAAGGATTCTAGATTCTAAAAATAAAAAAGTAGAAATAATTTAAAGACCAAAAATTGGAAAACAACTAAATTAGATTGAAGCAATAGCAATAGAAAAAACTATTTAAACGCAAGGTTAGTCATTATCCAGGGTCAATCACATCTCATATCAATCAATTAATTGAATTATAATTAAGGGAGATTCTATTCCCATATTTCAATCTAGCCCCGAAACAATCAGTAATTGAATTCTATCAAATTAATTAACTAGGGTTCGAGAAAGCATCTCTAACCTACCTAACCAATTTATACAGTCATTAACCTTCTAGAATTCAAGCTTATTTTGAGCAATACTCGGCAATTAGCTAATCAATTTCATTAGCCTGAACTAGACTAAATAGCCTAATAATTTAACACTGGTATATGAACGACATTCAAAAACCTTATTCTCTCAGCCAACCTAACCAAAACTAAGGTTAGCTACTCCTCAGAATTGTCTGGACTATTAATATAATATATTAACTAATCCTTGATTAGATGATCTCATGATTAATTGCATTACTCGGACACAAACCCTAACTACTTTAGCAATTAGTGATCTGTGAGAACAAAAACAACTTCATTGAATGACTGTAAGCATTTTAAACTGAGAAACTTATTTAAGAAGAACAATTGAAATTAAAATAAATAAAAGACAAAATACTAGAATTGAAATAATTGCTAAAATGCTTGAATTAATTCTCTTGAATCCACATGTTAAAGAGTTAATCCCAAAAATTGAAAACTGATTAACCCTAGATGTTGTTCAAAGCCTTAGCCGCAAAGACTTTGAAAAAGAAGTATGAGAATCGCCCCCGTTGAGTGTACAGTAATATCTTACCATGTCAAGGCTCAGTCTGACACAACCGCTGTCAGCGAGTTGATTTCCTATTTACCATGCACTGTCAGCAGCTCAATCACTAACTGAGAGTAAATGCCGTACATTTGCTACTGACAGCAGCTATGGTTCTATTTCAGCCACTGATAGTGGCTGATTAGATGTGGTCTAGTCTTTGTCAACGACTGGGCATTTCTCAGGATTTCTTCTTTTCTTTTCTTTGCCATTTTTAGCTTCTTGCCACGCTGCCAATTGACCATTTTGCCCCTAACTTACCTGCACATGACACGAGACAACATAAATAGATAACAGTAACAAATAAGTAGACCTTTAATTATAAAAATAATTTAAAATTAAATAACGACTATAACATCCTAAACATAGCATAACTATCCCAAAACATGACAATTGAGACTAAATACAGTGAAACTTGGCAACAAAAGACGCATAAAAACAACTCTATTCAATTAATATTAGAGTTGTCAATACCCGTCTCTAAATCACATAAAGCTCTTTTATTAAAAATATCGCGAATGGTACAAGGTATAGTATAACTTCTTGGATCTTTACTTTTTGGAGGTAGTATGCTTGGTAGTTTTTAATTTCTTACTTTTGCATGCTTTAACATTTCTTCATTCTCCGGTTGCTTTAACATTGCATGTATATTAGCAAACTTCTTGCTATTTTTGTGATCGTCCAACATGCTCAATGCCTAACTATGACTTGTGTAATCATCCAAAATACCAAAACAAACTATATCTTTTATGTTTCCCAAGAATTAGATAAATGGGTGGAATATGAACTAGATTCTTGAAAAGACTTTTGATAATCATTCGACAATCTATGCCAAATTTCCATCCTATGATCACTCTTTTAGGAATTAGCTCAATGTCCTCATTCTTCAACAACGTTGTCAAATCTTTTCCTGGTATACAACAATTAAGACTTACCCAATTGCCATCTAAGATTATCTCACGATCTAGTTAATGATACTTGCATTTATCACCTTGAATACCTCTTTTTTCGTCATCCCTTTACATATTTTGCTTAGGCTCTTTTTGTGTTCCACGAAAGGTTTGGTTATGGCCTTACTCATGACTATTTGAACTACAAAACACTTCTCATCTTGGTTAGGCCTTTTTATAGCTTTAAAAGCTTTAAATGTTACCTCCTCATTGTTAACTTTCACGGTAAGTTCACCTTTCTAAAAAGTCAATGAGTTTCTACTTGCAGCTAAAAATAGTCTACCAAGAATTTTTGGAATATTTTCATCCTTTTCAAAATCAAGAGCAATAAAATTTGCAGGAAATATAAATTTTCTTCTCTTACCAACACATGCTTAATGATTCTGCTTGGATGTGCCAATGAGCGCTCAGCAAATTAGAGGATCAGCGATGTTGGTTTGACTTCACCACATTAATTTTCTAAAAATAGAAAGATGCACCAGATTTAGGCTATCACCAAGATCTCATAAAACTTTACCTATGATTTAATTGTGTTGTGATTGTACCTGGTATAGTAAAGCTTTCAACATCTTTTAGCTTAGGTGGTAGTGGTTGTTTTTAAAATTGTCCAATTGATTTGTCATCATCAGAAAGGGGGAGATTGTTGGACCCCAGTTACGATAATCATGTTTTGATGATGACCAAATTGTACTAACGGCTTGAAAACAAGTGTACAGAAAAATAGGAAGGCTCGGACGAAATTGATCATCCGAACACAATAAAGAAAAACAACCAAAAGTTGAACAACACCTTATCGACGATGAAAAGCGTCCGAAAGAAAGGAGCTCAGACGCAAGGGAGTGTTCGAAAGATGACCAGACAACACCAAAGAAGAACACATCTTTCAGATGTAGATAACTGTCCAAAGAAAGTTCTTTGGATGCAAAAGACCATCCGAGAAAAGGAATCCGAAAGACAAAAGAATCGAATGTTGAAGACCATATGAAAAAATGAGCTCGAAATGAAGAAAATTTTTGTCGAAGCTCTAGTATTTGATGCATATGTCCATCCGAGACACTATTCATCAATCTATAGGATGCATATGACCGTCCGAGACACTGATCATGATGTTGTAGGATACATGATCAGAAGTTCGAACCACCGTCCGAACCCCTAACAACTAGTTTTTAATAGCTGGATTTTTTATCGTTGGAGCTCAAATTCAGCACATCTTTCATCTATAAAAAACCCAAGGATATCCAAATGATGTGTGGAACTACTACATTGAATACTAACACTAGTAACAGCTATTTGTGGAGAAATAGGCTAAAATATTGTGGGTTGTATTGGTTTGGGTAGTATAGTTCTATTGGCTCAACTAGAGGGAATTAGTGTGAGCAAAAATAGACTACTGCGTTATCTTCAAGTGTAAGAGTGGAGGGATAACAAGTGTACAAAAGTGAGGTTGTAATGTAAAACCCTCAACTAGAGGCACTTTGTTGGTGCAAGGGTGAGCCTACTTTGTGTACAAGAAGGTTAATGCCTCACCTTCCTTGATGAGAGGCACACTACTAGTGGATGTATTCCAACCTTGAATAGCTTGGGAGTTTGATTTGATATTCTTTACCTCAATCTCTTTATTTGTTCATTAAGCTTCAATTGTTAAATATTTATCTTTGATCATTTGTACTTAAGTGATCATTTGTTGCACAAAGTTTACATTTTCATTAAGCACTTCAAATGGTTTATTTTTTGAGACAACCTAATTACCCCCCTCTTAGATTGTTCTTGGGCCAACACATTAGCAAGATGGAAATTAGAATAAAAAACTTAAACTAGCCACATCTTACAATTTTGTATATAATATGCTAGATCATGGAATAATTTGGGTATATGTTCTTTTATTCTTTAATTGTCATGAGAAAAATAACCTGAATTGAGTGCATAAGTTTAATTGGACAGGTTAAGGAATAAAAAGTCATTCTCAAGTAAACTACTACCAAATGATGAGTGTTCTTAGTTTTAATTTTAATAAATATGTCTATAATGAACTAAATGCCATGGCGTGATATGATGGAATTTTTGAGACATTATCTGTTAATTAATTAATTGAGTTTTATATAAAATGAAGTTCTCAAATATGGTTAATCCATTTGTGTAATACTTACTAGTGCATGAGGTACATTTGGTTGTGTACTTTATGCGTCAGAAAGTTTTGGCCCTTTTCCAAACATGGGTTAGACATGTCGATCCAATAACGGACTTGGTCAAAATGGTTTGCCTACTATTGTTTTGCAATGAAACACCTTGGACGGGACGATTGTCGGTGTTTTCGGCGTGTTATATTCTTTCTGTACTCTCGAGTTTACCAATCTTGTTGTGGCCACTTGGAGTTGAGCTTTATGGCTGGAGATGTATTATTTGGAACAAATTTATTTGAACATGGAGCCAATTTATTAGCTTGGTGAATAAGAGATACAGTCTCAATTCGAGGCCAACCGTTTCTACCACTATGTGAATTCTACTTTGCTCCATGTTTATTTATTACTTCGCTACCTTGGATTGTTTTAATTAAAATTGTACATGAAAATATTGTTAATGAGAAGTTTCCTTGCTGTGCTTAGTTATTTATATTGATATAGTTAATAGCATAATGCATATAAATCCTAGTTTTGTAGTTGATGGATTATAAGTTTGTACTAGTATGGAAGTTGTATTTTTTTTTTTTACGTTTTGATAGTAGAATGGAATGTATTGAATACTAAAGTTTTTTTTAAGATATATGTATAGTCGAAGTTTTGATTTCCAGTCTTGATTTATGTAATTTTATTATTCGGTCTTGGTGAGAGCTAAACAGGTGCTCAATTGGTTTTTAAGAGTTAAAGACCTAGTTAGGGTGTCATCCAGGAAAAACTCTAATTCAACCAAGTCACCTATTCAGGCAAATATTCCTAATTAAATTAGGATTTAATTTCACATTAGTATCTACTGTCTTTTATTTTATTTGGATAATTCATAAGGACAAAAAATCAATCCATATTAATTTTGTTGAGTTGATTTTAAGTCTTGTGTTCCAATCCTGAACTACCATAAGTCCTGGGAATTGGCAAGTTGTTGTCCTAGTGTTGGTAGGACTTATGTGTAGGGTTTAGGGGCTAATTTTCATATTACTTATGCCCCTACAACCAAAAATACTCAATCAACTATTCAATAAAATTTTGTGAGAAAATTCTCCCAACTTGTCCTCCAAAGACTTGTTGTATTTACAAGAGTGATTCTTGTAATTACCAAGAATGCTATTCGTTCTTATCTTATTACAGACACGGGAATGATATCTAATATAGTTGAGAATAGAGACTTTGAATTCTTGATTTCTATCAAAGGGTTTAAATCCATCAAGTTGAGTTATTTAGGCATTACTTGGGTTCTGCATCAATTCCAGCCTCGTTAGTTCATTTGCGGGATTCACATTATTATAATCTACCTTTATACCTTAGCCTACGATACAGGCTTTAATGGCCTATTTGATCCATGGTTTGATTTCATTTGTATTAGTAAGTATTTTGTACTAATTTTTTCCATCATGTTTGTTACTTGCTGATACTTTTGTTCAATGAGTTTTTCATGGTCAGTAAGATGAGTGATATCCACCTTCATGAGTGGAGGGACAAGCACATTCTTGGTGATTTGGGGTTAATTATCAAAGTTCTCTTATCTACATTGAATAAAGTTAATGTCGTTTGTGTCTTTGTTAGCTTTGTTTTTCTCATGAATAGCAAAACTTCAAGTTGGAAGGTGTGATAATCCTAAGAAATTAGGGTTATTCCTATAATTTTTATACGAATTTTGCACTAGTTTCAATTTTTTTAGAGTTTGTGTTTGTTTTTGTGGATTTTTGTTTTTAAGCGTTAGATTTTGTTTAGAGTAGTGTTTTCGTATTTATTTAGTGTTATTAAACTAACATTTATGTATTTATTTGTTTAGGATTGTGTTTAAATTGTTTACCTATATCTTACAGGAGTTAGAGTTCTTAATGCGTGCTCTTATGCGGTTTTGTTTATCATTTATTCAGTGTTTAGTTGTTTTTTTTAAACAAATTATAAGATATTAATGTACGTTATTATTTTACAGTCATGTAGTAACCAACAGTGCGTCAATGGGCCATCGGACAAGCATTTTAGAGGAAAACAGTGATATCGCGCAAAATTGTGAAGGGTCACACTGACTGCGAGTGTCCATGACTTAATCAACTACTGATAGTGGTTTGAATAGAATTATACCTATAGCCAATGGGTGATTCAAGGAAAATCAACCATTGACTGTGGCTAGGGTGGCTCAGGCAAGCCGTTACACGATTTTGACGATTTTTAGACTTTTAGGTATTCATTTTGGGCCCTTAAATATGCTTTTTGAAGCTTATTCGGGGCCCTTCCCTTTTGTAACTCTTAGAAACTGTTGATAAGGGTATTTAGGACATCAAAATCACATTCTAGTTCAGTTTCCCCCTTAGGGAATGCAAATTAGAGTAGGGCTTTATTAGTTTAAAGAAGAGTTGAAGAAAAGGTTCAAGATTGACAACCGTGACCGAAAACTTGCCATTCTTCATTATTCAGAAGCTGTTTTTAGCTTTCTTAAATCTTTATTATCCTATTTAATTCAATGTTTTTTTTTGTGTTTACACTTTCATTCTTGTTCTAAATAGTATGGGTTAATGTTAGATGGTTCCAATTCTATTGGGTTATGATTAATTTGATCATTAATTGGAATAATCAATTAATTGGCTAATAATTAACATAAATAGAAAGTTTTAGAGATTAATCACCACTAGAGTTAGTTAGGTTGGCTGAGGGAATAAATGTTGTGATCCTGGATAAGCAGAGAACCTTCTATCAAGGGCTATATAAAATTGTTAATGAAGTAGCCGAAATCATCCATGGTGAACGACCATGATGTTTGGTTTGGTCGTGGTGTTCTTGAAGTTGTTGCTATCTTGAAGATTTGAATGTTGGACAAGATTCATCTTTTTTTGTGAGGAAAAAATTCTTTCTTTTGGTCTTAGGATTAGGACTTTGTTGGGATCGTCGCTTGAGCAATAGTGATTGTTCTAACCAACTAGTAAGACAGTAGTTCTTTCTTGATCAATTCTTGCTTTTCTTTGTTTGTTCTTTTGTCTTTTCTTCGTGTTTTGCTATCTAGTTTGTGTGACCAACTTTGGATTCCGTTCCTTGGGGTTTTCCTGCCTCACTTGATCGCCGGGTTTCATCGCATCCAGTCTAGATTACGCACGGGGTCCGCATAAACTTGGTATCAAAGCTTGTCCAAGTCTACTTAGGTCTTTTTGTTTTTCATTTTAATTTTTAAGATTTTCTTTCTAAGAAAATCATATCTTAGATTTTCAAAAAAAAATCATTACTATTCATAAATTACTATTCATCAGTAAAAAAAATGTACAGTATTGAGTCTCAAAATTTACATTGTTGATCATGTGATTTGTTCTTATCATGCCATACCATATTCCTTAATTGTCTGTCAATATTCGGTGTTGCTACTTCTGCATTCTTATTGACAAAATAAAAAATTCCAGTCGTAGTTGTTCTTGTTCTTGCTTCTTCATTGCTTCTTATTGAGACCATTGATGCTACCAATATTTTTTTTTCTTTTTGAAAAAACAAAATAAGGTGTTCTTGGCCAAATTGGAAAAGAAGCGAGAAAAAAAAGTTTGGTCGGAAGTTTAAAATATTAATTGTTGGCTGAAAGATTAAAAAAAAAGTAGAATAAGCCATAAGATGAAAAAGAATGAGGAGGAAAATTTTTTTTTGGGGTTGGCCAATTGAATTCTTTGTATAGACTACTATTTTTTTTTCCTAATCGAAAGGGTTTTAATTCTTACCTTTTTTTCCTAATTGTGCTTGTTGATCCTATTTGGAATTGGTTTCTTGGCCTAATCCTATTTAGAATTGCTTTTTGGTCCTAATCCAAATTGAAATTAGTTTCTAATCCTAATCCTAATCGGTTTGGAAAACTCTAGTCCAAGTTGCCTAGGAAACTTATCCCAATCCCGGTTGGACTTGGAAAGCTAACCCTAATCATAACAGAATTTGTATTACTTACCCTATGCCAATTAAATTAGGAAATCCACCAACCCATTTAGAGACTTTCTATTTTTGTAAACTTTATATTTTTGGAAACCTACAATTTTTGGAAACTTTCTAAATCAAGGCCCACTTTCCAAATTTGTAATTCTTTTCAAAAGCACTTAATTTTTGTTGGTTCTTTTAATTTCTTAGCTAGTCTTAAGTGCTTTGTTATTTGTTCTTGTGTGCTTAGATTCGTATTTTGTTTGGTAAATTTACTTACTAATTTCTTATTTGCTTTCTATACCTTTTGTTGCTTCAAGTAGTCTTAGATATTTTTTTCTCTCTTGTTCTTTGAAGTTTAAATCCAAAAGTTTAGTGTCTATTATTTGACACTGACCCGTTACTATTTGATATAATTTTTTTTTTTTTTTTGCCTTCTAACCAATTAAGTGCTTAAGAAATAATTGGAGCTTACTAGGGTCCTTGTAGTCTTCCAAAGACTTTGAGAGTGAACTAAAGAGAAGAAAAAGGTTGTCGTGAGATTATTTGAGTGATAAAAGCCTTTCCACTGAGGGGTATACATGAGGGATTAAGTGATACAACTTGAGTGAATTACTCTCCAAAGAGTAAGGCCAGCTGGTGGGGAAAATTATAATTATTCTTCTCTGACACTAACTACATTGTTTTGTGAGATTTATTTATGATATCCCGTAGGCTAGAAGAGACTTTCTTCACTAAGCTTCCTGTGAATGAAAAGGCTTATGGTACTGTAATTGATAGTAGCGTATGAGCTAATATGGAAAGTACATATCTTATTGAAAAGCTGAATTTCCCTACTTTGCCACATCCAAAAACATACAAATTCCGATGGTCAATTGAAAGTGAAGTGTTTGAGGTAACTGAGCAAGTTATTGCATCCTTCACTATTGGTAAGTATTCTAATAAGGTAGTTTGTGATATAGCACCTTTGCACACGTCATTTACAACTTGGTAAGCTATAGAAATTATCTGAAAAAAAAATTATGATAGCTATACTAAGAGGTATCACAAGTGTAAAAAGGGTAAAAGTTTAAATTTATTCTTACTTTTCCACAACATCAAATAAATGAAGAAAGATTAGAAATTCAAAGATAAATTCTTGAATGGAATAAAAGGTAAAAAGTAGAGTGGGAAAAGCCAAATAGTAGCTGAAAATCAAGATAAAAATTGTGTAAAGGCTTTCGTGATAGGCCTAAAGAGAATTTATTTTATCATGCCTAACTTTGATTTATATTTGTGTAGTTTTCTTTTTTATGTGCAGCCCTTCAAAGGTGTATGTCATGATCTACTGACCTCCCAATTGAGTACCTCATCAGATCCAACCAAAGCAAGGTAAGAAAGATATGGTAGTCAATACCCTATCTCAAAGGTATGAACTTATTTATGCTTTTGTGCTGAAATTCTTAGATTTGAGCATCTTAAGAAATTTTATGAATTTAATTCCGAATTTAGAATTATTTTGTGTACATTTCGTTTATTTGTTGAACAAAATTTATTCTCTTGACTTGATGGTCGTTTTGAACAGAAAAGGCATCCAAATTCTTGGACTTCGATTCCTATTTGTGGAGCATTGTTAACCTTAGTTGATAATAATTTGCATGCCATAAAATCTAAATTGAATTGTTGTGTTAGCATGCAATATGATTTTCAATATTTCACTTTTATTCAAAATACTTGGATAACTTTGTTAGATTGGTTAACTTCTTTCATGAATTCCGAATTTCAAGGAAAGTTAACTTGAAAATATTCAAATTTTGTCCAAGTCAAGTTAAGCTTTTGTTATGGCATGATAACTTGTTTGATTTTATTTTATATAGACTTGTCACCCAAATTTTTGTTTCTTACTTAGTTTTTAAACAACCTAACTTGTGTGATTAAGGTCAAATACTTTGTAAGAATGAAATCGTATCAATTTTGCCTCAGAACACTTTAACTACAATTTTTGTTTACAGTCAAATAAATTCAAATTTGTGTCGAAATCAGCGTTTTCTGGCAATTGGTCAAATTGTGCTTAACTTGTCAAAACATAATGATTTTCTACTTCAGTGTGCATACATTTGTTTAACTGTTTGGATCATTACTTTGCAAAAGTTTATTGTTTTCACAATAGTGCATGGCTTCAAGGCCTATCTTTTGCAAGTCTTGTGTCCCATTTGACAAATCCATGTTTTCCTTATCCAATTCAAATTCGTTGACGAATCCTTTCAAGGAGGGAAGAAATGATAGGATCCTAGATGAGCTGAGAAACTTCAAGCAAGGATTACATAAAATTCGTAATTAAGTAGTTGAAATCATCAAAGGCGACAATGATCATGATGTTTGGTTTGGTCATGGTGTTCTTGAAGAGTTGTTGTCTTGAAGATTCGAATGTTACCAAGATTTGAAAAGCTAAATTACTTAAATTCCAGAGTTGATTAATTAATATTAGGACACACTGTTTTTTGTTTGTGATCCCAATTATTTGTTTAAGGATTGTGTAAATTGGCTGGTTTAGGTATTTATTTAATTCTTAGTTTTTAGGCTCGTTAATTAGCCTTAATAAGGTCCATTTAGCCTTAATTCAAATTTTGGGGCTACTTGATAACTCTAGTAGTAGAGTTATTTTCCTCTAAATCATAGCATTTTGATAGTTTAAATTCCGATATTGGATAAGTAATTGAGGATTTTAGTTAATTTCTTTCATATGTATTTGTATTTTCGTTCTTGAATTAATTATGATAAGTTTGTGTTAAATTTTTAGTTTAATTAAGTCCTTAATGGTGTTAATATTATGAAGGTTAAAAATTAAAGGTTAGAAACTGAAAGGAACAAAGCTCAAGGGACCAGATTGTAAAAATGGATGAAATGAAGAATGCTGGGAGGAGAGTCGAGATCGCGGTCTCGACTGTTCCAGACCATGATCTCGACTCGAGAAATTGTCTTACTGTATTAGAGTCGAGATCGCGGTCTCAAATGTTCTAGACTGCGACCTCGACTCACTGAGAGTTAAGTTGTAAGGGCAATTTTGTAAACTTTCAGCCAGTAACTCCTGATTTTTTGCCTAGTGTAATATTAGACTATTTAAGCGTATGTGCTACTTAAAACTTAGTAAGAGAAAGTAGTTGATAGTTTTAGTTAGTTTTTAGATAGTTTAGGATAGCTTGAACTCCAAGTTTACTTATTTAATAGAAATTTCTCTTTAATTTTCTCTTAGATCTTCTTTTAATTTCTCGTCAAGTTCAAATTTTGATTAGATAATCGTAGTGGGTTAATCACAAACTTCGCGTAGATATAATTTTTATTCGCTTTCTTGTCTAATTTAGTAAGAATTTCTTTACTTTCAATTTAGGGTTTCTTAGGTAAATTAGGGTTCTTGATAATTTCTTGCAATTCTAGTTAGAATTTTCAATTTCTTGCATTAATTCCTAGTTAATTCTTTGTGGGTTTTCTTTATTTCTATCAAAAATCCAAAAATATTTAGATTTCTAGTTTAACTCTTTCCAATTTATAGTTTAGAAATGATTGCTTTTAATATTCAAGGTTTCTCATTTGTAATCCTTTTAGTTGGGTAATTTGCTTGCTTTTAATTTTAGTTCCTAATTTGGTTAATTTTGGTTAGAATTAAGTGCTTTCCTCTACTTGCTTTTAGTAGAATAGATTAACTAGTTTCTTAGTTTCGTAATTAGTTATTTTCACTTATTTACTTTTTTTTAGTTAATCTAGCTTTAATTTAAGTTTTTATCGCTTTTATTCAATTATGGTTTTTATTAGAATAGTTCTACCATCCATCGCTTGATTTCGCTTAACTACACAAGTACCAATAAATCTTGGTAATTGCCTTCCAACAATCCCTCCCTTTACTACTACTTGACAACCGTATACTTGCGGGATAAGCTATCTAGTTAGTAGTAGGATTTAGGTGTTTCATTAATTTATAACTAGTTGTGTAAAGGCATCACTACTTATGGCCGAACCCTAGCAATACTTTTTAGGATATTTTTAGTTAGTTCTTAGGACTTATTTAGCTTATAAATAGGACTCTACATGAACAAATTTTATAGCATGCTATTATCAGTAGAATTTGTCTCTTTCACGAGGAAACAAAAAAATCTTAGGATTAGAACTTTGTCTGGATCATCGCTTGAGCAATGGTGATTGTCTAACCGAATTAGAATATTGGTTCTTGCTTGATCAATATATGCAGGGGGTCAATTCTTACATATTATTGTTTGTTCTATTCAAGTCTTCTTGCATTCTTGCTGTCCAATTTGTGTGACCATCTTTGGATTCGATCCTTGAGGTTTTGGTGCCATACTTGATCATTAGGTTTTGTGGAATCAGTCTTGATTGCGCACAGTCGCATCATGAACTTTCTAGGAAATCTAACCTTTTTACCTAATTTGGATCGCCAAGAAATTTAAAAGAGTACCTAATTATATCTACTTGTAGCTATAAGAAATCCCAATAAGATTGACTAATAATGATCAAAACTTGCTAAAATTTAAAGTGTAGATCTAAGATGAAAATTAAAGAGAACTTTTATAATGAAAAGAAAACTTGATAGTTAAGCTACACTAAACTAACTTTGAAACTACAATTTTACATGAAATGCCTACGCCTACACTGTGTCCTTTGGTATGGTACAAGAGTTTAATTAAAAGGTTACTGTCACCAAAAGATTACAAGTGGCAAAATTTTAAACAGTTGGAACTGTGTCCATACTGCGGTATCACTTTTATACTAAAGTCGATACCACGGTATGGAGTTCTAAAAATGCCTTGTAAATTCTCTTCTATACCACGACATCATTTCACAATGCAAAATCGATACCAAGGTATGGATTGCTTCCAAGCAGCTTTGAATTGTCCTATTTTCCATTCATCCACTTTAATCTTCTATTTTGAACTCTATAGCTTTTTAAATTTAAACGTATAAAATTCCACAAAACCTAAAAAGTAATTAATTATGATAAAATTATCACTAAAATCATAATATTTACACAAAATGCAATTGCCAATATTAAATAAAAAAAAACCAAAGGAAAACACACAAATCTGATATAAAACTTGAAAATATTAACAAAAAGGAAAACAAAAATGGTGAACAAAACAAGAAGACGTACCAAATAAAACAACAACAAAAGAATATAACAAGAAAAGCAAACACACAAAACACCACCAAAAATACAACACAAAAAGTGAATAATGGATGTACTTTGAATAATTAGCTGACCTCTCAAAGGACCTAAAATAGTATATGACAATTGAAGTATCCAAACTTGTCACTCCAAGTTTTTCAATCTTTTCCCAACAAAAATGTTCAATTATCAACACAAGCTTTCAAATGAACACACATTATCCATAATATAAAAAAGTTTTCGTAACCAAAGTCCATTCAACTTAAACATACATTTGTTCAATTCAAAAGGATTACAAAGTTCTTCAACCATCTCAACGAGGCCACAAGAAAATAAAAGGATCATTACAATGGGGAATAAGACTTTAACTAGGAGTGAGTACAAGAATATCAAGATAAGTATTACAAATATTTCCTCCTCAACTTGGACACGAACCCCGCAGATAAACTGATGAGACCCGAAATCGATGTGGAACCCAAGAATGCCATTATTCAAACAATCTGACTTGAAAGATTCAAACCCGTTGACTAAGAATTTAAGAATCTGATGTATCTATTATCGATTGTACGAGATATCGACCCATTTTCTATGACATGAACCCGTAGTGCTCAAGATAGGCAGTCACAACAATCAATTTTGCAAAATACCCAAGTCTTTGGAAGACAAGTTGGAGAATTTTCTCACCAAGTTTTTTCTGAATATTGGTGAATGAATAATCAACTGGGGGCCTATTTTTCACGTAACAAGGGGCTGGCCTTACCCTAGCAAATAGGCCGAATAGAAATAGGAAACATCCTTACCAAATCCTAGTAGGCAAAGAATTGGAATACTAGACATAAAATCGGGCAAACTAATATTGATATAGGCTGATGTTTTCACCCCAAATAAAACAAAAGTACTATAAACAAATGCTACAAAATAAATTCTAATTTAATTAGTAATGGATGGTCGAATAGGGCCTTGGTCCAAATTAGGGTTTTTCTTGATCCCTTGTTGGACTAGATTGAGCTCTTTAGTTCTTGGGTTCGAAAACTCTGGGACTTGGATTTTATCTGGCCACTTATGCTTTAATTTGAAGAATTAAAATTTATGTATTAATAAAATGAGGATAGTCCAATCCAACTTAATCGAAAACTACGAATATGTTCTAGTCTTGGCAAGCTTGATTCCAAGCATTCTCTAGTTTTCATCTCTTAAACTTGGCACATCATTAGCCTATCCAGACTCGTATCATTCCCCCCCTCCTCAAAAGGATTCTTCCTCGAATCTGAACTTGGATAGAAAGGACCAACTTAAACATATTAGACAAAAATTTAAACAAATGATCTCACCAAAGCAAGAAAAAATGCAATATATACTACTCAAACACAAAGTATCAAACACCAATGTTAAAAATGGATGTTGGGAAAATGACTTGTGAAATAAAGACATCATGGAGTGCATAAACCCTAAATCATGAAGCATTTTTCTACAACTAGCAAATAAAAGAAAACTAGAAGATAATTTTAAAAGGTTGAACCAATCATGTTCAAAAAGATTGTCACATCACTTTAAAAATTGATTCATATCGAAAGAACAAAAGAACTTATGCACATTGTCATGTAAAAGCACATAATTATTGCCTCAAACGTTAATGAACTTAACGCAAAAATAATGCAATCATGAGGATTACAAATTAGCTCAAGAAATTCAAATGTACAAGGAGAATTGAAAACATTAACAAGTAAGGAAACAGACACACTATGAGTACTTAAAAAAAGTAAAATTATAAGAATTTGACAAATCAAAATTTCTAAGTTCTCCCTTCACAAAACCATTGGCACTTAAGTTCGAATGATGAATAGAAGTCACTAGAACATTGCACCTGTAAGGTGCAAATTTGAACTTTTCAATGTCTCCACTCGCTTCTTTGAATGGCCGCAGAAAAGAACTTGGAAGAAAATTGTTAGGCAACAAAAGATAAAAACTCCGAAAAACTTTTTCCTTGAGGAAGAAGTTCTCATTTTTGGAATTATCAAGCATTAAAGCTGATTTTTGCTTGGGATTATAGATAGCTTTCTCCATACAATCCTTTCGATTTCCAGCCAACAATTTAGCATGTTTGTCATATGATCTTTTAATGTAAATTTAATCTTTATGGACTTGAACAGCAAGCAATGGTTTAAGAATAATGTTTTTTTTCCTTTGTTCTCAAAACTATAATTTTTTGCAAATCCATCATGTGTAGCTTTCAGATCGTGTTTCCTTGGCCTACCTAACAAAATATGGCTAGTATGCATAGGCACCAGGTCACATAAAACCTCATCCTTATATTTTCCAAGAGTTAAAAAAATTAAGGCTTTCTTAGTGACTTTTAATTCACCACCTTCATTTAACTATTGTAACCTATATGGATGTGGATGTTCAGTGGTTGACAAATTCAATTTATCTAGCATGAGTTGGCTAGCTACATTCACGCTACTACTGTGATCAATGATCAAACCACATGCACGATTTTGAACGACACACTTAGTGAAGAAAATAGGAATTAGATTAGAATGTTGTACCTCATTTTGGCTATCGTTAGGTTGAGCATGAAGTGCTCCCAAAATCACCAAGGCGGGTTTCTTAGAAAAGTCTACCTCCTGCTCATCATTCCAAGCATGTTGGTGATTCCTTGACCTTGTACCTATATCATACAATTCTTCATTAGATTCATTGTCATTGGAATCATAATTGACATATGCACCTCGACAAGCTTGTTGGGCTCTATGAACATTAGGTTTAGCTTTACCAAATTGCTGACTAGGCTCATTTTGTCCCTTAGTTAATATCTCAAGAGAGTGTTGAATACTTTCAATAGACCTTACCATTTTGGCAAAACAATATTCCAAGGCATTAACCCTTGAATTTTCCCCTCCTTGAGACATGTTAAATTTGCAAAAACAAACTAAAATACAAGGAATTCAAGAATTAGGGTTACTAAGAACTAAGAAGGACCTCACGGCACTCCGTAAGTGTTTCCACTCAAATTTAAAGATGTCACACAATTTAGCACTTGTGTTTCACTTAAATCCAAGGCTTGTACCCTCTAATGAACTCACTACTCTTTCTTTTTTCTTCTCGTTTAAATTCTTCTCAAAGTCTTTCGTAGACTTGAAAGCACGAAGCTGGAACGACACAAACAACCAACACTTAGAAAATAATCAGTAGTTATAAACCAACGAAGCAAAGAAATAACAAAGTAATGGCGGATCAATTTAACAAAGAATGCATACTATGCACTTTAGAAAGTGAAACAATAAGAAAGCTATACAAAATAAGGTTTCGGGCTGGAAAGAATTAACCCCAGGGAACAAGGGTATTTTCGGTGCTCAACAATTTTTTTATGTAACCCAAGAGAAAAATATGGATAAAAATTGAAAAGAATATAAACAAATTTCAATAAAAAATTATGCCTTAGGAAAGTTGGAGAATTACAACACTTGACTTCAATTCCCAATAGGAAAAAGACCAGAACTACTTAGGAAATAGGAATTAGTGTAATCCGAGTGGAATAAGGATGGTCTCTTCAAATGAATGATTTATTCCAACCAAGACAAGGATTGGAAATACGCAAGAATACGGAACAAGGAATCACCACAAAATTTCTAATGCAAGGACTTGGAGACCCTAATTTGACTACAGTTGGAATTTGGCCTCTTTTCTCCTTTTTTTCCTCGACTATTTTTTTTATAGCCACAGGCACGAATTTCCGACAACAAAATATCTTCAAAACTTGGCACAAAATAGCAACAAAATTTGAAGCACAAGAAAATCGCAAACAAGGAAACCCAAGAAATGGTTACAGTTCAACGATTTTTGTTTTGGATTTTCTTAGAAAACATGCACAAAATTAGAAGCCAATCCTAGCAAAATTTAAATAAAAATATCGATGGGAAGAATCCAAAACAAAGCCTCAACTAGTGAAACCCTAAAAAAAAAATTTAGAAGTTTTAATTTTGAATTGGATTTTTTTTTTTTGGTCAGAAGAGCACAACAAGAATGTACAATATACAAACAAGCTGAATTTTTTTGGCAGCTTACGGATGAACAGTAACACTGAACAATAATGATGAACAATAACAACTTTTTTTTGAATAAAATAAAAAAACAGCAAGAAAACAATTTAAAGATGTATGATACAAGAAAACAAACTTGTTTAGGAGCTAAAACTCCAATACCACTCTGATGCGAACCCCACCGATAAACTAACGAGACCCAGAATCATTACGGAACCCAAGACCGCCTAAGCAAATATGACTTGACGCATTCAAACTCATTGATTAAGAAATCAAGAATCTAAAGTATCTATTCTCGACTATATGAGATATTGACCCGTTATCTATAACGAGACTAAAAGTGATAGTGTTCAAGATAGGTAGTCGGAAGAATCAATCTTGCAAAATACCCAAATCTTTGGAAGACAAGTTGGAGAATTTTCTCGCAAAGTTTTTCCTGAATATTGATGAATGACTAATCAGTTGAGGGTGTTTTCAACTTAATAAGGGATTGGCCAAACCGTACAAAATAGGCCTAATACTAATAAGACAACATCCTTGCCAAATCCTAGCAGGCTCGGGATTGGAATACTAGACATAAAACCGACTAAATTAATAGGTTGATATTTTCACCCCAAATAAAAAAAAAAAATCCTATAAACAAATGCTGAAAACTTAATCCTAATTTAATTAGGAATTGATGGTCAAATAGGCCTTGGTCCAACTTAGGGTTTTCCTCGAACCCTTCATTTTTTTGATCCCTTCTTGGAGCTCTTCAATTCTTTGGCTTGAAAACTCTTGGACTTGGACTTTATCGGGCCACTTATGCTTCACTTTGATGAATTGGACTTTATGTATTAATGAATTGAGGATGGTCCAATCCAGCTTGGTCATAACACTACGAATGTGTTCCAATCATGGCGAGCTTGAGGCCAAGCTTTCTCCAATTTTTATCTCCTGAACTTGGTACCTCCTTAGCCTACCATACTAGTACCAAACTTGTCGGAATACTAAAACGTAAAGGCTCATTTCTAGGACTTTGCTTCTAGTTACTCATCTTTAAGACAATCATAATAGCTATTTCAAAGGAACAACATTTGTGATTCTAGAATCCTATACTTGCATTATTTATATTCTAACGGCATATTTCGAAAAAAAAAACATTGGTAATGCTAGAATCCCGTACTCACCTTTTTCCTAATAGAAAAATATTATTTTTTTTCATGGATCTGAAGCAAGAAAGAGAAGTAAAGTGTAGATAAGATCATATCCAAACTAATCAAGCACAAGATGGAATAAAAATCCAATACACAAATGGCCTAAATCATTTCCATTCCTTTTAAATCAATTTTTCAAAATGATAAGTTAGGTAATATTTATGAATTGAATGAAAATACATTTCAAATGAACAAGTATGAAAATTTGATCCTCTCACTCTTTGAAATTGTTGGTACTACATGGTTTTTGAAAATTTTTATTTGTAAGAGAACTACACAACACACTAGAATCCTTGAATTGTTAAATTTAAAGAACTTAACCATATGGCATCACAAATCTAGTGTTGTCATCATTAAGTACCATAAACACTCAATTTTTCATCCAACATTTCACTACACATATATTTATAATCATGACAAGATACCATTCCATCAACAAGCAAATAACACCCCCAAACTTGTCAATTTATTCTAAATGTGAGTAAAACTCATCCTTCTACTCACCCAAAATAAAACAAACAAAGACAAACACGATCATAACTGAGAACATAAAAAGCATAACCAAAGAGTAAAGTCCTACCAAATTGGTCCAAGAACTCACTCAAAACTAAATAACTAAATTAAACCAAGTAATCATCATTGTAAGCCTAATGAAGTCAATCACACATTCAACCACAAACATAAAATCTACTTGGCCTTTACTATCCTTCCTCATCTAATTTATTCTAACAAAAAAAAAACTAAAGAGTAATATCCAAAATCTTAATAAAGTACAACTAATGCTAAGGAAATGAAAATGACAATGTTTCTCCAATCACTCAAAGATAATAATATAAGGAAATTGAGAATAAGTAGTAATAAGAGAGATGTCTTCGCCAAGCTTGCTTAGGCCTCATGGTTCGTCATTGGCTTCACTGATGTCATCAATGCACATTTGATTTTCATTCCCTGTTTCATCATAATGGCTTTCTTCAAAATCTTCTCCTTGAGCACCTCCAGTTCCTTGCATTTCCCCAGTTTCTCCTACTGGTTCCTATTGTGCTACTTGAATTATCCCCATATTTGATGAATAAAAGTATTGCCCCAAGGAACCCCATAATGCCAAATCGGTGATAGTGATTGATAAATCCATGAACTCGGTAGAGAAGGTTTGACATTAACTGCAATTGCACCCATGTTGTGATGGCTGAGCATTTGATTATATGTCTAGTAGCCATACAGTTCATTTTTATCCTCTTCATTCTGTGGTGCATTGAAGACATGGCCTGGTTGGAAAAGAGAAGGTTGAGAGAGAGCTACTTGAATTGGTGGTTCGATGGCAATTTGATGCCTCTTGAACTAACGTACAATGTTTGTAGTGCACATAATACTTATTTATGCATTTTCACTCATATGTTTGAGGCTCTCTTGGAAATAATGGACATCTTGCATCAACACAAAGAAATGAAATAGCTCAGGCAAATAAAAGCTAGTGCAATTGTTTTCCCCATTGGCTATAAATCTCATTGAATTAGCTTCCCAATATCAATTGGTATGCCGTAAAGAATTGCGTAAAAGAAACAAGCTTTATCTATCTAAACTATGCTCACAATAGTTGAACACCAAATTTTCCAACTCATAAAGTAAAACCAATTTTTTTGCAATCAAACGAAGACCATTGTGAGGCAATTTCAAATGAAAATCACCGGCGGCTTCATAATCCAATTTACATCTTGGTCACGTTACCGATTCTTAATGGATTCCATATTCTTCTTCGCCCTAATGAATGCTTTGTACTCATCACTCTGAACATTTGTCTAAATATAAAATGCACTGATTTTTCAGCAGAAAAGTCTAACAAGACATCTCGGACCCTATACTTCCAAATGTAGCATCAATCAAATTACATAAATTGCAATGAAACTCTTTCACTAGCTTAGTGTAGCCTGGTTATACTTTTTCATTGAATCGTCACCAATCTCTACCAATCAATTGAGCTTCTGATTCCAATCTAATGGATTCATAATTACCCCAATTTTTAGATAGATCATAGCCCTCTCCCTAATCACATTACTTTTTTGATAGGATTGAAAAACCACCTTGGCTTGATCATTAGAGAAATCAAATTGTCACTAAGCTAAATGGTTTCACTCGGCCCTTCATCCATTTTTCTTTTCTTCGAAGTCTCTCCCCTTTCCCTACTTATTTCTCAGAAAACACCCCTTGGCATGATTATCAAATAAAATCAACCAATCAAGCCAAATAATTTTCTCAAATGGACCTTCAAGCATAACTTCACAAAAACCGACTTTAATTCTTCAAGAACCCAAAACAATTCAACCAATTCCAATACAATTTCCAGCAAACCAAAATTTTGCAACAATATCCGCCCAATTTAATAGATAAAGCATAGTCAAAAAACCATTCAATTCCACAAAATCCAAGAAATTTCCCAAAAACAGTGCTCAAAATCAACATTTAATTACTTCAAAAGTAATTCCAAAACAAGAAAACTTACGAGCTTGAGCACAATTGAATGTCTCAAAATTTTATTGAATGAAATATTTTGAAGTGGAATTACCCTTGAAGCTTTTTAATTTGTCCTTGAATCTTGATAAGAACCCTTCTTCTTGCAAATCTCATAGTTAAAATTGAAGATTAGAGGTTTCAATTGGGTTACAATATGGTGGTTTCTGAAAATTTTTAAGAGGAGGAGTTTAAGACCGAGGAGAAGAAGATGGGGTAGAGGCTAGAGTTTTAGAATTGGATTTATGCATGAAAAGTGCTGAAATTGGCTATTTATTCTTTCTATCTAGGGGCCGATACCATAGTATCATTTTTGAACTGGATTTTGATACCATGGTTTTGAGGGTAAAATAAGCCTTTTGGTTTCTACTCATCGATGCCACGGTATCATTTCCAAGTAACTCTCTGTGGTTTTCCCTGATACTGCAATATGGTCTGACACTACTTAGGCGATACAATGGCATGGCTATGAACTTCTGCCAACTTTTGTTTTTCGTACTTAAAACAATTTTCAACTTCTTCACTTCACTCCATATGTACAAACATGAAAATACACAAGTGTTTGCTAACATTTTTGCTCATTTCCTTTGAAAAAATTATTATAAACATAGTAAAACACTTAAACATAAGTTCTATCAAAATCAAAATTAACATGATTCATCATAAAATTAAACTAAAATCATGTGAAAGACATAAAAGTAAAGCACGGGTTGCCTCTCAAGAATGCTTGTTTATAGTCATTAGCTTGACTATGGCATTGATTATTCAAATGAAACAACTAAGGAAGGTTGGTCATTCTTTTTCTTTTGGTTTCCATGGAAAGAGCTTGAATCCTTTCTTGTCAAACATGAATTCTTGTTTTCTGGCCTTCAAATGGATTGTGGTCTTTCTTCCAAGTATTGGCTAGACCTAAAGGACCAAACTAAATGCCTTTATACTTTTGTACCAGCACATTTTCTTGATACAAGAAGAGATGTTCAAATCTTTCAAGACATCAAACTTGTGAATGGTGGAGCTCAACAAGTCAATAAAATAGTGTTTGAAGTCTAAGCTTGCCAAGGATTTGAGTTAGTGAAGCTCAAAGGCCCAAGACTTGAAGGCGAATTTGATTCGCTGTGAAAGGATAGAGGAAACTCTAGTTTCAGCCATACTCTATAATCCGCCACTTTAATCCTATTTGACCTAGTATTTAGCTTCAAGACTTGTTCTTAGAAGTTATTATTTTATTTTCTTTCTTAACTGAGATAAGTGTTAGTCCACATTAGTCTTGTAGCCAATTTTTAGTCTTGTGTGCCAATTCTAAACCTATTGGGATTTATGTTAGAATTCATAGTGTTCGTAGGAATCTCATGCAGGATGTTTGAGGCTAATTTTCACGTTATCTTATACCCCCTATATCCAAAAATATGCATTCAACCTCTTCACTAAAAAATTCATGAGAAAATTCTCAAACTTCTCTTCCAAATACTTGTGTATTTTACAAAATAGATTCTTCTAATTACCAGCCAAGAATACTATTGGCTTTCGTATCATTATAGAAAATAGTTCGATATCTCATGCATTCAAGAACAGATACTTTGAATTGTTGATATGTTAATCAAAGGATTTGAATTCATGAAGTCGGATTTGTTTAGGCAATCTTGGGTTTCGCATGAGTTCAGGGTCTCTTCAATTTGTCTGTGGGGTTTGTATCAAAGTGGTATCAGGAGCTTTGTCTCCTAAAAACTTTTATTTTCTTGTGTTCATAACTTCATTAATTTGTTATTTGTTGTTTTTGTTAGGTAGAATTCAAAAAAAAAAAAGATTTCAGCTTGTTCATATTCTTATTCGTTCTTGTTCTTGTTCTTGGAAATTTGAAGCCTTATTCTTGCTCTCTTTTGAACTAAATATTGCTATAATTTTGTCCATATTCAAGTGCTAATTCATTGTTCTTATTGATTAAAAAAAATCAGTATTGTTCATCACTACTATTCATCGACACTATTTTCGTAGAATATTCTTTTTTTCGGTAAAAAAAAAGATAAATTAGCCAAGCACAAAACCCTATCATTGGGGTTTCCTTATTTTCATTGATGTCTTGCTCTTCTACTTCCGGTTGCTTATTGAGCTGTTGTTTTGATTTTTTTGTTGCTGGGATTTTTGCTGCAATTTGTGCAATGGCTTGCTATATAAAAAAAATCAAAAAAGGAAAAAAAATCAAACCCTAAAACCCTAAGAATTAGGGTAGCACGATTTCTTCTATCAAGTTTGTTTCTATTCCTTGTTCTTACATACTTGCACAAGTTAGTTGGAATTATATTGCTCCTTTGGCTCCTTTTCCTGTTGGTCCCAAAGCAACCTAAGAGGGGGGGTGAATTAGGCTTCTTAAAAATACTTTAAGAAATATTGAGATTTTCAAAATGAAGTAAAATCAGTTATAACAAAATCAGTTATAACAAAAACAATAGAACAGTAAATTAAAGAGAGAATAAATTTGAACAACAACTACTTCCAAGCTAGCAAGCTTGAAGTATCAAATTTCTTGAATGCTTCACACACTTGGTGAGCCAACAATCTTTACAAAGCTGGGAAGTTCTTACTCACACTAAAACTCTTTTAGTTGAGCCAAGAATCTTACTTACAACCACACTTTTATACAAGATTATCACTCCACTCAATGTTGAATTGCACTCACAACTTCACACTAATACAACAAAGCTCTAAAGTCAATTTGCACTCAAATTACTTCTTTCTAAGGCTTGTATTTAATGTATTAGATGATATTTTTAGGTTATTAAAGCCCCTATTTATAAGAGCAATAAATAGTGGTTTCAACCACTTCCTAACGGCTAAGTAATAAATGCACAAAAAATAGCCGTTGGGGTTTCGGACGTCCGAGAGGGATTGAATGCGTCTGAGGAAGCGTCCGATCGTCTTGCAGTGTTGTTGAGAGGCTACGTTTGGACGTCCAAGCATGAGTCCGGTCCTTCGTCCGACAGAGCTTTCAAAGGTCCTGTGCGTCCGAAAGAAAGGCAGTAGGATCCCATTCTTTCTGTCACTTTGTTCGGACGATGCACTGCGTCCGAGAAATTTTGTCCTGGTTTGGACGGTCCTGTGCGTCCGAAAAGATCTGTTCCTGCAAAAGCTTGTTTTACATAGTTAAGTGTTTATGTCATCATCAAAATAAGGTTTGGAAAACATCAATCTCCCCCTTTTTGATGATGACAAACCTCAATTGAATATGACTAATCCATTTGCAATATTGGATATCAATTATCAACAAATTATATCAAAACATAATAATATAACAAATTATATCAAAACATAGTATAATCACAGCACAATCATATCATAGCACAATAATCACACCACAATCATATCATAGCACAATAACTACTCCCCCTTTTGACATCAATCAAAAAGACTCCCCCTTAGAATAATGATTAATACATCTGAACAAAACAGAAAGAAACTAATGGGAGTCATTTTTCTTTTTTGAGCGTTTTTCTGTCTTTTGACGTTTGGATGGAACATCTTCGTCGGTGGCTTCACTGTCATGCTCCTCCCCGGTACGACGTTGCATGATATACTCAAATGTGTCGTCAATACCTTCATCATCATCGTCATCGTCATTGGCATCGTCATCGTCATCGGCAGCTCCTTGAGCAGCTTCTGCATTGGCTTCACGTGTGTGTTCATCTTCAGGTTCATCACTGTCAGAAGATGACTCAAGTGGATGTTGGGCCTGAAGATCAGCAAATTGGACTTGAGCCGAAGCAGACATGCCAAGACTGAGTGCCTCTTGGAGAATGATTTGACGAGTTTCAAGTCGTTTGAGCTTGCAATTTGTACGACGTTGAAAGGAGCTGACTTGAGTTGCTGCTCAGTGAAGTGAGGAGTTCACAGATATGTGAAAGAGATGGTTCAGAGGAAGATGGTGCAGATGTAGATGGTGCAGATGTGAGTGGAGGTGGTTGAGGAGTAGGAGAGTGAGGGATAGCAAAATCAGATGTGGAGGCATGGGATTGGGACTGGGCAATATCAAAGGCTGCCTTAGTTAGCCATTGATCATTAAAAAACCGGAGTCCTTTCCGTTCAATGTAGGATTTATTAAAATATGGAGGATATTGCTTATTTCCTGTAAAGGGAACGTTGAGGAAATCAAAGACTTTTGTGAGAAATTTTCCAAAAGGAATATTTCTTCGAGTATCGGTTAGAAAAAGTTCCCATAGAGAACAAAAAAGATACCCAAAGTCAAGAGGAATACCCTTGAAGAAACAGAAAAATAAGTACAGTTGCATTTTTTCGGGCTCAGTACGATGCCCGTCAGTTGGCAACAAAAGATTTGTGACAAGGGTATACATAATATTAAGTTCAGGGGTGAGCTAGTAGTCTAAGATGTTCCGAAGTGCCTGTTTAAAATGGATTTTGAAAATGACCTCGAACTTCATCGATATCAAACTGAGTATCCTCAGCGGGCCATTTATCTAATGAAAAGAAGTAAGAAAAATCAGAGGGGTTTGAGATTTCACATTCAAAAATGGTGTTAATTATGTTCGATGAAATCTCAATATCAGTGGTGTTTACACGAGAAATAAGGGTGCGTATAGTAGGACCTTTCCGAAGATTGGCCGTGAATTGAAGCACCATATCGTGATAAACAGGTAAATCAAGGTGTACTAAATGACCCCAATTTTGTTTTGCAAAACAGGATTTTATAATTGGAAGATTATACTCATCAAAAAGACTACTAGAAGCAGGACGTTGAACGATAATGGATTTACTAAGAAGAGAAGTATACCGCTCCGATGCCTTGGCATCGATAAATTTGGATAGAGTCGGAGTGGTGGAAACTTGAGGATTTACTGAGGATTCTCCTCGTACAGGAGCTTTCCCTCTTTAGTTTTTCTACCCCGAATCGCTGTAGAGGAACCGCCACGCGATTTCACCATTGTTATGGAAGAAAAGAAAATTGAAAAAAAAAAAAAAAATTGAAGATTTGTGAGATTTTGGGGAAATGAGATGGTGAAAGGGAGAAATGAGATGTGATTTAAGTGCTAAGGGTTATGGGTAGGATGATTCTTCAATCAATTTTGGAAGTAAGAGTGTGAATTTGGATTGGGTAGTGAAGGGGAAAAAATCGCCAGAGGGTTTTCGTGGGGGAGGTAAGTCCGAAAGGGGGAATTTGGACGGTTTTAATAGAACAGGGGTACCGTTCGGACGGCCGAATGTTTGGCCTGCGTCAGACAAAGCGTCCGAAAGCTGAAGAACGGACGGCCGAAAGATGAGCCAGTGCGTCCGAAGTTTCTTTCGGACGAAGCTGTGAGTCCGGAAGATTTCCAGAGAGTTTAAGAAAAAAATAGAATGTTGTTCGGACGAATATGAGCGTCCGAGAAGTGACATATGCTTTCGGACGATCCAATCGGAGATAGGGCATCCGAAAGGAAAGTTGTTCGGACAAATAAGTGTGTCCGAACAAGGAACATATGCCAAATTTATCTGTAAAATCCCCAAGCATTTTCTGAGCGATTCAAAACGATCTAGAGCTAAGGGTTTTGTAAAAATATCAGCCAATTGGTCTGAAGTAGGCACATAATCAACACGAATTTCCTTTTTACAAACGAGATCTCTAATGAAATGATGCTTAACATCGATGTGTTTGGTTCTAGAGTGCAAAACAGGATTTTTTGTGAGATTAATTGCACTAGTGTTGTCACATAATATAGGAACACAATCAAAAATGACACCAAAATCTTTCAAAGTATGTTTCATCCAAAGAAGTTGAGCACAACAATTTCCGGCAGCAATGTATTCGGCTTCAGCCGTAGAAAGAGAAATAGAATTTTGTTTTTTACTAAACCAAGACACAAGACAATTTCCCAGAAAATAACACATTCCACTGGTACTTTTTCTATCAATTTTACACCCAGCAAAATCGAAGCATCAGAATAGCTAATTAAATCAAAAGTAGAGGATTTTGGATACCACAGACCAAAATCCATTGTTCCTTTTAGATATCTAAAAATTCTTTTAACTGCCATCAAATGTGATTCTTTAGGACAAGATTGAAATCTAGCACATAGACAAACAGCAAACATGATATCTGGTCTACTAGCAGTTAAGTAAAGTAGACTTCCGATCATACCTCTATAGTGTTTTTCATCAACACTATTACCTTCTTCGTCTTTATCAAGTTTGGTTGAAGTACACATGGGTGTACCAACTTGTTTGCAATCTTCCATACCAAATCGTTTGAGCAGTTCCTTTGTGTACTTGATTTGTGTAATGAATGTTCCTTCTTTAGTTTGATGAATTTGTAGTCCGAGGAAAAATTGCAACTTGCCCATCATACTCATCTCAAATTCTTCTTGCATTAGTTGTGAAAAATCCTTGCACAAACTTTCGTTAGTTGCTCCAAAAATAATATCATCAACATAAATTTGAACAATTAACAATCCTTTTAAATCAGTTTTTGTGAAAAGTGTGGTGTCAACTATACCCCTTTTGAAACCATTTTCTATCAAGAAGCCACTTAATCTTTCATACCAAGCTCTTGGAGCTTGTTTCAAACCATATAAAGCTTTGGAAAGTTTGAAAACATAATTTGGAAGATTCTTATTTTCAAAGCCCGGAGGTTGTTCGACGAAAACTTCTTGATCGATAAAACCATTTAAAAAAGCACTTTTGACATCCATTTGAAATAATTTCAAATTATTAAAACGTGCAAATGCAAGAAACATCCGGATGGATTCTAATCTAGCCACGGGTGCAAAGGTTTCATCAAAGTCAATACCTTCTTCTTGAGCGTATCCTTTTGCAACAAGTCTAGCTTTGTTTCTTATGATCTCACCTTTGTCATTTAGTTTGTTTCTAAGCACCCATTTAGTACCAATAACGGGATGAGAAGAAGGCCTTTCAACTAAGGTCCATACATTATTTTTCTATCAAATTGACTAAGTTAATCTTGCATAGCATTTACCCAAGATTCATCACTTAAAGCAATATCTATATGTTTGGGTTCAATGTGAGAAAGTAATGCACAATTATTATTCAAAGGTTTATGAGAACGAGTAGTTACCCCATCGGAAAGATCCCCTATGATTAAATCTTGAGGATGATTAGAGACGAATCTCCAAGCTTTTGGAAGATCGTTTTGAGCATCCTCATTCTTTTCATCATCAATTTGATGGTTGTTGATATCAATGCTTGATGTAACCTCTTGATGGTCTTCATGAATAATGAGCTTTTCGAGCTCCTTTAAAATACCTGTATCTTCATCTTCACATAAATTCTTTGAGATAACATCATTAGTTTCATCAAATGTAACATGCACAACTTCTTCAATTAAAAGTGTTCTTCTATTGTAAACTCGGTATGCTTTCTTATCACTAGAATATCCTAGAAAAATTCTTCATCCGATTTTTTGTCAAATTTTCCAAGGTTCTCTTTTGATTTTTAAAATAAAGCATTTGCAACCAAAAACTTTGAAATACCTCACAACGGGTTTTTACAAAAAATGACTTCAGGTATTAGTTTTGTTTAAAGAAGATCTTAATAAAACTCGATTCATGACATAACAAGCTGTGTTAACCGAAGCCCAAAAGTATTGTGGTAGGTCATACTCACTAATCATATACACATCTAGCCGTTTCTTGAAGAGTCCTATTTTTCCTTTCAACAACACCATTTTGTTGAGGAACTCTAACAACCGAAAACTCATGAAAGATACCGTTGTGATCACAAAAGTCAGGAAAGCCCCCAAATTTAAATTCGGCACCATTGTCACTCCTTAAACGAACAATTTTTGTATCCAATAAATTTTGAATTTTGGAAAACAATTTTACAAACTTTTCAAATGCTTCATTTTTGTGAACAAGAAATAATACCCAAGTAAACCTAGAATAGTCATCTACAATAACAAATGCATATTTGCAACCACCTAGACTAGCATATTGAATGTAGTAGGTCCAAATAAGTCTAAATGCAATAATTCTAAAGGTTTATGAGTAGACACAAAATTCTTAGGTTTGAAAGAAACTTTGACTTGTTTACCAAATTGACAAGCATCACAAATTTTATTTTTCAAAAATTTCAGTTTTGGCAAGCCCCTTACCAAATCTTTCTTGGCTAATTTTTCAATCAAATCCATATTAAAATGACAAAGTCTTCTATGCCAAAGCCAAGGATCATCTATGGAAGCGGTAAGACATTTTACATTGCTATTGCTAATTTTATCAAGATTAATCACATAAACATCATTGTGCCTAGTACCTTTGAATAAAACAACATGATTTTTATCAAGGATAAGACATTCATGCTTGGTAAAGAAAACATATAAATTTTTGTCACAAAGTTGACTAACACTTAATAAATTATAGTTCAAATTATCAACAAGAAGTACATTCTTAATCAAGGTTTCACCATTTTTACCTACATCACCAATGCCGATTGATTTTGCTTTATGTTGTTGTCTCCAAAAGTGACTTTTCCACTATTTTTGGATGTAAGATTTGTGAAGAGAGAGGCATCACCCGTCATGTGCCTTGAACATCCACTATCTATAAACCACTTAGCATTGTTGGCGATGTTAAGTACCTACACAATAAATCAATTGATAACTTTTGGTACCCATATCTTTTTGGGTCCATTTGCGTTAGTGAAATTGCTTACTATCCATGCAACTTTCATTCCTAGTTTTTCATTTTTCTTGACATAACACATATTCTTAGTATGTCCATGTTGTTGGCAATATCTACAAACAATGCTTTTATTACCATATAAAGAAGATTTTGGTTCTACAATACATAAGTCAACCCTTCTAAGCATGACAAAATTTTTGTTGATTGCTACATTTCTATTTCTTTTCATATCAACAATATTTTCTTTCTTTCTAGCTAAGAGGACATTCAAATCATCCATTCTTTTCTTCAAGGAGGCTTGTTCTTCCTTGACCTTTGATCTCAGAGCATGCATTCTTTTCTTCAAATCACAATTTTCTTGTGATAGCCTATTGTTTTCATTCACAAGTTTAGAGTTAGCATTCAATAAAGCATTTGACTTTTTTACTAACTCCTTATTTCTAGCATATGATTCTTTCAAGCTATCATGCAATTTCAAAATGAAAGCTTCAAGATCATCTTCATCATTTTCATCATTGGAGTCATAGTTAGAATTTACCTCATTGTCTCCAATAGCCATAAAGGCCATTTGTGCTGACTCCATTTCTTCTTCAACTTCTCCTTCGGAGTTGCAATCGTCCCATGTGATTTGAAAGTTGTTGAATCTTGGTTTTCTTCCTTCCTTCTTTTTCTTGGAAGGACACTCATTTGCAAAATGCCCGAGTTGACCGCATTCAAAGCATTTATCATTTTGCTTCTTAATTTCAAGTCTTGACTTCCCTTTGAAATTATTTGTGTTTGCAGCTCCGCCTCTTCTCATTCTTCGTTTGTTGATGTAATGTTTAAGGATCTCAATCCTTTGGTGATGAGTGCAAGATCTCCTTCATCAAGATCTTCATCTTCTAGATTGATGGAGCTGTTCTCATCTTCCTCTTGAGAGGTCTTTAGAGCAATGCTCCTTCTTGGCCTTGCTTCTTCATCATCCACAACCTTGGCCTTTAGCTTGAGTTCATAAGAGGTAAGAGAATTGATTAGTGATTCAATAGGCATTAAATTTAAATTCTTAGCTTCCTCTATGGCAATTGTTTTGGCATCCCATTCTTTGGATAGAGCATTCAGGATTTTTCTGTTTTTCTCACCCAAAGAGTACTCCTTACTCAAGGCTTCAAGATCTTTTATCATGTCATTGAACCTGCAGTACATTTTGTCTATGTTCTCATGTGGTTCCATCTTGAAGGATTCATACTTGGCGACAAGTAGAGATTTCTTTTGTTCACGAACATCATCGCTCCCTTCATGAATTTTCTTCAACTTATCCCATATTTCTTTAGCAGAACTACAACCCTTCACGCGAAAGAGTTGATTCATTTGCATCCAAGGCATTGTATAGCACATTCATGGCTTTTGCATTTAACGTCAAATTTGCCTTGTCTTGTGGAGTGAGCTCAATCCTCGTCTTTTCTCTTCTTCTATTTGTGTGATCATCAATGATAGAAGTTTCAAATGGACCTTCATTGACAACATACCACAACTCAATGTCAATAGATTGCAGAAATATTTTCATTCTATCTCTCCAACTAATAAAATTAGTCCCATTAAACATGGGAGGCCTAGTAATAGATTGGCCTTCAAAAAACAAAGCATTGTTGGTTGCCATAGTTCTTTTCTCAACAGCAGTTTAAGCAATATAATGAGACCAAGCTCTGATACCAATTGTTGTTCCCAAAGCAACCTAAGAGGGGGGGTAAATTAGGCTTCTTAAAAATACTTTAAGAAATATTGAGATTTTCAAAGTAAAATCAGTTATAACAAAATCAATAGAACAATAAATTAAAGAGAGAATAAATTTGAACAACAACTAAGCTTCCAAGCTAGCAAGCTTGAAGTATCAAATTTCTTGAATGCTTCACACACTTGGTGAGCCAACAATCTTTACAAAGCTGGGAAGTTCTTGCTCACACTAAAACTCTTTTAGTTGAGCCAAGAATCTTACTTACAACCACACTTTTATACAAGATGTGTACTCCACTCAATGTTGAATTGCACTCACAACTTCACACTAATACAACAAAGCTCTAAAGTCAATTTGCACTCAAATTACTTCTTTCTAAGGCTTGTATTTAATGTATTAGATGATATTTTCAGGTTATTAAAGCCCCTATTTATAAGAGCAATAAATAGTGGTTTCAACCACTTCCTAACGGCTAAGTAATAAATGCACAAAAAATAGCCATTGGGGTTTCGGACGTCCGAGAGGGATTGAATGCGTCCGAGGAAGCGTCCGATCGTCTTGCAGTGTTGTTGAGAGGCTACGTTCGGACATCCGAGCATGCGTCCGGTCCTTCGTCCGACAGAGCTTTCAGAAGGTTCCTGAGCTTCCGAAAGAAAGGCAGTAGGATCCCATTCTTTCTGTCACTTTGTTCGGACGATGCACTGCGTCCGAGAAATTTTGTCCTAGTTCGGACGGTCCTGTGCGTCCGAAAAGATCTGTTCCTGCAAAGCTTGTTTTACATAGTTAAGTGTTTATGTCATCATCAAAATAAGGTTTGGAAAACATCATTTCCAACATGGAATAAGTGCTACAAACTCATCCCATCCAATAATTGTTCTAAATCCTTTTCCTACAAGGATTTGTTTCCATTTTTTGGTAGTTGTGCTCTCGAGTTATATATATATGTATATACATATATACATATATATATATATATAATTTCAATTTCTAGTTCTCCATAATTTGTTCTTGGGTTGTATAAAAAAAAAATTTGTGAAAACCCCAGTAATACTCCTAGTTCTCTCGGGTTAATCTTTCTAGCCCGAAACCCAAGTTTTTTATTGACCATATTCTTTTTTGGTTTGCTAAATTACTTTGTTTGCAGTTTCAACTTGACAAATCGATCGGCTATTACTTTGTTAATTCTTTGCTTTATTAGTCTATACTTACTAGTGTTCTATGTGTTAGTAATATAGTTAGGTTGAGCATCAAGTGCCTTCAAAATCACATGATGGATTTGCAAATAAGTATGGCTTTGAGAAAGATTGTAAAATGATTACTCTAAAACCATTACTTTCAGATCAAGTCCGTAAAGAGCAACTTTACGTTTCTAGATCATATGAAGAACATGCTAAATTGTTGCCTGGAAATGAGGCAAAGATGGTAAAATGATTACTCTAAAATCATTACTTTAGGATCAAGTCCGTAAAGAGCAACTTTACATTAAAAGATCATATGATGAGCATGCTAAATTGTTGGATGAAAATCAAAAGAAAGGTATTGAGAAAGCCATCTCTAATCCTGAGGAAAAATTAGCTTTAATGGTAATTGAACAGTATTCGTCAAGGAAAAAGATTACAAGAGTCATTATCTTTTGCTGCTTATCAATTTTCTTTCTGTTCTGAATTTTTTTTTTGCAACCATTCAAAAAAGCAAGTGGAAAAAAAAAGTTCAAATTTGAACCTTCCATGTACAAAGCTCTAGTGACTTCTATACATCATTCAAACTTAAGTGCAAATGGTTTGATGTAGAGAGTACTTGGAAAATTTGATTTGTCAAATTCTTATAATTTTAGATTTTCATGGACTCATAGCGTGTCCCTGATACGAGTTGGGTAGGCCAATGAAGTGTCAAGTTCAGTTGATGGAGGCTAGAGCAAGCGTGTATGCCATGATTGAAGCACATTCTTGGTGTTGTGATAAAGTTGGATTGTATTATCCTCAATTCAGTAATACATAAAGTCCAATCATTCAAAGTGAAGCACAAGTGGAGATTATTTAAGTCCAAGAGTTGAATATTGTGTTATATTGTTCCTTGGATTTTTATGTGTTTAAGTCCATAATTATATAAAGCACAATAATAGTTTAAGTGTAGTGTAAATTGGGCCTAGTTTAATTGTTAGTATCTATTAATTACAAGCTTTTGGATATAACTAGTATTCTTTAATATGGTCAATAAGGCCCATTAAAGGGGCTTCCTTGGCCGAGTTTTCCAGCCCTAGTTGTTTTAGGAGTTTAAGCTAGTTTTAGAACTTTATTAAGCCTATAAATAGGCATCATCATACGGAAAATTTCCAGCATTTTTTTATCAATAAATTTTCATCTTTTCATGAGGAAAAAGTTCTTTCATTTAGTTTTAGGATTAAGACATTGTTGGGATCATCGCTTGAGCAACTGTGATTGTGCTAAGCAACTTAACATATTGGTTCCTACTTGACCGGTAAAAGCAACTGGCCAATTCTTGCTTATATTTGTTTGTTCTTTTCGTGTTTTCTTTTTGAGTTCTTGCTATCCAAATTTGCGTGAGCAACTTTGGATTTGATCCTTGGGGTTTTGGTGCCATAGTTGATTGTTGGGTTTCGTGGCACCAATCTTGATTATTGCATGCGAGGTTCGCGACAACTAGGTGACACAAAAGCTAGTTCAATTCTTGATCATTCTGTTTGTTTTCTTTTTAATTTTTTTTTCAGATTTCTTTCTAATAAAACATATCTCAGATAAACAAAAAAAAAAAGATTACTATTCATCAATACTGTTCATCGATAAAAAAATAAAATTACAGCTTTGATTCCATTATTCTTGTATCAAAACAGCATCGTTGATCTTGTGATTTGTTCTCCTTGTACCTAGCTTGTTTCTTGGCTGTTTGTCAATCTTCATTATTGCTGCTTCCATTTTCTTATTGATACAAAAAAAACAAAAACAAAAAAATTCTAGTGGTAATTGTTCTTGCTGTTGCTACTGCTATTTTTTTTCTTTTTTTAAAAAAAAAGACGTATTCTTGGCCAAATTGGAAAATAAAAAATAAAAAGAAAGAAGAAGCAGAATCGTCTATAAGAAGAAAAAAGATAGAGGAGGAAATATTTTTTCAGGGTTAGCCTATTGAGTTGTTTATATAGACAACTACTTGTTTTTTCCTAATCCGAAAAAGGGTTTTAGTTCTTACCTTTAGTTTCCTAATTGTGATTGGTTTCCTTATTGTCATCCTAATTTGAATTAGTTTATTTTCCTAATCCAATTTGGAATTGGTTTCTAATCAAAATCCTAATCAGATTTGGAAAACCCTAATCCAATTTGACTTAGGAAACTTATCCTAATCCCAATTGGACTGGGAAAACTAAACATAATTATAGTAGGTTTTGGATTACTTATGGTAAATCTCAATTGAATTAGGAAATCCTCTAAATTGGAGAACTTTCCATTTTTAGAAACTTTCTAAATCAAGGTTCACTTTCCAAATTCGTGATTCTGTTGAAAAACACTTAATTTTTTTTGGTTGTTTTAATTTCTTTGCTATTAAGTGTTTTATTGTTTTTTCTTGTGTGCTTGGATTCCTATATTTGGTAAATTTGCTTACCATATTCTTATTTTCTTTCTATACCTTTTGTTGCTTCTAGTAATCTCAGATATTTTTTTGTCTCTTGTTCCTCTTGCGCTTAGATCTCAATGTTTGGGTCTCTTATTTGGCATTGACCCGTGAGTATTTGTTTTTCTTTGACTTTGAACCAATTAAGTGGTTAAGACACAATTGGAGCTCACATTAGTCCTCGTAATCTTCCAAAGATTTTGAGAGTGAACTAAAGAGAGAAAAAAAGGCAGTATGGTGAGATCGTTTGAGTGATAAAAGCCTTTCAATTGAGGGAATACACGAGGGATTGAGTGATACAATTTGGGTGTATATACTCCCAAAAGTGAGTTTACGGGTGAGGAAACTCTTTTGATTTTATTAACCCTAATCACTTTCTTATTCTTTGTGAGTATTTTCATTATGTCGCCAAAAGAAACTAGTCGACCTTAAAATCCCATAACAATGGAAGCCATACAATAGCAATTGGAGCAAGTATTCGCTACATTTGGCAATATTAGGAATACATGGATCAAATAAAGGCTTGCATGAATCACCAACAAAGAGGGAGGCCTCAAGAAGTTAGGCATAAGAGACATTCAAGCTTGTGAGCTAATTCCCCTCCACATCGTCAATAAGGTGAGTTGAATCTGATAAAGATAATATTGACAATAAGGTTTATGATCACAAAAATGGGTAGTGTAGTCGAAGGGAGAATCGGACCCGATATAATGATGTTGGAACAAGCAAGTTGTCCTTACCATCATTCCAAGGTAAAGCCAATTCTGACACATACATCGAATGGGAACGAAAGGTAGACTTTAATTTTGATTGTTAGAACTATTCTGATAAGAAAAAGTTAAAGTTAGCTACAGTTTCTTTTACTTATTATGCATTGACTTGGTGGGATCAATTATTAATATGTAGGCGTAGAAATATCGAACGTAGCATTGATAATTGGACTGACATGAAATCTATTTTACACAAAAGATTTGTTCCGCCTAACTATTATAGGGAATTGCATCAAAAGCTTCAAATCATAAGGCAGGGTACTAGGTCCGTGGAAGAGTTCCATGAGGAGATGGAGATTTCCATGATTAGAGTTGGCACATTGATGAAGATAGGGAAGCTACAATAGCGCGGTTGAGTAGACTTAGCAAGGAGATTGCCGATGTAGTCAAGTTACACCACTATGTAGACCTCGAGGAAATGGTTCATATGGCTACCAAGGTAGAAAAATAACTCAAACGAGGTAAACAAAAGGCAACATCTGGTTCAAACTCTAATTCGAAGCCGAATTGGCCTAGGGCTTTCAAGCAAGGTGAGAAGTCTAACTTTAAATCTAAAGAAATTAAAAGGCCATTTGTTCACAATCAACCTATCAATAACAATGTTAATTCTAATTCTAGTACTAATCAAAGGACTAGAGGTCTTAAATGCTTTTGTTATCATGATGTAGGTCACCTCACTTCCCAATGTCCGAACAAGAAGGCTTTGAATATCATCCGTGGAGAATTGATGAGTGAAAGTAATAAGGAAGATAAGACCATGCCCCCACTAGAAAGTTCAAGTGATGATGAGTTTGAAGAGGAAGAGGCTATCCATGGCCATTGAAGTTTGGTGGTTATTAGAGCTCTTCATGCACAAGCTAAGTATGAACAAAACGAGGTTCAAATGGAAAATATTTTCTATACTCGTTGTTTTGTTCAACAAAAAGTTTGAGTTTGATTGTTGATAGTGAATGTAGCCAGTTAGTTAATGATTGAAAAGTAAAATTAGCCAACTGTTAAGTATCCTAGACCATATATATTTCAATGGTTAAATGAAAGTGGTGAACTAAAAGTTAACAAACAAGTTCTAATTTTTTTAACCTTAGGTAAATATAAGCATGTGGTCTTATGTGATGTTGTGCCTACGCAAACTAGTCATATGATGTTTGGTAGACCTTGGCAATATGAACGTAAAACTACTCACGATGGATTTGAGAATAAGTATAGGTTTGAAAAAAATTGTCACAAAGTTGTGCTCAAGCCTTTATACCATATCAAGTCTATCAAAAGCAGCTACAACTCTGCAAATCACTTAAGGAAAATTGTAGGTTGAGCTACACCAAGGCTTAGAACATTGATGTGGAGCTATTTAAATTGAATTTCTTCTCCTTATCCTCCTTCCTTAGGTCAATATAGTATTGAGGAAACGATAAATTCACAAGTGTGTAGAGGAAAAGGTTCTTTAGTTAGTTTGTTCTTACGCTATTTCTTCTTTTGAGATTGGATTTTATCTTCTTAATTCCCCATTTCTTCATCACTTTTGACTTCACTTTGATTTTTGACCAACTTGGATTTTTGAGTATCTACTTCTTGCTCACTTTTTTTCACAGGAAATTCTCTACCGCTTCTCAAAGTTATGGAATGAACTTGTTCCCTTCCATTGGGGTCTCTTTGATGTTGGTCCCTTGGATTTGGAATTGTATCACTTGGTTGAACCCCCATTTGTCTTTCATTTGCTTTTCTTGCAACTTGGCCCAATGGAATCTCCAAATTCCTTGTAGACGTCCATTGATTCTTCACAAAGGCTTCATGCTCCCTTCTAAAATTTCATAGTCTCTCTCATCTGTGTTAGAACATTTTCCCTACTCAAGCCTTCAATTTCCCTTATAAGGTTTTCATTATTAGCATTATTCCCTTCCCTTTGAGCACATTGATCATTGTACGTTAGGTGGGAACAATTATGGTATTGCAAGTTAGCGGTATTTAGCTGAGGGTTTAGAAACAAAGAGTTCATTTCAGGTTGGTGGAAGTTTCTTTGATGTGGAGTTTGATAAGTTTAGATTGTGCAAGTTGGTTTTGAAAATTTGATTGCGCAACTTGGTTTTGAAGGTTTGATTGATAATGGGCATTTTGTTAGCTTTGACCATTCCACAAAAAATTCGGGTGGTTCCTCCAAAAAGAGTTATATTTGGGTGATAATAAGGATGAACCCACGATTGAGAAGGAAGAGGATGAAAAGAAAGATTGTTCAAGCTGCAATTTAACTTCAAGGAAGTATTATTTTTGTTTTTTTTAATTATTCTAGTATTTTTATTGTTTTAGGTTGTGTGTTAAAACATTAGGGCTAATGTTTCATTTTCCATAAAGTTGCAGGGCGTGTTTGTTTTTTTGGTGGTGTAACTATATTGGTTGTGTGTTGCTTTGGGAATGGTTGAATTATTTTTGTTTATATTGTTGAACCCCAGTTATGTTATTCATGTTTTGATGATGACCAAATCATACTAATGGTTTAATAACAAGTGTGCAGAAAAATAGGTAGGTTCGGACGCAAATGATTGTCAGAACAAAACAACCACAAGACTTCACGGACGCAAATAACTGTCCGAGTGACAGAGCTTCGGACGATGGTAATCGTCCGACACAAAGAATTTGAAGCAAGCCTCGGACGAAGAACAGCGTCCGATCATATTCCAATAGACTTTGCTTCGATCGGACGCATGTTCGGATGCATCCCCGAACGTCCGAACGAATACCCTCAGAGAACGGACGCAGTGTCGGATGCAAGGTTTACCAGCCGCCGTCCGAACGGTCCAACGGCTAGTTTGTTCGGACGCAGTCTTGCTGCATCGGCCATCCGAAAGGTCCAACGGCACTCTCTTATACACATAGATGTCTATACTAGTTTTCCAGTAAACAGAAAATAGCCGTTGGGAAGTTGTTGAAAGCAGATATTTGGCAACTATAAATACCCCTAGGTCTGAATTAATTAAGTGAAGACTTCTACATTGATTACAAACAATTCTAGAGCTATTTGGGAGAAATAGTGGGTACAAGTGTTGTAATAGTGTAGGTAGTGTGAAAAGAGCTTAGAAGTGTAAAAGTTCTTCAACTGTAAGAGTGGAGAGATAACAATTGTAACAAAGGGAGGTTGTGAGTGTAAAACTCTTGGCTCAACTAAAGGAAATTAGTGTGAGCAAGAGTGATCCTCATTTGTGTACAAGAGGTTATTGTCTCACCTACTTTGAAGAGACTTTTAGGGGCTGAACTTCAAGTTGTGAACTTGGTAGTTGCCTTGTAAGAAGCTCTTTGTAGTTGCAAGCTCCAAGCTTGAGAAGCTAGGGAGTTTGGTTTGATTCTCTTAACTCAATATTCTTATTTGTTCTTTAAGCTTAAATTGTTGCAATATCTATTGTATTCATTTGTGCTTAAGTTTTCATTTGGTGCATAAAGTTTGAATTTCTATTAAGCACATAAAAAGGATTGTTTTTAGAGACAACCTAATTCACCCCCCCTCTTAGGTTGCTTTTGGGGCCAAATATTGGTATCAGAGCATTGGTCTCTTTATTTTGCTTAAATTGCATTAGAATAAAGATCATGGCAACCAATTATGCTTTGTTTTTAGAGGGGCATTCTATCACTAGACCTCCCATGTTTAATGGCATTAATTTTGTTTTTTGGAGGGATAGAATGAAAATTTTTGTTCAATCTAATGATATTGATTTAAGGTATATTATTTGTAAGGTCCTTTAGAAGCTAATATTTTTGATGAAAATACTCATAGATTAAGGCCTAAGACTAGATATGAGTTAAATGCACAAGATAAAATAAATTTATCTTTAAATGCTAAAGCCATTAATATTTTGTATAATGCTTTGGATGCAGATGAGTTTTCTAAAGTAAAAGGGTGCTCCATATCGGCCAAGGAGATATGGGACAAATTGAAAGAAATCCATGAAGGAAGTGAAGATATTAGAGAGCAAAAGAAGTCACTTCTTGTGGCTAAATATGAATCCTTCAAAATGGAACCTCATGAGAACATTGACAAGATGTATTTTAGGTTCAATGACATGGTCAAGGATTTGGAAGGATTGGGTAAAGAATATTCCTTCGGTGAAAAGAATAGAAAAATTTTGAATGCTTTACCTAAGGAATGGGAACCTAAATCCATTGCCATAGAAGAGTCTAATAAATTTAAATTCTTTGCCTATTGATTGCATCATTGATCAATTCTCTAACCTCATTTTAATTGAAGTTGATATACAAGCTACAAGATGAGGAGGCAAAGGGAAAAAGAAGCATAGCATTTAAAGCTTCATCAAAAAGGAGAAAAGACTCAAGGAAGCCTCACTTCAACAACTTCCAAATCACTTGGGATGATTGCAATTCGGATGGAGAGGTTGAGGAAGAATATGAGGAGGCTATCAAATGGCTTTTATGGCACTTGGCGATAATAAGGTAACCTCTAGTTGTGATTCTTGTGATGATTCTTGTGTTGAATCATTTATTTTTAAAATGCATGAATGTTTGAAAGAATCATATGCTAAGAACAAAGAGTTAAAAATTAAAATTAATGCTTTATTGAGTGCCAACTCAAAACTTGTGCATAAAAATAATTCTTTGACAAAAGAAAATGATGTTTTGAAAGAAAAATTTGTTGGAAAAACCAAGATCATGGAAGAACAAGCTTCATTGAAGAAGAGATTAGATGATCTTGATGTTACTTTGAAAACAAAGAAAGAAAATGTTTTTGAAAAGAAAAGAACTAGAAATATGTTTTTGAACAAAAATTTTATCACCTTTAGAAAAAATGATTTGTGCTTTGTTAAATCTAAATCTTCTTTTTATGGCAATAAGAATATTAATTGTAACTATTTTCATCAACATGGCCATATAAAGAAAAATTGTCATGTTAAAAGAAATGAATTTGAAAATTGGGAATAAATTCTATTTGGGTGATTAAGCATGCTACTAATCAAATTGGACCCAGGAAAGTTTGGGTACCAAAAGTTGTTACTTAACCATGCATGTAGGTATGCTTGAAGAGCACTAAGGAATTCAAGATAGATTATCTTTGAAGGGTGTTCAAGGCATATGAGCTAAAATGATATTGAAATGCGTAACATCTAAAATTTTGTGTGCTTTCATTTATCAAGTTGAACTATGTTGTGTTTAAATTTATTTAGAATGCTAGGAAATTTGTATCCCCATTTTTTCCTATAATAAGTCACAACTTGTAAAAGAAAGGGGGAGCATTCAAATTTTTTTTTTGAATTATTTTGCAAAAATTGCATCACACATGCTTCATTGTTTTAATGATGCTTTTGGTAAGGAATGAGCGAAAATGGTTTTGGTCCTTATTCTTTGCATAAATTTTCTCATTTCTTATGGTACACATATTCTTGAATGGAAGAATTGTTTTGTATAACTTGACAATCATTCTCCATGTACTCATTATATTCATCTTTCAAGGGAGAGAATAAACTTAGGGGGAGCTTAAATTGCATTATTTATCTTATGTTTTGATAATGCCAAAAGGGGGAGAAATAATGGACAAATTCACATGTGTTGTACTTCATATTTTATGGTTGTTTTCTGAATTGTCCAATTGATTTGTCATCATCAAAAAGGGGGAGATTGTTGAACCCCAGTTATGCTAATCATGTTTTCATGATGACCAAATCATACTAATGGTTTAATAACAAGTGTACAGAAAAACAGGTAGGTTCGGACGCAAATGATCAGTCCGAACAAAACAACCACAAGACTTCACGGACGCAAATAACTGTCCGAGTGACAGAGCTTCGGACGATGGTAATCGTCCAACACAAAGAATTTGAAGCAAGTCTCGGACGAAGAACAGCGTCCGATCATATTCTAGTAGACTTTGCTTCGATCGGACGCATGTTCGGACGCATCCTCAGACGTCCGAACGAATACCCTGGGTTGATAGAGAGAACGGATGCAGTGTCGGACGCAAGGTTTAGCAGCGGCCGTCCGAACGGTCCAACGGCTAGTTTGTTTCGACGCACTCTTGCTGCATCGGCCGTCCGAAAAGTCCAACGGCTAGTTTTCCAGTAAACAGAAAATAGCCGTTGGGAAGTTGTTGAAAGCAGATATTTGGCAACTATAAATACCCCTAGGTCTGAATTAATTAAGTGAAGACTTCTACATTGATTACAAACAATTCTTGAGCTATGTGGGAGAAATAGTGGGTACAAGTGTTGTAATAGTGTAGGTAGTGTGAAAAGAGCTTAGAAGTGTAAAAGTTCTTCAACTGTAAGAGTGGAGAGATAACAATTGTAACAAAGGGAGGTTGTGAGTGTAAAACTCTTGGCTCAACTAAAGGAAATTAGTGTGAGCAAGAGTGATCCTCATTTGCGTACAAGAGGTTATTGTCTCACCTACTTTGAAGAGACTTTTAGGGGCTGAACTTCAAGTTGTGAACTTGGTAGTTCGCTAAGTGCCTTGTAAGAAGCTCTTTGTAGTTGCAAGCTCCAAGCATGAGAAGCTAGGGAGTTTGGTTTGATTCTCTTAATCTCAATATTCTTATTTGTTCTTTAAGCTTAAATTGTTGAATATCTATTGTATTCATTTGTGCTTAAGTTTTCATTTGGTGCATAAAGTTTGAATTTCTATTAAGCACATAAAAAGGATTGTTTTTAGAGACAACCTAATTCACCCCCCCTTCTTCGACATTGTCATCACTTTCGGTAGAGGAGTGATGCCTCTTTTAACACCCTAGTTTAAAATCAATAAAAACACCTAAATCCTATCACTAACTAGGTGGCATCACGCAAGTATACAGTTGTCAACTAGTAGCAAGGGAAGTAGGGATCGTTCCCACGAGGATTGTCGATTGCAATTACCAAGGTTTTAAAGGTAAATGTGTAGTTAAGCTAAATCAATTAGTGGATGGAAGAACTATTCTAATGAAAGCTATAACTTCAATTCTAACTTAATTTAACTTAAGTGAATCTAACTAAGTGTAAGATTTAGAACAAGTACATAAATCAACTAAAAAGACCATAAAGCAATAAAAATTAATCACTAAAGCATTCATTTCTAAAGTAGAAATTAGGAAAAGATCAACTAGGAAATTAAATATTTTTGGATTTTTCAATTGAAATTAAGGAGACCCACTAAGAATTAACTAGAAACTAAAGCTAGAAATTGAAAATTCTTAAATAGAAAGCAAGAAATTGATAAGAACACCAATTTTACTAAAAAACCTAAATTAAAAGCAAAGAAATTTTTACTAAAGTAGATGAGAAAACAATTAAAAATTATATCTACTTGAATCTTACGAAAAACCCATTTCGATGATCTAATAAAGATGTAAACTTGACAGGAAATTTAAAGAAGATCTAAGATGAATTTTAAGAGAAAATTCAATTAGAAAAAGTAACTTGTAGTCTAAGCTATCCTAATCTATCTAGAATTATCTAAAACTCTCTATTAAAACTAACTACTTTCTAATGAAGAGAAACTCCCTCCTACTTAGCTTAAATAGTGCAGCATTATACAAGGCAAAATCAAGGTTTTTGGGCTGGAAATTACAAAATTGCCCTTACAACTTAACATTTTGCGAGTCGAGATCGCGATTTGGAAGTTTTGAGACCGCGATCTCTACTCTAAAATTTTAGCACTAATTCCCGAGTCGAGATCGAGGTCTGGAAAAGTTGAAACCGCGATCTCGACTCTCCTTCCAGCAATCCTCATTTACTTCATTTTGCAATTTAGTCCCTTGAGCTTTGTTCCTTCTAACCTTTAATTTTTAACCTGTATAATATTAACACCATTAGCACTTAATTAAACTAAACATTTAACACAAAAATTATCACAATTAATTCAAAAACGAAAATATAAATACATATGAAAGAAATTAACTAAAATCTTCAATTACTTACCTAATTTCAGAATTTAAACTATCAAAATGCTATAATTTAGAGGAAAATAACTCTAGTTTACTAGTGTTATCACACCCCCAAACTTAGCGTTTTGCTAGTCACGAGCAAAACAAAGATGAACAATAAATGAAACCTACTAACATTAAAACGTTTGAACACCCCCAAAGTTGACGTGACACTTGATGAATCATGGATGAACTTAGAACAATTCAGCGATCTCTCAAGAAATGTTCAACACTACGTGATATGAAAATTATGAATAAATCAAACCAAAATTGAAATTTCATTTTACAAAGAAGCACAAATTCATTCACAACACAAGATTTCACCTCACCAAGCATTACCATCCTCGAAAAGAATTACCAAAAGTTTTAGTTCTTTTCATTTGAAACATCATAACTTCTCAACTCACAAATATTATAACGTTAATCAACTTTCTCGACTAAACATTATGAAAGTAGAAGTTCAATTGGGAATCAACTAAAATGCAATTGTCACACATTTCGGGAATAAACCTCTAACAAGGAATAAGTAATATGAGATCAATGATAAGTATTACAAACATTTACTCCTTAACTATTCTATTGGTATACAAAAATGCAATTCCTAATGGCTTAATTTGGAGAAACAACATGGGTACATGTCGGAATCCCATACTCGCCTTATTACTACTCTAATGGCTTGTTTCGGAGAAACAACATGGGTACATGTCGGAATCCCGTACTAGCCTTATTAATATATATATATATATATATATTTTAAAAAAACCGACCCTAAACCAAGGAAAAGGAGTAAAATGTAGCAAAAATTAATCTCGAATATGAACTATTCACAAGTTAGAAGAACATTCCTTATGCAAACACACGAAATGTCCCAAAATTCCTTCTATTTCAATTAACTCATTTCTTTCCAAAAGATAGTTCATCAACCACATAATATAAATGATTTGATAAGAAACAGCATTTCAAATAAATTTTCCTAAAATTTCAGCACTTCTTTTTGAAAAATAGCAATGCTAAGTTTATGAATTCTTTATATTGCAAATGAACTACTCACTCACACAAAAATTCTTGAAAAGAATCAATCAGTTAATATACTTCACTCACAAGGTATTGAACATCAAATTCATCATCATTGAGTACCTAATTGATCAACTTTCCATCCATTAATCATCAAGTGGCAACAAAAGAATATATAAAATGACCATTTCCGACACAAAAAGAAAAACACCCCCAAACTTGTCTCTTTTATTCAAGTTGATGAATAAATCATCCTTCCACTAACCCAAAATTAAACATCAAGGCAAAACCCAAAAATAATGAAAACTACTTGAACTATGTTCAACTTTTAAGCCTAGAATTAAAATTGAGTAAAAATGTTAAGAGCAACCATGCCATACATCTTGCCAAGTAAGCTTCAAACAAAATCAATTTTCATTCAACTCATCAACTAATGCAAAGATGGCATCAGCTTAGGGCCCTTAGCCATATTACTCTTATTTGGCAATAACCCAACCTTACCAAGTGTCAATTTAATAATCCAAAAGAAATGTCATCTATAATGCATCAAAATGTAGCACTTGGCATCAGCTTATGTAGGCCATTAGCCAAACTACTTGAAAGAAAGAAAGACTAAAATACTTCAATTATAAAATTGAAAATAAAACAAACATAATCTAAAGTAATTAAAAGCTACGGTGTCTAATGAAAACAGCAAAAATCATCAACATCCATCAAATTAATTCAAGAATCAAGGTTGGTCTTTTTCCATGCTCAAACAAGTGGTGGCTTCTTCTATTTATTCCATCTCGTCTTGACCTTCTTCTGCATCACTAGGTTGGGCCTCCTTGTGATCATCATCTGCGTCTCTTCTAGCCGCACCTGCGTGGCTAGATCCCTAGTGATGTAAAGTAGCCGCCGGTGGTGTGTAATATTGTCCACGGGTGGACCAAAGTGCCATGCCGGAGGAGATGGTGGCTGAACCCAAGTACCTAATGAAGTCACCCTTAATGCTTCTCCAATGATGGTCAAGTTTTTGTGTAACACCACTTGGCTATAAGACCAGTATCCCTGCAGATCATTTCTCTCTTCTTCACTTACCGGAGCATTGAATACCACACCCGGGGGTATCGAAATCATTGACGTTCTCTGAGGTTGTGGAGGCTGAGGCTGTGGATGTGGCTGTGGATGTGGCTAAGGCTGGGCAGGTCGCTCCTCTTGGTGGTGCTTCTCATATTCCCTCACCATCCTATAGACATATTCCCTATTGATCCTACCTCTAGGATGTGTCAATAACTCTAAAGGACCAATTGGGCAACCCGCTATGGTGCAAAGATGGTGAATTAGACTAGGGGTGTAAAATATAGGTCGTCCCGACCTTCCACTCTCTAGAAACCCTTGTCTAATTGGGTGACCAATATTCACCGGGATCCCAGTCATAATGGCATAGATTAAGAGTACCTTTTCTTTCTGGATAAAACTCAATGCGTTGGACCCCCAAATACGGCTACTAATGAAATAAAACCACAACTTTGCCACTAATGAGAGTCCTTGACGAGGAAATTTCAATTCCATACCAAAAGAAGCACTCCTAACCCACTCAACCCTCCTATCACAAATGGCATTTTTGATTGCTTCCGTGTCCTTATTTTTACTGTTCAAAAATGCCAAATATTGGCTAGAAGTTACGGGAGGTATGTTAAAGTACGCATTAATCAAATCTGCACCAAAATCTACCAAAACCCCCCGTAAACGTACCTTGCCATCTTCTAACTCGCTTAAATTGCAATTAAATTCCTTGACTAATTGGGTAGCCCCGGGGTCAACCTGAACATTAAAACCCTCCCAATGCCTCGACCTAATTTGCTCTTCTATATCTCTCCTAGAGCCTTCGTAAATACCCCAATGCATGGTAAGGTCAAAGTTCCTCTCTTTAATTACCTCGTGCTTCTCATTACTCTTAAAAAGTTGTTAAGCCCTATCACTCGAGAATTGAGGTTCAAATTGATCACCACCCCCCCAATGGTTGTTCCGAACTCCCTTCTCCACTTGTCCCCTCTCTGGATTTTCTTTTTCTCGAACCAGTCCCTCTTCCTCTCATTCTCAGCCTTCTCTGAACATCACTACCATAAACCCCTCTCGTCATATTCTAACCACAATTCAATCACCAATTCACAAAACTAACCGTCAAGCAAAATTCAACACCAACAATTCACAATCCAAATTTTCAACAATTGTTAAAATAGTTCAACTTAAATACAATTCAAACCAAGAATTTTAACAATTGGATAATTAAAAATTCTTCTAGGAAAATTTAGCACCAATTACTTGCCCATAATCCACTAATTCAATCCCAAATTTTCACAAATTAATCCACCAATTCCACACTTGTCTTCAAAAATGACTAATCACAACTAATAATTCAAAGAAAGATATTACCCGTTCTTTTTGGAGTTGAAATTTTTCCAAGAATTGCCCTTTGTAGAAATATTCTTTGGAACCCAAATTCTTCTTCAAATATTCAGAAAGATGGTTGCTTTGTTGTTCCTATAGAAAAAATCTGTGAAATTAGTGGTGGTTATGGAGTGTTTATGATGAATTTTGATGTGAAGAAGAAAGAAGAATCTGTTGGGGTTAGGGTTTTCGAAAGAGAGAAGAGAAGTGGAGAGGTTTTGTGAGAAAAGAAGAAAGGATTCGTCCTTTTAAAAAGTTTCTAGAGTTCGAGATCGCGATCTCAAATTTTTGAGATCGCGGTATCAACTCGGCCCCAAAATTCTCTTTTGCAGAAGTTCAGAGTTGAGACTGCAATCTCAAATTTTTGAGATCGGGGTCTCGAGCCAAACTTCTGCAAAGTGAAATTTTTTTACACTTAGCCGAATTTGCTTCACTCTTGACCGTTTTTCTGCATTTGCAAGGATAACCTACAAAAAAAAAAATATATCACAAATTAGGATGATAATTTTTCACTCATTCTTTAGCACCATTTATTCAATAAAACTCAATTCTTTTTCTCTAATTCAGACCAATCTACTCAAAATTAAAAATCACACCGAAGGAAAATAATAAGGACTAAATTAAAGACTTGGGTTGCCTCCCAAGAAGCGCTCTTTTATAGTCACTAGCTTGACTATGGCATGACCCTCATTCTTGTGCTAATCGGACGATCTCTCATCCACTTTCAATAGTTCCTCCAAAATATGGTTTAAGCCGATGTCCATTGACCTTGAAAGTTCCCTCTTTCCCTTTTAAGAGTTTCGGTTCCATAAGAAAAAGGTTGGATCCCTTCAAAGGGACCACTCCATCTTGATTTGAGCTTCCCCGGAAATAATTTGAGTCTTGAATTATAAAGGAGCACCAAATCACCAACTTTAAATTCCTTCCTTTGGATACGCTTATCATGCCAAGCCTTTGTTTTTTCCTTATAGATTAAAGAATTTTCAAATGCTTCCCTTCGAAATTCATCCAACTCATTCAAGTCAAGCATCCTTTTTTCATAAGCCTCCTTCAACTCAAAATTCAAGTTCTTTATAGCCCAATATGCCCTATGTTCAAGTTCAAACAGCAAGTGACATGCCTTTCCATACACGATACGGTACGGAGACATGCCTATTGGAGTCTTGAATGCCGTACGATAAGCCCACAAAGTGTCTTGTCAGCTAACTTTAATGCCCAATCCTTCCTTGCATTCTTCACTGTTTTCTCTAAAATTCTTTTCAATTCTCGATTGGAAACCTCCACTTGACCCGATGTTTGTGGGTGATAAGCTAAAGCAACCTTGTGTTTCACCCCATATTTTTCCATTAATGCCTCAAATTGGGAATTCTTGAAATGTGATCCCCCATCACTAATGATAGCTCGAGGCACCCCAAATCGTGAAAAGATATTCTTGCGAAGGAATTTAGTAACCACTTTGGCTTCATTGGTTGGGGTAGCAATTGCTTCAACCTATTTTGACACATAATCCACCGCAACCAAAATGTACTTATTGGAATATGAGACCGGAAAAGGTCCCATGAAATCAATCCCCCAAGCATCAAACACTTCCAATTCAATAATGCCATGAAGGGGCATTTCATGTTTCCTTGAAATATTACCTACCCTTTGACATTCATCACATTTGAGCACAAAATCCCGGGAATCCTTGAACATAGTTGGACCTCCAATATAAACCACTTTGTAAGATTTTGAAAGCTGTCCGTTGGGATCCATGATGCCCCCCAACCGGAGATGAATGACAATGTTTCAATATGTCGGATACTTCACACTCCGGAACACATCTCCTTAGGACTTGATCATTGCACTTGCGAAACAAATATGGTTCTTCCCAAAAGTAATGCTTAAGTTCTGCAAAGAATTTCCTCTTCTCATTGATGTTAAGCATTTTAGGGACTATCCTTGCCACAAGATAATTGACAATATCCGCATGCCATGGGCTCACTTCTTTCACCTCAAATAACTTCTCAATTGGAGACTCTTCATTGATCACTCCTTCTTCACGATTGACAAGTCTAGATGCTTCAATTATTGACAAATGGTCGGCTACCATGTTTTCCACACCTTTTTTATCAACCACCTCCCAATCAAATTCCTGCAACAAAAGTATCCATCTCAATAAATGTGGTTTAGCATCTTGCTTAGAAAACAAATACTTTAATGCAGAGTAGATCGGTGTGAATAATTACCTTTGATCCAATCAAATATGATCTAAATTTATCAAATGCAAAAACTATAGCAAGTAATTCCTTTTCTATTGTTGAATAGTTAATTTGTGCATCATTTAAGGTCCTACTAGCATAGTAAATGACATGCAAAATCTTGTTCACTTTTTGACATAGGACAGCGCCTATTGCATAGTCACTCGCATCACACATAAGCTCAAAAGGAAGAGACCAATTTGGTGCTACAATAATTGGGGCAATCACTAGAGCATGTTTTAATTCATTGAATGCTTCCAAACAAGAATCATCAAAATGAAATGGACAATCTTTTTGAAGTAGAAAACACAAGGGTCTAGCAATATGAGAAAAGTTCCTAATGAATCTTCTATAAAAACCCGCGTGACCTAAGAAACTTCTTACCCCTTTAACATTGATCGGAGGAGGTAACTTTTCAATTACCTCCACTTTTGTCCTATCAACCTCTATTCCCTTTGATGAGACCTTGAATCTTGACCCAAAACAATTCCTTCTCTTACCATGAAATGACATTTTTCCCAATTGAGAACTAAATTAGTTTTCACACATCTCTTCAATACCTTAGACAAATTTTCAAGGCAATTTATCAAATGAGCTACCAAAAAGACTAAAATCATCCATGAAAATCTCAATGCTCTTTTCAACCATGTCAGGAAAAATGGCAAACATACAACGTTGAAATGTACTTGGGGCATTGCAAAGTCCAAAGGGCATTCTCCTATATGCAAAAGTACCAAATGGGCATGTGAAAGTTGTTTTATCTTGATCTTCCGGGGAAATAACAATTTGAAGGTATCCGGAATAACCATCAAGAAAATAGTAATATGCAAAACCGGCCAACCTCTCAAGCATTTGATCAATAAAAGGTAAAGGAAATGATCCTTTCAGGTGGCATCATTCAACCTTTGAAAATCAATGCACATACGCCAACCAGTAACCAATCTAGAGGGGAGAAGCTTATTGGTTTCACTTATGATGTGCCGTAATACCACCCTTTTTAGGAACAACTAGAATGGAACTAACCCACTCACTATCGCTAATAGGGTAAATAATACCGGCTTTCAAAAGTTTGAGAACCTCCTTTCTCACGACCTCTTTTAAAGTAGGATTCAATCTCCTTTGAGGTTGCCTTATTGGTTTAATCCCTTCATTCATCAAAATTTTATGCATGCATATAGAAGGGTTTATTCCCTTTATATCATCAATAGACCAAGCAAGAGCACTTTTATTCCTTCTAAGCACCATAATCATTCTTTCAAGTTGCTCATTTGTCAAGGATGCATTCACAATCACAGGGTATGTCTCATTTTCACCAAGATATGCATACATTAAGTGAGCAAGAAGGGGTTTCAACTCCAAATTGGGGGGTTCGTTGAACGGAGACCCTTCTTTACCTTTTTCTTGAGTTTCTTCCTCTTCCTTTTGCAAGAAACTCTCATCCTCCAAGTGACTCACATTCTTCAATCCCTTCCTCAACATCTTGCATTTGGCATTTGTGGTTCCAAGACCTCCTTTTCCATTAAGAAATTCTCCATTGCATTCCTACAAAAATCATCAATTAAGTTATCTATCACATTAATATTCATGACATATTCAAAAATTGATGGAAATTTTAATGAATTAAAGACATTAAATGTAACAATTTCATCATTTATTCAGAATTCCAACTTCCCTTCTTGAACATCAATGAGTGCACGACCGGTAGCAAGGAAAGGTCTCCCAAGAATGATTGGCATTTCTTCATATTCTTCCATTTCAAGCACAATAAAATCAGCCGGGAGATAAAGTTTGTCAATTTTCATAATCACATCTTCAATGATCCCCTTCGAAAACTTTATACTTCGATCCGCAAGTTGCAATGAGACACTTGTTGATTTCAATTGACCTCTATTTAGCTTCTTAAACACTCCAAAAGGCATGAGATTTATCGAAGCTCCAAAATCACATAATGCTCTTCCAAATTGTAAACCACCAATCTCACAAGGTGGATAGAAAATGAACCGGGATCTTTGAGCTTTGGTGGCAACTTCTTTGAAAGTAATGCACTACAATGCTCCGTTAAGCACAAAATTTCATCAACATGCAATTTCCTTTTTGAAGTAAGGACTTGTTTCATGAATTTGGCATAGGTAGGCATGTTCTCAAGTGCTTCCATAAAAGCGATGTTGATCTCTAACTTTTTGAAAATCTCTAGAAACTTCTTGAATTTCTTCGACTTCTATTCGTCCCTCAACCTTGGAGGGAATGGCACATTTACATGCTTAGGCTCATGATGTTTAGGATCCTTGCCTTCATTGCTTTGTGAGTTAGGCTTAATAGACTCATTCATCATTTTGTCTTGCCTAATTGAAGGCTCCCTTTTTCTTTGTTTTCATCCTCAACCCTTTCTTGTTCTTTATTCTTCATAAATTTCTCTCAACTCTTTCTTCCAACTCTTTCCCACTCCTAAGTGTAATAGCCTTACATTGCTCCTTAGGATTTGGAATAGTGTCTCACTCGGAAGCACTCCCAACGGCCTCTCATTGTTTAACCTTGCCAATTGTCCCAATTGAAGTTCCAAAATTCTTGTTGAAGCCTTCAAATTCTCATAATCTCTTCTATGCTCTACGGTCTACCTATCCAATTCCCTTCTCAAATACTCGGCTTCTCTTCTCCAACCTTCTTCATCCAAATTATCTCTAGGAGCATATTGATCATGGTACATGGGTTGGGAAGAATTTGCATATTGGAACGGAGGTCTTTGTTGTTGGTTTTGAAAAGAAGGATTGGGGGAATTTTGATATGAGTTGGGTTGGAAATTTCTTTGATGTGGTGGTTGATAAGGTCTAGATGAGAAATTCAGGGTTTGAGTGTGTTGGGCATTTTGAGGTGGAGGATTTGGTTGGTAAGGAGGGTTGGATTGGTTGTTGGTATTACTCCATGAGAAATTTGGGTGATTCCTCCAAGACGGATTATACAAGTTCCCATAAGCTCCGGATTGGTTCCTTGGAAATGAAGATGTTGATTAGTCACATAATTGACTTGCTCATTAGCCCCATATGGCATTTCACAATTCCCATTGGCATGGCCGCCTCCACAAAAATCACATGTCATGCTCGGTTGAGTTGGAGAAGAAGTCATAGCATTCACACTACCCTTCTCAACCTTCGAATTTGTCTTAGCTCTTTCTCCTTTTCCTTGTCTAAGCAAATGAATGGCTCTTGAGTACTTCTTACCATGCACTACACAACCAAGGCAAATAGTCAATTGGAATTCCAAGTCAATTCCACAAGATAACCAAATCAAACATAAAGATCAACAAAATTAAAAACTAAATTAAACTAATCTAAAGTGCTTAATCTACACGACCCATAAAGCGCTTGATATTGCCCAAAACCAAAGAAAATCCCCGGCAACGGCGCCAAAAATTTGATGCCTCTTTTAACTCCCTAGTTTTAAATCAATAAAAACACCTAAATCCTATCACTAACTAGGTGGCATCCCGCAAGTATACGGTTGTCAAGAGACTAGTAGCAAGGCAAGTAGGGATCGTTTCCACGAGGATTGTCGATTGCAATTACCAAGGTTTTAAAGGTAAATGTGTAGTTAAGCTAAATCAATTAGTGGATGGAAGAACTATTCTAATGAAAGCTATAACTTCAATTCTAACTTAATTTAATCTAACTAAGTCTAAGATTTAGAACAAGTACATAAATCAACTAAAAAGACCATAAAGCAATAAAAATTAATCACTAAAGCAATCATTTCTAAAGTAGAAATTAGGAAAATATCAACTAGGAAATTAAATATTTTGGATTTTTCAATTGAAATTAAGGATACCCACTGAGAATTAACTAGAAACTAAAGCTAGAAATTGAAAATTCTTAAATAGAAAGCAAGAAATTGATAAGAACACCAATTTTACTAAAAACCCTAAATTAAAAGCAAAGAAATTTTTACTAAATTAGATGAGAAAACAATTAAAAATTATATCTACTTGAAGTTTACGAAAAACCAATTACGATGAGAATATCTAATAAAGATGTAAACTTGACAAGAAATTTAAAGAAGATCTAAGATGAAGTTAAGAGAAAATTCAATTAGAAAAAGTAACTTGTAGTCTAAGCTATCCTAATCTATCTAGAATTATCTAAAACTCTCTATTAAAACTAACTACTTTCTAAAAACTCCCTCCTACTTAGCTTAAATAGTGCAGCATTATGCAAGGCAAAATCAAGGTTTTTGAGCTGGAAATTACAAAATTGCCCTTACAACTTAACATTTTGCGAGTCGAGATCGCGATCTGGAAGTTTTGAGACCGCGATCTCGACTCTAAAATTTTAGCACTAATTCCTGAGTCGAGATCGCGGTTTGGAAAAGTCGAGACCGCAATCTCGACTCTCCTTCCAGCAATCCTCATTTCCTTCATTTTGTAATTTAGTCCCTTGAGCTTTGTTCCTTCCAACTTCTAACCTTTAATTTTTAACCTGCATAATATTAACACAATTAGCACTTAATTAAACTAAACATTTAACACAAAAATTATCACAATTAATTCAAAAATGAAAATATAAATACATATAAAAGAAATTAACTAAAATCTTCAATTACTTACCTAATTTTTGAATTTAAACTGTCAAAATGTTATAATTTAGAGGAAAATAACTCTAGTTTACTAGAGTTATCAAGGAGTCAAGTGGATATTGTCATTGAACAAATTGAACCTGAGCTGAAGCTGACATGCCCAAGCTAAGTGACTTTTGGAGAATCAACTGACGAGTTTCAAGTCGCTTTAACTTACGATTAGTGCGACGTTGAAAGGAACTTACTTGAGTGCTCAAAGAAGTGAGAACGCCACAGATTTGAGAAAGTGAAGGTTCGGAGAAAGATGGATGAGGATCATGGACTGGTAGAGGTGTTTGAGGAGGAGGACAATGGGAAAGTGTCAAACCAGAGGTAGAGGCCTGGGATTTTGAACGTTCAATATCAAAAGCTGCCTTAGTTAACCATTGATTGTTAAAAAAACAGAGGCCTTTTCGTTCAGATGATATAAGATTTGTTGAAATAGGGGGGGAAATTATTTGTTTCCGCTGAAAGGTACATCAAGGAAATCAAATACTTTGGTGAGAAATTTTCCAAAAGGGATGTTTCGTCGGGTATCAGTAAGAAATAGTTCCCACAGGGAGTAGAAGAGATACCCAAAGTCAAGGGGAATTCCCTTGAAAACACAATAAAATAAGTAAAGCTGCATTTTTCTGGGCTCAGTGCCATGCCCATCTGTTGGTAACAACAAATTCGTGACAATAGTGTACAGAATGTTCATTTCATATTTGAGAAAAATTATTCGTATTTGAGACTTCACATTCAAAATAGTGTTGACGATGTTGGAGGAAATTTCAATATTTGTGCTGTTTACACGAGAAACTAATGTGCGAACAGTGGGGCCTTTCCTAAGATTGGCTGTGAATTGAAGCACCATGTCATGATAAACGGGTAAATCAGTATGAACTAAGTGAACCCAAATTTGTTTTTCAAAACACAATTTGACAATGGGAAGATTAAGAATTCATCAAAAAGACTCAGAGAAGCAGGGCGTTAAACGATTATAGATATGTATACCATTCGGATGCCTTGGCATCGACGAATTTTGGTAAGGTTGGATTTGATGAAGCTTGAGGAGTAGCAGATGATTCCCCACGCGCCGAAGCTTTTCCTTTTGATTTTCATCCATGACTTGCTGTTGAAGAACCTCCACGGGATTTGACCATTGTGAATGAAAGGAAAGAAAGAAAGAAAAATTTAAATTTTTTTGAAAGGTTGGTGGGAATTTGATGAAATGAGATGGTAGATGGGTGGAATTAGGTTCAATAATGGTGATGAATACTTTGGGAATAACAATTTTTGAAAAAATTTGTGGAGAGAAGGAAGAAGTTGGAGGAATTTTTTAGGAGAAAAATTTCGTCAGAGAGGGTTTCGGTGGTTACGGTGAGTCAAAAATGTGGGAAAGTTGACGGTTTTAATAAAGCAGGGAGACCGTTCGGACGTCTGAACGATTTGTGGGAGTCCGTTGAGATCAGCGTCCGAAAGCTGATGAACGGATGGCCGATCGAAGAGCTTGTGCGTCCGATATTCTTTCGGATGATGGTAAGCGTCAGGTAGAATTCCAGAAAGTAAGTGAAGAAATTGAGTAACGTTCGGACGATCATAAGCGTCCGAGAAAGAGTGTTGTTCGGACGATCGGGTGCATCCGAACGAAGAGATTATGACAAATTGAACTGTAAAATCCCCAAACGATTTCTGAGAGATTCAAAATGATATAGAGCCAAGGGTTTTGTAAAAATATCAGCCAGTTGATCTAAAGTAGGCACGAAATCAACACGTATTTCCTTTTTACAAACAAGATCTCTAATTAAATGGTGCTTAACATCAATGTGTTTGGTCCTAGAGTGCATAACAGTATTTTTTGTGAGATTAATTGCACTAGTGTTGTCACACCTTATAGGCACACAATCAAACACAACACCAAAATCATTGAGAGTATGTTTCATCCACAGATGTTGAGCGCAACAATTTCCAGCAGCAAGTCTGTGTATTCGGCTTCAGCCATAGAAAGAGAAATAGAATTTTTTTTTTTTGCTAAACCAAGACACAAGACAATTTCCTAGGAAATGACACATACCACTGGTACTTTTTCTATCAATTTTACACCCAGCAAAGTCAGCGTCAGAATAACATTAAATCAAATATAGAGGACTTAGGATACCACAGACCAAAATTTATTGTACCCTTCAAATATCTAAAAATCTTTTTTTTCAGCTATTAAGTGCTATTCTTTGGGGCAAGATTGAAATCTAGAACATAAACAAACAGCAAACATAATATCTGGTCTGCTTGCTGTTAAGTAAAGTAGGCTTCCGATCATACCTCTATAGTGTTTTTCATCAACACTATTACCTCCTTCATCTTTATCAAGTTTGGTTGAAGTGCACATAGGCGTACCAACTTGTTTGCAATCTTCCATTCCAAATCGTTTGAGTAGCTCCTTTGTATACTTGATTTGTGTAATAAACGTTCCTTCCTTTGTTTGGTGAACTTGTAGAATTCCAAGGAAAAATTGTAACTTTCCCATCATGCTCATCTCAAACTCTTTTTGCATTAAATGTGAAAAATCCTTGCACAAGCTTTCATTAGTTGCTCCAAAAATAATATCATCAACATTAATTTGAACAATTAACAAACCATTGGAATTTGTTTTTGTAAAAAGAGTGGTATCAACTATACCTCTTTTAAATCCATTTTCAATCAAGAAACCACTTAATCTTTCATACCAAGCTCTCGAAGCTTGTTTCAAACCATATAAAGCTTTAGAGAATTTGAAAACATGATTTGGAAAATTTTTATTTTCAAAGCCCGGTGGTTGTTCAACAAAAACTTCTTGATCAATAAAACCATTTAAAAATGAACTTTTGACATCCATTTGAAATAATTTGAAATCATTAAAACATGCGAATAGATTCTAATCTAGCCACGGGTGCAAAGGTTTCATCAAAGTCAATACCTTCTTCTTGAGCATAACCTTTTGCAACAAGTCTAGCTTTGTTTCTTATGATTTCACCTTTATCATTTAATTTGTTTCTAAAAACCCATTTTGTTCCAATTACGGGATGAGAAAATGGTCTTTCAACCAAGGTCCATACGTTATTTTTCTCAAATTGACTAAGTTCATCTTACATGGCAATGACCCAAGATTCATCATTCAAAGCAACATCTACATGTTTAGGTTCAATGAGAGAAAGTAATGCACAATTACTATTCAAAGGTTTATGAGAACGAGTAGTTACCCTATCGGATAGATCACCTATGATTAAATCTTGAGGGTGACTAGAGACGAATCTCCAAGCTTTTGGAAGATCTTTTGGAGTATGCTCATTCTTTTCTTCTTCATCATCTACTTGATGGTTGTTGACATCATTGCTTGATGTGATCTCTTGATGATCTTCATGGACAGTGAGCTTCTCGAGCTCCTTTTGAATACCTACATCTTCATCATCGCACAAATTCTTTGAGATAACACCATTAGCTTCATCAAAGGTAACATGTACATCTAACTTCTTCAATCAAAAGCGTTCTTCTATTGTATACTCGGTATGCTTTCTTGTCACTAGAATATCCTAGAAAGATCCCTTCATCCGATTTTTTGTCAAATTTACCAAGGTTTTCTTTGATTTTTAAAACAAAACATTTGCAAACAAAAACTTTAAAATAGCTCACAACGGGTTTTTTTACAAAAAATGAGTTCATAAGGAGTTTTGTTTAAAAAGGATCTTAATAAAACTCGATTCACGACATAACAAGCCGTGTTAACGGCTTCGGCCCAAAAATATTGTGGTAAGTCGCATTCGCTAATCATAGTTCTAGCGGTTTCTTGAAGAGTCCTATTTTTCCTTTCGACAACACCATTTTGTTGAGGGACTCTAACAATCGAAAATTCATGAAAAATACCGTTGTGATTACAAAATTCAGGAGAGCCTCCAAATTTAAATTCGGCACCATTGTCACTTCTTAAACGAATGATCCTTAAATTCAATAAATTTTGAATTTTGGAAAACAATCTTTTTACAAATTTTTCAAAAGCTTCATTTTTGTGAACAAGAAATAGTACCAAAGTTTACCTAGAATAGTCATCTACAATAACAAAGCCGTATTTGCAACCCCCAAGACTAGCATGTTGAGTAGGTCCAAACAAGTCTAAATGCAACAATTCTAAAGGTTTGTGAGTGGACACAAAATTCTTTGGTTTAAAAGAAACTTTCACTTGTTTACCAAATTGGCATGCATCACAAATTTTATTTTTCAAAAACTTTAGTTTTGGCAAACCTCTTACCAAATCCTTCTTAGCAAGTTTTTCAATTAAATCCATATTCAAATGACAAAGTCTTCTATGCCAAAGCCAAGGATCATCTATGGAAGCGGTAAGACATTTTACATTGCTATTGCTAATTTTATCAAGATGAATCACATTAACATCATTGTGCCTAATGCCCTTAAATAAAACAACATGATTTTTATCAAGGATAAGACATTCATGCTTGGTAAAAAACACATATAAATTTTTACAATCACAAAGTTGACTTACACTTAAGAAATTGTAGTTCAAATTATCAACAAGAAGCACATTCTTTATCAAGGTTTCACCATTTTTACCTTCATAACCAATGCCGATTGATTTTGCTTTATTTTTACCCCAAATGTTACTTTTCCACTATTTTTGGATTTGAGATTTGTGAAGAGAGAAGCATCACCCGTCATGTGCCTTGAACATCCACTATCTATGAACCACTTAGCATTGTCGGTGATGTTAAGTACCTACACAATACATCAATTGATAACTTTTGGCACCCACATTTTCTTGGGTCCATTTGAGTTAGTGAAATTGCTATCAATCCATGCGGCTTTCATTCCAAGTTTCTCATTTTTCTTGACATAACGCATATTCTTGACATGTCCATGTTGTTGGCAATATCTACAAATAATATTTTTATTTCCATATAAAAAGGATTTTGATTTTACAAAACATAAGTCATCCTTTCTAAACATGATAAAATTTTTGTTGATTAATCAATGACATTTCTATTTCTTTTCAAATCAACAACATTTTCTTTCTTTCTAGTCAAGAGAGCATTCAAATCATCCAATCTTTTCATCAAGGAGGCTTGTTCTTCCTTGACCTTTGATCTCACATGCATTCTTTTCTTCAAGTCACAATTTTCTTGTGATAGCCTATTATTTTCATTCACAAGTTTAAGTTAGCATTCAATAGAGCATTTGATTTCTTCACTAACTCCTTATTTCTAGTATATGATTCCTTTAAGCTATCATGCAATTTCAAAATGAATGCTTCAAGATCATTTTCATCATTGGAGTCATAGTTAGAATTTACCTCATCATCTCCAATGGCCATAAAGTCCGTTTGTGCCGACTCCATTTCTTCTTCGACTTCTCCTTCGGAGTTGCAATCATCCCAGGTGATTTGAAAGTTATTGAATCTAGGCTTTCTTCCTTCCTTCTTTTTCTTGGAAGGACACTCATTTGCAAAGTGTCCGAGTTGACCGCATTCAAAGCACTTTAAATCATTTTTCTTCTTCATTTCTAGCTTATTCTATCCTTTGAAATTATTTGAATTTGTAGCTCCATCTCTTCTCATTCTCCGTTTGTAGATGTAATGTTTAAGAAATCTTTCGGTGATGAGTGCAAGATCTCCTTCATCAAGATCTTCGTCTTCCAGATTGATGGAGCCATTTTCATCCTCTTGTTGAGAGGTCTTTAAAGCAATACTCCTTCTTGGTCTTGCTTCTTCATCATCCACCACTTTGGCCTTCAACTTCAATTCATAAGATGTAAGAGAGTTGATTAGCGATTCAATAGGCATTGAATTTAAATTCTTGGCTTCCTCTAAAGCAATTGTTTTGGCATCCCATTCTTTGGATAGAGCATTTAGGATTTTTCTATTCTTTTCACCCAAAGAATACTCCTTACCCAAGGCTTCAATATCCTTAATGATGTCATTGAACCTACAATACATTTTGTCAATATTTTCATGTGGTTCCATCTTGAAGGACTCATACTTGGCAACAAGAACAAGTAAGAATTTCTTTTGCTCACGACCATCGTCGCTCCCTTCACGGATTTTCTTCAATTTATCCCAAATTTCTTTAGCGGAAATGCATCCCTTTATGCCAGTTGATTCATTAGCATCCAAGGCATTATATAGCACATTCATGGCTTTTGCATTTAACGTCAAGTTTTCCTTGTCTTGTGGAGTGAGCTCATCCCTTGTCTTTTCTCTTCTTCTATTTGTGTGATCATCAATGATAGTAGCTTCAAAGGGACCTTCATTAACAACATACCACAAGTCAATATCAATAGATTGCAAAAATATTTTCATTTTATCTCTCCAACTAATAAAATTTGCCCCATTGAACATGGGAGGCCTAGTAACGGATTGACCCTCAAAAAATAGAGCATTGTTGGTTGCCATAATAGTTCTTTTCTCAAAAGTAATTTAAGCAATAAAATGAGACCAAGCTCTGAGACTAATTGTTGGTCCCAAAGCAACCTAAAAGGGGGGGGTGAATTAGGTTTAGCACTAAAAATTACTTTTAGAAATATTAAACTTATTGAGATTTTTCAACTAATAATTAATATAGTAGAATCAATGAAATTGTGATGTAAGAAAGAGAAGAAATTAAACAACCAATACTTCCAAGCTAACAAGCTTGAAATATTAATTCACTAGAATGCTTCACACACTTGGTGAGCCAATAATCTTTACAAAGAAGTGAAATTCTTACTCACACTAAAACTCTTTTAGTTGAGCCAAGAATTTTACTCACAACCTCACTTTCGTACAAGATTATCACTCCACTCACAATTGAATTGCACTCTAAGCTGCACACTAATACAATATAGCACTATAGCCAGTTTGTACTAAAATTGCTCTTTGCTAAGGCTTGTATTCAATGTATTAGATAACCTTTATAGAATAGTAGAGCAGTTATTTATAGGAGCAATAAATGGTGGTTGCAACTACTTCCTAACGGCTAAATAATAAATGCACAAAAATTAGCCGTTGAGGTTTCGGATTTTCTGATAGAAAAGTAGGATGCGTCTGACACAGCGTCCGATCTCCATGCAATTGGTGAAGCACTTCGTTCGAATTGCCGTGCATTCGTCCATTCCATCGTCCGAACGGAGCTTCAAACGGTCATGTTCGTTAGAGAGAGACTTTGTTCGGACAGTTGTGTGCGTCCGTAGAGTAGCATTAAGAACCTTGCTTTCTGCCTGTTGGTTTGGACGGTGAAATGCATCCGAGAGGCTTGACATATTTTGGACGGTGTAATGCTTCCAAACGCCTTGTTTCCAGTAGAACAAGTAACAGACCTACAAAGCTTGTTTTTAGAGTTTAGTGCTTATGTCATCATCAAAATAAGGTTTGAAGAACATCAGAAATGTCCTTTAGATAAGAATAAATGTCATTGTTAATCCTGTTTGGGCTACCTACCATTCCTTCAATGAACACCTTGTTTCTTGCCTTCCAAAGAAACCAACAAATTGTGCATGCGAGAATTTTATGAACATCTCTAATTGTAGCCGAAGATGTGAGATGTCCACCACCAAGAATTTAGTTTATCCAATATCTCTGTTGATGGAGGAAATGTCACTTCCAACCAAGCTTCGAAGAATTGCCAAATCTAATGTGTTAATTCACACCCCATGAACAAATGATCACAAGTTTCTTCATTATTTCAAAAATAGCATTTGGACGCTAAAGAAATAACCAATCTTGGAAAGTATGTCATCAAGAGGAAGGAGCTTATTCAATAGTTACCACATGAAGATGGAATTTTTGATTTGTAGTCTCTCATCCCATATCATTTTTTGAGAAAAATATTTTGGTTTCAAGGACAAAGTGGAGGAAATTGAGAAAGAACACTTGGATGTGAGAGTCCAAATAAGCATATCTAGCATATCTTCCATGGACTTTAACCTTTCTTCAAGGGTTTTGCCAATACTTACAAGCTCTTCCCCTGAATATCTTCCATCTAATTTTGTAAGATCCCAACCAATAGAATTCCAAATTTGTGTAACTGTTGGATGTTGATCAATACATAGACTAGCTCAATCTTGTGAAATAAAAGCCCTTGTTCCATCCATATATCAAACCAGAAGGGACAATTTGCTCGCCTTACCAGGAATAAAAGATTTTTTTTCGCATCATTACATGCTTTAAACATCCTTTGCTAAGTAAAAGAATTGCCCGATGAAGCGTTAACTAAGAAAGGATGTTGGTGATTTCTAAGGTATCTACCTTGAAGAATTGTGCACCAAAGTGAATTCCCTTTGCGAAATTTCCACCATAGGTTGATGCCAAAGCCTTTAACTACATCTGGAAGAGATGAGATTCCTAGACCATTTGAGGTTGTTGGTTGACAAATTATGGCCCAAGAAACACAATGATGTTTATGACTAGCTTCCGAGGTTCCTTAAAAGAACTATGCAAACTGTCTCTCCAATTCTTGTAAAAATTGCTTTTGGGGGGAGAAAGAACTATCAAGAGGAAAATGGGAATGCTGCTAAGAACATGTTCAATAAGGATTAGTCTACCTCTAGGGTGTAAAGGAACTGAGTTTGCCGTCCATGAATCCTTGAAGCCACCTTGTCAACCAATCACTGGAAAGTAGATTTTTGTTTCTTAGCTTTCTGAATTGGACAACCCAAATAAAGTAATGGAAAGGATTTCTTCACAAAATCGAAATTGTTTTGAATCATCCAAATTCAAGATAGAGAGGTCTTTTAAGGTAAGTAAAAAGAAATCTTAGACTTCCTAAACAGCTGCCCTGATGAGTTTTCAAATTGAGTTAGGAAAGCCATCGATTATTTATGAATATTTTCTCTCCCTTGGCTAAAATAACATTGTCATCTGCAAATGCCAAAAGAGAATTGGCCGAACAATATCTCGACAGAGCAAACGTTGAAATCCATCCCTATCCAAATTGGGTTTTTAACCTACGAGAAAAACTTTCCAGCATGATTATATAGAGGAGAGGCAATAGTGGATCACATTGTTGAATCCCTATAGAAGATTTAAAGAATCCCTTAGGAGAGCTATTGAAGAGGATGGTGATAAAACAAACAATCTTCTAAGACATTCCTTATTAAAGAAATCCAATATTCAGCAAATCCAAGTTTCCTCAAATTTGCGTATAGAAAGGGCAAAGAAATCCTATCGAACGACTTAGTGAGATCAAGTTTGATGAGCATGTTTCTTCTTGTTTTCCTTTCAATAAAGTCCACCATCTCCTGAACAAGAAAAATGTTGTCCATAATTTCTCTCCCATGCACATATGCCACCTACTTAGGAGAAATAATCTTTGGCAAAAAAATAGAAAGTCTATTAGCCAAAATTTTTGCACAAACTTTATTGTAAAAAGTACAAAGATTTATGGGTTAGAAATCATTAAAAGATGAGGGATTGACTTATTTTGGATCAATGCAATAAGGGTAATTGTGAATGCTTTTGACAGCTTCAGTCCCTTCAAGGAATCTCTTACTGCATGAAACAGATCCTGAAGAATAATTTCCCATCAAGTGGTGAAAAACATCACATTTAACCATCAATTCCAACAGCTGCAAACCATCCGAATTCAATGCAAAAATAGCCTTCTTCATTCAATGCATTGAGAGCTCAGAAAGCAATAACTTGCTTCCTCACTCATCATCGTTATTACAATATTATCCAGCAATGATAGATCACTAGTTATGGAACCATCACCATATAAAAGCCTCTAGAAGATGTTAATTCCTTTAGCCTTATTGTGTTGTATGTCTTCTATCCATGATCCATCCACCTAGATCCTTGATATGCTAAATCTTTGTCTCTTGGATATGAGTGAAGAGTGAAAGAATTTTGAATTTTGGTCACCCTCTTTCAGCCATTTCATCCCAACTTTTTGCCTCCAAAATGTTTCTTCCTCCACAAGACATTTGGTATGGAGCGCTAGTGCGTGAGCGAAAGCAAGTTGGTTTGTTTGATCATGTTTGTTGCAAGAATGCTTATTCTTTTTGCTTGATATTTAGCTCGACTCCCATCACTTTGATAAAGACATTTCCAAGAATTGTGTGACTCTAGTGCCTTAATCTCCTCTGCCTTCAATATTTCAAGCTTGGAAGCTAAGATTGAGAGAGGAGACCATGCACAATACAAGTTCTAATAGTTTTCTACAACCTGCAAGAAATTTGGGTGCTTAATCCACATATTTAAAAACTAAAAGGCTGCGGCCCTAAGGTAACCACATTTGACATTTTGAGAAATAGTGGAGAATGATCAGAGCATGCATTGAGAAGGTGTTCCACACTAATGTGATGGAATTTTCTGAGGAATTCATTGTTGCATACATATCTATCTAGTCGTTTCCATACCGCACTTCCGAACCTGTTGCCAAGCCAAATATATATACATCCTTGAAAATCCAAATCCATCAAGCCACAATCATGAAGACATTCATTAAATTCACTCATCGCATTAAGGTCCAAAGAGCAGGAGCCTTTATATTCATCCGAACAAGAAATGACATTAAAATCCCCACCGACCAACAATGGAGAGTGTGATTGTACATCTCGAAGTTCCCCCATAAGCTCCTCCTTTCATGCCTTTTTTTACACTTAGCATAAACAAAGGAGGCTGCCATTGTAGTAGGATGAAAACTAGAGAAATTGGTAACATGAAACAATTGAACTGAAACAAAAATATCCATTACTAAAAACTCTTTATTCCAAAATAACCAAATTTTTTCATTGGTGTTTGATTTGCAACAATCAAACTCTAAGTTGTGTGCGATGAGATTAATCCTCTCTCTATCCACCATTGGTTGCAATAAAGCAAGGATTTTAGCATTGTGTTCTTTCACTAACAAGTTTAGTCTTCGAATGGATGGTTTATTGGCAATCCTCTATATATTACATACGTGGATGCTATCCATTAAAATGGTGAAATAGGAGGTTGGGAGGAAGGTTTAGAAGAAAACCTTATTCACACTACTCTTGGCTTCTTGTAAATTCTCTTATGCGTACTCTTCTTTTTAGGTATAGATTTACCTCCCAAATTTAGCTTGGCATTTGTGTACTAATGAGAAGTTGGAGATTTGTCTTGTGCGATAGGGAGAGTCATTAATCAAAAAATAGCAAGGTAGCTCTTCCAATATTCTACCATGTGAGAGGGAAAGGTCATCCTTGGAAATTTTGTTTTAAATTGGAATTTGAGAGGAAGTAGGCAAATTTGCTAAGTCTTTTGAACTAGTCAACACCATTCAAACCGAATTTGCCGGATTTTCTATCCCTTTCAAATTTGAATTTTCTACCACATTTTGTATGAGAGTTAAATTATGAATTCCCAAATTTCGTTGGAAAGCTATGGGTACGTCCACCATCTTTGGAGTAGGTAGTTCTTCCTTCACCACCACCGTATCAATCATTGGCTATAACTCTAACTAGGTATCTCCTTGAAGTTCAGATTGCACCAGTTGTTAAGGGTTTTCAACTTGAATTGATGAGTTCTCTACTAATTTTTCCTTACCAACACTTGAGGGACCAGCTTCATGATGTTTAATTGGCATCCAATGTGGCTATATTTTCTTCTTGTGGCTGAGGGAAAGCTTTTCATGCTTTTTTGATGAATTTGCTGCTTCTACCTTGCAATAGCCAAGAAGTGACAAATTTTTTTACATTTCGGGTAGTATTTGGGCAGTTCTTCATTGGTTATTTTCTGCCATAAACCATCATTCCCCATTTCTAGCCAAACTCTGGAAGGAAGAGTGGCCAAAAGGTCCACTTCCATACAAACTTTAGCATTATTTGGACGAGTGAAATTCTCTGTGGTGAAATCCAATTTGTGAGAATTACCAACTACTTGAGACAAGCTGAATACCGACATGTTAGTTGAGAAAAAGACCTAAAAGACCTTCTAAAGTAATCCAAATTGGCACAATTGAAGGTTGTACATCCAAAGTGAAAAGGAGGTGCCATAAAATAACACGCACGTAAAGCCTTGAATGAACCACGTATTCTTAAACCAACAACGAAGATAGTCCTCTTCCAATGAAAAAATGAATAAGCACATGCCTATGATCAAGATAACCAACCGTAAAACTGCGTTTGAAATCAATTGTGATGGAAGCATTTTCTTAGTGTTTCCATGTTTCGCTTGCCTCTTTGAAAATTCCCTACAAGCATATAACGAAATGGTGCAGTAAGTTTTTCAACTACTTCCTCTAAAAAAAAATGGTTGGTTCCCCCTTGTAAGATTGAAGCTTCTTCAAGGGTTTATTCGATTGTTGCACATGTGAATCCATTTTTTGCTCACTAAGAAGCACCTCCGCAAACGAACGTGTTATGGTTGAAAGGCCTCTTTTTTAGCCATGGCCAAATAGCTATCAGAATGATGGAGTTTTTAGAGAGAGAAAATGTATAGAGATGGAGGAGAGAAATATTGTATTTTAATTATTCTAAATTCGTTCTTCCCTTTTCAGCTTTATAATCCATATTTCTTGTTCAACCTTGCTAATTTGGCCAACTTACTTCTTTTATTTCATCATTCATTCTTGCCATCTCCTTAGTATTTTGTGTTGGTGTGCACAATGTTATGTATGGTTTGGAAGGAATATGATTTGTGTTTGTCATTATGGGAGAAAATAAAAGTTATAGATCTTGTTTGATGCAAAATATTTTGTTCTGTTCAATAAAAAAATGTCAAAAAAGAAAAGCAAGAAAGAAACAAAAGAAGGATAATTCCTTCTAAAATGTAATGAATATAGAAGGACAATTCCTTCGAAAGTGTAGTTAGCTAAATGGTATGGTTGTGTGGATTATATGGTTCGAAGTAATTTACTAACATGACTAAAGGAGATTTAAGCTACTTTTATCCAAATATATATCTTACCTTTGTCCCTTAACCTACGTTACAAGCTTTAATGACTTACTTGATAATTGATTAGAGTTCATTTGTATTAGTTAGTATTTTGTGTGCTTAAAATTCATCAACATGTCCGTCCCTTACTAAACCTTTATTAATTAGTGAACGAGTGATATATGCTTTCATGAGTGAAGAGTTAACACTTTCATGTTAATGATTTTGGGTTGGTTAGCAATGCTTTTTATATCCATATTTAATCCATATCTCTTCTAGCTCTTTAGTTTTTTGTTATTACCACGACTAACATGTTGAAGAAAGCTAATGTGCTTAAATTTGTTTATGTGTGTGCTCTACTTGGGATGAGTTAATGTTCAAGTTGGGGAACTTTTAACTCTCTGAAAGAAAGTTATTTACACGTACTTTAGCTTGGGTTTTAATCGGTTTTTGAGACATTATATTTAATACCTAAGGTATTTTAGTAATTTTAGGGTTTTAGTGTCAATATTATTCTATATACTTTTTTTGACTTTCAATATACTTATTTATGGTTTTATTGGTGTATACGTAGGTTTGATAGGATTCGATAGCCAAAAAGGATGAAAATGGAGCGTAAAAGCAAAGGTAGAGAAGTCTAGGCACAATTACTCCTGCAAGCTCTCAGGCATGCCTAATCTATAGAGCCCACCTCAGATGCACAAACGTTGTGGCCAAAAATAAGACAAAACGATTTCAAGTGTTTACTGTTTTCAAGGTGCATTTTTTATCTCCAATTGTGGAAAACTCTCATATAAAGAGCACTATAAATGCATGCATTAGGGAGAGAATAATAGAATGTATCACAGATTAGGTCAGATATAACGAACCGTAGCCGTCTAGCTGAAAATCATCAAAAAAACAAAGAATATCCTTCGAAGAGAAGATTCATCGAGGTGAAGGAGCAAGGATCAAGACCAAGTGTAGTTTTTTCTTCCTTACTCATAACAAATTTTTTTTTTTTTTGGGATTTTACCCTGATAATTGATTGATGTGATTTTATTAGTTGCTTTTTAATTTTAGATGTATGTTTGCTTGTATGAAATAATGTTAGTGCCTTTACATGATTGGCCACCATCTACAGTGATTTCTGGCCATATTTCAATTCGACAGAGGATACTTAGGGTTCGGACGGGTTCAAATACCCTTTGTTCTAAACAATTGCTGATAGGTTGAACGATTTCGGAGTACAGATAGACATATACCTACACATCTTAGGTAATCAATTAGGGTCCTATTTTTGCATTAGTCAGCACTTTAAGCTCAAAATATACATATAGTGGAATAGTCAAGATTTATAGATTTGCAGTGATTCTGACAAGAACTTGTAATTGACACTAAAACCCTGTATTAGAAACAAATTGTGAAATTGAATGACTGACAAATGAACTCAATTGATTGGATTGATAAATAAAGAATAAATCCTAGTTTAATGTCCATTGGATTCTCATTTATTTATTTGCTTGTGTGTTTCTTACTTTCATTATTATTTCACTACTTTATTCTTCAGATAGAGTTTATTCTAATGTCATTTTGTTAATTTTCAATTGTATTAAGCGTAGTCATCAAGGGAACGATCTTTACTTTTAGTTTGTTACTTGTTCGATTAGTATACTTACGAATACAAATTCATGCAGTAACACAACTTGCAACATTTATCTGTATTTGATTGTGGACAAAAATAAATGAAAACTTCTAAACAACTAATACGAATTGAAAAAAAATCAATGCAAGGGAAATTGATTTATACACAACTACATTGTCATGTCCAAATCTGTCTCTTAAACAAACTAATCCTACCAATTCAATCTTGTTTCTTAAGACAACCATGTCCTTCCCTCGAACCAATTAATTAAATTATACAAATAATTATACGTATTCTCTTGAACCACTCATAGATTAATATGGAATGCATTATCCAATATCTCATGTATTTAGGGAACCTAATCAAATTGCAAGTTGTTTTGCTAATGAAGGCATTAAACACTCAATCTATGTTGAATTCAATCAAAGCTTGATCCTTAAGCATATAAAGGGGATTCTTAGATTGGATGCCATTAACTATCCATACTTAAGGCTTTGCAAAACTTGATCTGATTTCAATAAAATTACTTCATTCGGGGTTTGACCGAAAAAAATGGAATTCATATTACCACAGTTCAATCACAAATAAATTAAATATACAACTAAATCAATTTTGTAAGACTACGTTTTAGATGAATCTGGGAACAAATTATTAATTGGACATGGAAAAGCACTAATATCAACAATACACACTCTTGATAAACTTATAAAAGATTATATCTTTAATTATAAATCATATCAAACATGTAGAGCTAAAGGCTACTTCAAGCCCTAACTAGAAAATCTACCGCATAGCAAAAGGAATGTAAAGACATGAAACTGAAATAAGATATCTTCATTAAATTAAATAAAGCAATACAAAGCAAATGCTTTAAAGATTGAATTTTGCAGGGAGAATCGATATTGAGACTATGTTGACTCTTTAAAAGAGAGTATTTTCATGGACTTTTAACTTGGCTTCTTTTTGTAATTCAATGTTTTTAGTTTATAAAGCAAGGATATTTTTATAATTTTACACGCTAAGTTCATAAATTATTTTTTTATTTTTTTTTTGTCAAAATTGTATATTTATGCGCTTAAAATGTGTTTTTGTAGGTTTTATTTGTATTGGAGGTCAAACAGGGCAAAAATATAGCAAAATAGACAAGACAAGGAACCCCTAGTATTGATAACATATGAATTCTGTCAAGCCACAGACCTCTGGATGTGAGCTTGTGGGCCCAGGAGGCTGGCACCTGCACTATTGACTAATTTTTATGTATTGACCCAGGTTTTGGACATCCTTAACCTATTTTCTTATAAACCCTATTTAGCTCTGTATAACTATTATGTTAAGTCATTAATTTACATAATTTTTAGGAAAGAAAGCGTTAGAGTCGACAGCACACATCAAACAGCCGCAATCAAGAAAATCAACACAAGAAGCATCTTGGTACAGATAGGCAATGGAGAACAAGAGAAGACTCAATATAAGACCTAGTTTTTCATTCTCTTCTTTATTTCTTATATTTGATAAGCAATTCATGGTTGTAATCAATTCTTGTGTAGTATCATTTGGTTTGATAATGCACTAAACCATAAATCTAGGGCTCATAACTTAACATGAATCTCAAGTGATTTCATTTGTTTTGTTTATGATTGTGATCTTATGCCCTTTTTATAGAATGATATGGTACTAAATGCATTTATAAGCCTGATCATCTTATAAATTGATTTGACAGACTTAAGCCTTATTCAGAAATCAAGAGAGAAGCTTTAGAGTAAGGAATTGGTCTAATTGGCCTTTGTTTAGAAGTTCAGTAGGGAAGGATGAATGTTTAATGAATAATGATCAAAAGTTCATCTTATGTGAATTCATATCAAAAGTTCAGTAGTGTTGTCATCTATGCTTTAAACATGGCTTGAATTCACATAGAAATATAGTGAGTTGGTGATGATTAGTAGATTTTTGAGAAGGTTCGAAAGATAACTGACAATTAGATAAGACTCTAAACTAGTAAACAGAATAAGTATCAAGAATTTACAGAATGGATATATGGATCAGCTGAGGGGATTCGTAAGGGGCGAGTGAACCCTAGATAACTCAACTATTGACTTTTTCCACTCTTTACTCAAATTATTGCACTATTTTTATTCAGTTACTTTATTATTATTATTCCATTGTTTTCCTAGCTTAGATAGGATCAAAATTGTGAGTTTATGTGTTTAATATGGTGTTAACATAGTCTCTTTGGGAATGATAGTCAACTCATCATTATATTACTATGCAATATGTATACTTGCATATTTTGTGAGTCTGCCTAGTAACAGTGATGCACACGTGAGCCATGGATCTAGTGATGGGGGTCATGGACCAAGCTTAAGAAGCTCAAGGAGCTGATCAGTCCAAGTTGCAGCTAAGCCAATCATACAATCTAGGGCTAATAAGTTACCTCAAGCTATGTTGGGCTTTGTTAAGGAAATTATGGACTAACAAGCCTTAGAATTTGCAACTAGTGGCCAAGAGTTCATTCAAGCTCAAGTCAACAGGCCAGTCCATCTTTTAGAATTCCAAGAAGTTTTAAGTGCAAGAATTGATGATCTCCAAGAAGGGTTCTCGAAACTCCAGAATCCACCTATATCCTAAATTGGCCATCTGAATCCTATTTGTCCTAGGATTATCTTCAAGTCTTGTTCCTAGGAGTTATTTTTTTATTGTTTTCTTAACTTCGACAAGTGTTAGTCCATATTAGTCTGTTTTTTTGTGACCAAATTTAGTTCCTTTTCGGCCGATCCAAGTCTTGTTTGGATGTGGCTGATTTTCACATTTAAATAAGGCCCCATATTGCTGAACCCTATTCTTTCAACATTCAATAAATTTTGCAAGAAATTCTCTCAAATTGTCTTCCAAAGACTTCTGGTATTGCAAGAGTAATTCTTGTGATTGCCAACCGAGAATACTATTGGTTCTAGTCTTGTTATAGACAACGGATCGATATCTCGCATAGTTGAGAATAGACATCTTTAAATTCTTGATTTCGTAATGAAAGTGTTTAAATCTGTCAAGTTTGAAATTGTGTTTTCATTCCTTTTTGTTGCAATTTCTGTTCTTTTTTGTCGTCTTGTCCAAACACACCCCTATGATTCCCCAAGATATTGTCTTCGTTATTCTTGTGGGTATTCAGTATTCAGGATGATCTTGGTTCCATAATTCAAATTCATGTTTCGTTCATTCAACTGTGAGGTTTGCATTAGAGATTTGGGACAGAATTCCCTAAACATGTTGGTTTTTTATACGACTCTGAATGGGATAAGGATGCCCCAAATTGAGAAGATGAAAGGTGGTGTGAGCTTGGACTCGAGCATACCAAGATTGCAGCACATTCATGGCGTTTTGATCAAGTTGGATTGGAATATCTTCAATTCATTAATACATGAAGTCCAATTCTTCAATGTGAAGCACAAATGGAGATCTTTTAAGCCCAAGGGAAGAATATTATGCTATATTTTACTAAACTTTTTCTTTGTTTAAGTCTATTACTATGTAAATCCCAATAGTAATTTAACGTGTTGTGCAAATTAAGTTGGTTTAAGTTTTGGTCTAGTTATTGGTCTTTAATAAGGTCTATAGGGCCCAACAATGGGCCTACCTTGGCGGAATTACTACAGTTTTAGAATTTGGAGAATTTTAGCTAATTTTTAGGACTTTTAAAGCCTATAAATAGGCCTCTATACGGACAAAAATTTACAACCATTACTATCAATAGAATTTTGATTAGTGTTTCGTAAGGAAAAGTTCTCTCTTTTTGTCTTAGGATTAAGACTTTGATGGTATCATCTCTTGAGCAACGTTGATTGTTCTAACCAACTGACAGATCTGGTTCTTGCCTAATTCGTATAGGCAACGGGTCAATTTTCACCTTAAATCTTCTTAAGAGTTTTGTTCTTGTCTTGTTATAGAAAATGGGTTGAATTCTTGCTAGATTCTTTTGTTATATTTTTTTTGTTCATGTTTTGCATGTCTGTTATCCAAATACTTGTGATCAACTTTGGATTCGATCCTCGGGATTTGGGTGCCATACTTGATCGTTGGGTTTCGTGGCATCAATCGTCATTGCGCACGGGGTTCATATTAGATTGGTATCAGAACTGGTCCAATTCTGTTCAGTTCTGTTTGTTTCCTCTTCAATTTTTTCAAAAATTTCTTCCAAAGAAAATCATATCTTAGTTTTTTTGCAAAAAAAACAATGTTACTGTTCATCGTTACTGTTCAATGTTACTGTTAATCTGAAAAACAATTTCTTATTGATCTTGTGCCTTGTTCTTCTTGTGTCATACCTTGATTCTTGATTATCTACGGATCTTGGTTGTTTGTTGCTTCCATGTTGTTATTAACATAAAAAAAATTTCTAGCTATGTTGTTACTTCTTTGTTATTGTTCCTCATTTTTCTCTTTCTTGTTGCTGCTATGGAAAAAAAATCTTTTCTTAACCGAATTAAAGAAAAAAAAAAGAAGAAGAAGAAGTGTTCTTGTCTGAATTAAAAAAAAAAAAAAAGGAATTTTTTTTTTTTGTTTGGCTGAAAATGAAAAATAGCATTCAAAAAAAAAAAAAAACATATAAAAAAAGGAAGAAGAATCGGCTATTGAGAAGAAGGAGAAAAAAAATTTAGCCTTTGCCTATTTCGTTGCTTGTATATATATATATATATACATAGGCAATTATTTGTTTATTTCCTAATCTAAAAATTTTTGATTTCTTACCTTTTCCCTACTTGTATTCGGTACTCCTTATTCCTATCCAAGGACATTAAATTGTATTTGGTTTCCTTATATTAATTCTATGTGGAAATACTTTGTAATCTAATACTAATCGAATTTAGAAAACCCTAATCCAAGTTGACTAGGAAACTTATCCTAATCCCATTTGGGCTCGGAAAACAAATTCTAATCCTAGTAGGATTTGGGTTACTTACACTAATCCCAATTGAATTCGAAAATCCACCAAATTTGGGCACTCTCTATTGTTGGAAACTTTCTAAATCAAGGTCTACTTTCCAAATTTGTAATTCTCTTCCATAGCACTTAATTTTTTGTCGGTTCTTCTAATTTCTTTGTGAATCTTTAGTGCTACTTTTGTCCTTGTTTTCTTAGTTTCTTTTTTATTTTGTAAATTTGTTTACCAAATTATTATTTGCTTTCTATACTTTCTATTACCTGAAGTAGTCTCGGATATTTTGTTGTCTCTAGTTCTTTGAAGTTTAAATCTGAAAGTTGGTGTCACTTATTTGTCATTGGCTCATGATTATTTGTTTTCTTATTTGACTTCCAACCAATTAATTGGTTAAGACAAAATTAGAGCTCACTTTGGTCCTCATAGTCTTCCAAAGACTTTGAGAGTGAACTAAAGAGAGAAAAAAGGCAATGTGGTGAGGTCATCTGAGTGATAAAAGCCATTCAGCTGATGGTATACATGCGGGATTGAGTGATGAAACTTGAGTGAATTGTTCTCCAAACTGTAAGGCTGAGTGGTGAGGACTCAAGATCTGGTTGAAGAGAACCTGTCTCTTATCAGCTTTTTTTCTAACACTAACCACTTTGTTTCGTGATTTTTAATTTTGATGTCTGGTAAGCGGGAAGAGACTTTCTTCACTAATGTTCTTGTGAATGAAATGGTTTGTGATACTGTAATTGATAGTAGCATATGGATTAATATGGAAAGTACATACCTTGTTCAAAAGTTGAATTTGCCTACTTTCCCTCATCCAAAACCTTATAAGTTCCAAAAGTCAACTGAAAGTGATGCATTCGAGGTAACAGAGCAAGTTATTGTATCCTTCACTATCTGAGACTTGGTAAGTACACCAATAAGGTAGTTTGTGATGTAGCATCTTTGCACACATGTAATTACAACTTGGTAGGTTAAGGAAATTATCAGAAAATTGCTTTTATAATAGCTATACTAAGGGGTATCACTTGTGCAAAAATGGATAAAAAGTTCAAATTTATTCCTTTGCCACAACATCTAATAAATGAAGACAGTTTAGAAATTCAAAGAAAAATTCTTGAATGGAATAAAGATAAAAAGCAAAGTGGCAAAAGCCCAATAGTGGCCAAAAATAAAGATGAAAGGATTTTAAAGGCTTTGACCAAAGGAAAGAAAAAGAGACAAAAGAGAAAGAGATCAAGAGAATTTTTTTTGTCAAGCCTAACGTCGATTTTTCTTGGTCTAGTCTTCTTTCTTATGTGCAACCCTTCAAACGTATAGTCGTGATGTACTTACCCTCCAATTGACTATCTCATCATTCCGACCAAAAATAGGTAAGGAACATATGGTAGTCAATTATTTTTATTGGATACATTTTCATTATTTCTTGTTTAAAATTAATTCCTATTACTTGGTTTTTGACTTGGTTGTTCATTTGAACAGAAGAGGCATCCAAATTCTTGGACTTGAATTCCAATTTGTGAAGCATTGTTTGGATAAATCTATCCAAACCTTAATTGATAATTATTTACATGCCACCAAATCTAATTTGAATTGTTGTTTTATCATGCAACCAGATTTTCTAAACTTCACTTTTGTTCAAAATAACTTGGATAAGTTTGTTAGATTGGTTAGCTTCTTTTATGAATTTCAAATTTCAAGTAAAGTTACCATCAAAATTTTCATATTTTGTCCAAGTCAAGTTAAGATTTTGTTATGGCATGATAACTAGTTTGATTTTGTTTTCCTTCGACATGACACACACAATTTTGTTTCTTAGTTTTTGAATGACCTAAGTTGTGTGATTTATGTCAAATACTTTGTAAGAATGAAATCGTATCAATTTTGCCTCACAACACTTTGACTAAAAATTTTTGTTTTTGGTCAAATAACTTCCAATTTGTGTCAAAATTAGTGTTTTCGGTAATTTTTCAAATTTTGTTTAACTTGTCAAAACTGAATGAGTTTCTATGGCTTGGAAATTTGTTTAATTGTTTGGATCATTTCCTTGCAAAAATTTGTTGTTTTCACAATAGTGCACGGCATCAAGACCTATCTTCTACCAATCTTGTATCCTGTTTAACTAGTCCGTGTTTTTTTTATCCAGGTTTGGATTCGAGGATGAATCCTTTCGAGACGAGAGGGAATAATACAGATTTGGATGGGCTAGGAATGTTCGAAATTGAGAAGATGAAAGGTGGAGCAAGCTTGGACTCGAGCACGCCAAGATTGTAGCACATTCATGGTGTTTTGATCATGTTAGATTGGACTATCCTCAATTCATTAAAACTTGAAATCCAATTCTTCAACGTGAAGCACAACCGGCAATCTTTTAAGTCCAAAGGTTGAATATTATGTTATATTTTACTGGACTTTTCTTTTTTATTTTTTTAAGTCTATTATTGTGTTAAGCTCAATAGTAATTTAACGTGTTGTGTAAATTTGATTGGTTTAAGTGTTGGTTTAGTTATTAGTCTTTAATAAGGTCTATAGGTCCCATTAACGGGGTCGAATAAGTAGTGTGTTAGAATTAGGAGATTTTTAGCTAGTTTTTAGGATTTTTGAAGCCTACAAATAGGCCTCTATATGGACAAACATTTACATCCATTATTATCAATAGAATTTTGAGTTTTTCATGAGCATAAGTTCTCTCTTTTAGTCTTAAGATTAAAATTTTGTTGGGATCATCGCTTGAGCAATGATGATTGTCCTAACCAACTTATAGATTTGGTTCTTGCTTGATTCATATAGGCAATTCTCGCTATAAATCTTGTTAAAAGTTTGGTTCTTGTCTCGATATAGACAACGAGTTAAACTGTTGCTAGATTCTGGTGCTTTTTTTTTGTTCTTGTTTTGTGTGTTTTCGTCCAAATTCTTGTCATCCACTTTGGATTCGATCTTCGGGGTTTTTGTGCCATACTTTGTCCTCGGGTTCGTGGAATCAATCTTGATTGCACATGGGGTTTGCATCAGTTTTCTTGTGTTCTTATAAATCTTTTGTGATTATATCCTATTGCTTTTCCTAGTTTCTTGTTGAAAAAAAATTCATCTTGTTTGTGTTCTTGTTCTTGAAAAATTGCATCATTATTCTTGCTTGTTTGAATTGATTAGTGTTGTGATTTTTTTTTTTATCATGCAAGTGTTATTTATTGTTCTTGTTGATAAAAAAACCTATACCTATAAAACCTAGCCGAGTAGGGTTTTCTAGGATTTTCTTGTTCTTCGAGTTCTTGGCTATTTTGTGGGGTAGAGTCATTTGAGCCTAATGGGTCATGCAGAAATTCCCAAAATGGCTTAGCTGTCAAGCCAAGAAGTTCATCTTCTACCTCATTTCTTTAAAAGACTAGCTATCCCGCTATGTTTCATTGTTGAGAAGTGGATGGAAAACGTATATCACTAGCAGGTCTAGTGGCAATAGAAATGGCCCACGAGGTCTCTCTCCTTGAATGTCTTGTCCCTCATTAGCTACTTGTTCACCCTTCACTTCGACTTGCATTATGATCATGACTCATTTATATTGGGTGTTATCATCAGCTCCAGGACCAGTAGATTTGTCAATTGGATCCTCATGATCTTCAGCCTCAGGAATGGAATGATCATCATCATGGATGTCGTCGCTATCGGAAGATGACTCGAGAATGTATTGAGATTGAATGTTAGCAAACTGAACTTGAGATGAGCCAGACATACCGAGACTGAGTGCGTCTTGAAGAATAGTTTGTCTGGTCCCAAGTCTTTTTAGCTTCCGAAGTGTGTGGCGTTGGAAGGAACTCATTTGGTTACTCAGGGAGGTAACAAGGGTGCATAGATGAGATAGTAAGGGTGTTAAGGAAGAAATATGGGGTTCATGGAAAGTGGATGTGTGGAAAAGGAGGGTTGAGGAGGAGAAGAGTGAGTGTGAGGTGCAAGGTTGGAGGTAGAGGCATGAGATTTAGATCGTTCAAGTTCATATGCAACTTTTGTAAACCATTGATAATTAAAAAACCTTAGACCTTTACACTCAATGTAAACTTTGTTAAAGTAAGGAGAATATTTTTTTTGCCAATAAAAGGGATGTCAAAATCATCGAAAACTTTGGAGAGGAATTTGCCAAAAGGAATGTTTCTGCATGTATCAGTTAAAAATAGATCCCATAGAGAGCAAAAGAGATAGCCAAAGTCAAGTGGGATACCTTTAAAAACACAGTAAAATAAGTACAACTGCATTTTTTCAGGCTCAGTGCGATGCCCATCAGTCGGTAGCCATAAATTAGTGACTAAAGTGTATAAAATGTTGAGTTCAGATGTAAGCAGCATGGTTTTGGCTTCCGAAACCTGTTTAAAATTGACGTTAAAAATCTATCGGACCTCTTCAATATCGAACCAAGTATCTAAAGCAGGCCATTTGTCCAAGGAGAAAAAATAGGAAATAGTCATTAGGAGAGGTAACTACACATTCAAAAATAGAATTAATGACAATGGAGGAAATCTCAAGATTTTTGTTATTGACACGAGATATCAACGTATGAACAGTAGGACCCTTTCTAAGATTAGCAATAAATTGAAGCACCATGTCATGATAGATAGGCAAATCCAAATGAACTAAATGACCCCAATTTTGGTTTGCAAAGCATGATTTAATAAGAGGTAAGTTTAACTTATCAAAAAGACACTCTGTGAAACAGGCTTTTGAACAATAATAGATTTGATAAGAAGAGAAGTATACCGATCAGATGCCTTGGCATCAATGAATTTTGGTAGAGAAGGACCAAAGTGGATTGAGGATTTGAGGATGTTTGACCCTACACTGGAGCCTTGCCTTTCAATTTTTTGGCTCTGGTAGCCGTTGAAGATCTACCACAAGATCGTACCATTGTTAATAAGATGATGAGGAAAAATGAGTTTCGGTGAATTTGTGGGAAATTTCAAGGAATGAGATAATGTGATATCGGTGAAATAAGGTTTAATTGAGATGGGTGAGGAATTGGGAAGGGGAATTCCTTACGCAATTTCAGAGGAAGAGGGAGAGAGTGAGAGAATTTTGAAGAGGTTCTTGGGTGCCAAAGGTAGGGTTCGGTGGGATTAATTGGCACACAAGATCTCTAATAAAGTGGTGCTTGGCATCAATGTGTTTGGTTCTAGAATGCAAGACAAGATTTTTAGTGAGATTAATTGCACTAGTGTTATCGCATCTTATAGGCACATAATTAAAAATAACACCAAAGTCTTTTAATGCATGTTTCATCCACATAAATTAAGCACAACAGTTTCCAACAGCAATATATTCGGCCTCAGCCGTAAAAAGGAAAGTAGAATTTTGCTTCTTGTTGAACTAAGACACCAGACAATTACTCAATAAGTGACATGTACCACTAGTGCTTTTTCTATCAATTTTGCAAATTCGGCATCTGAGTAACTAATCAAATCAAAACTAGTGGATTTAGGACCTTACCAAAGACAAAAGTTTAATATTCCTTTTAAGTATCTACAAATTCTTTTTACAGAAATTTAATGTGATTCCTTAGGACATGATTGAAATCTAGCATAGAGACAAACGACAAACACAATATCCAGTCTACTAGCTGTTAAATAAAGTAGGCTTCTGATCATACCTCTATAGTGTTTTTCATCAACACTATTACCTTCTTCATCTTTGTCAAACTTGGTTGAGGTACACATTGGCGTTCCAACTTGTTTACAATTCTCCATTCCAAAGCGCTTGAGTAGCTTTTTTGTGTATTTGATTTGGGCGACGAAAGTTCCTTCTTTTGTGGGGTGAACTTGAAGTCCAAGGAAGAACTGTAATTCTCCCATCATACTCATCTCAAACTCCTTTTTGATTAGACAAGAGAAATCCTTACACAAATTTTCATTAGTTGCTCCAAAGATGATATCATCGACGTAAATTTGGACAACTAACAAATCATTAAAATTAATTTTGGTGAAGAGAGTATAGTATTAACAACACCCATTTTAAAACTATTTTTAATTAAAAAACCACTTAACCTTTCATACCAAGCTCTGGGAGCTTGTTTTAAACCATTTAAAACTTTTGGGTGTTTGAAGATGTGATTTGGAAAATTTTTATTTTCAAAACCAGGGGTGTTCAACAATAACTTCTTGATCAATAAAATCATTTAAAAATGCACTTTTAACATCCATTTGAAGTAATTTGAATTTAATAAAACATGAAAATGCAAGAATCATGCGAATAGTTTCTAAACGAGCAACGGGTGCAAAAGTTTCATCAAAGTCAATAACTTCTTCTTGAGCATATCCCTTTGCTACAAGTTTAGCTTTATTTCTAATGATCTCACCTTTATCATTTAATTTATTTTTAAAAACCCATTTTGTTCCTATCACGGGATGAATTGAGGGTCTTTCAACCAAAGTCCATACATTTTTTTTCTCAAATTGGTTAAGTTCCTCTTTCATAGCAGAAAATCAAGATTCATCATTGCAATACATCATCCACACGTTTAAGTTCAATATGAGAGAGTAAGGCACGATTACTATTCAAAAATTTATGGGAACGAGTTTTTACTACATCGGACGGATCACCTATTATCAAGTCTTGAGGATGGTTTGAAACAAATCTCCATGCTCTTGGACGATGTTTTGGAGTATATTCGTTCTTTTCTTCTTCTTCATCCAAATGATGAACGTTGTCCTCATTGCTTGTGGTCTCTTGATGTTATTCATGTATGGTGAGTTTATAAGTTCCTTTTGTGTACCTGCATCTTCATTTTCACAAATATTGTTTGAAATAATATCACTGGCCTCATCAAGTGTAACATGCACAATTTTTTCAATTAAAAGAGCTCTTCTATTGTATACTTGGTATGCTTTCTTGTCACTAGAATATCTTAGGAAAATTCCTTCATCTGATTTCTTGTCAAATTTCCCAAGATTTTCTTTGATTTTTAAAATAAAGCATTTAAAACCAAAAACTTTGAAATAACCTTGATATACTCACAACAGGTTTTTTGCAAAACAAGAGTTCATAAGGAGTTTTATTTAAAATAGGTCTCAAGAAAACTCAATTCATAACATAACAAGCTATGTTAACGCCTTCTGCCAAAAATATTTTGGTAAATCACATTCACTAATCATGGTTCCAGCTACCTCTTGGAGTGTTATATTTTTTCTCTCAACAACACCATTTTGTTGAGGCATTCTAACAACTGCAAATTCATGCGAAATACCATTGTGATCACAAAATCCTGGAAAACCTCCAAATTTAAATTCAACTCCATTCTAAATTCTCAAACGAATGATTTTCAAATTCAACAAATTCTGTATTTTTGAAAATAGTTTTACAAAATTTTCAAAGGCTTCATTTTTGTGAGTATACCTAGAATAGTCATCAACAATCACAAATGCATATTTACTACCACAGAGACAGGCATGTTGAGTTGGACCACACAAGTCCAAATGCAATAATTCCAAAGGTTTAGGAGTAGACACACAATTCTCTTAGTTTAAAAGACACTTTAACTTGTTTACCAAATTGACATATATCACATATTTTGTTTTTCAAAAACTTCAATTTTGGCATGCCTCTCACCAATTCTTTCTTAGCAAGACTTTCGATTAAATCCATGCTGAAGTGACAAAACCTTCTATGCCAAAGCCAAGGATCATCTATAGAAGCGGTTAAACAGTTTACATTGCTGCTACCAATATTATCGAGATAAATCACATAAACATCATTGTGCCTAGTACCTTTAAATAAAAAAGACACAATTTTTGTCAAGAATTAAACATTCATGTTTGGTAAAGAACACATATAGATTCTTATCACATAGTTGACTCACACTAAAGAGATTATAATTCAAATTATCAACAAGAAACACATTTTTAATCAAGGTCTCACCATTTTTACCTGCATCACCAATGCCAATAGATTTTGCTTTCATGTTGTCCCCAAAAGTCACCTTTCCATTACTTTTGGATTTGAGATTGGTGAAGAGAGATGCATTTCACCGGTCATATGTTTTGAACATCCACTATCTATGAGCCATTTAGCATTATCGGTGAAGTTTATTACCTACACAAGAAATTATGTGATAACTTTTGGTACCCATATTTTCTTGGGTCCATAAGAGTTAGTGTAACTACTACAAATCCATGAGGTATCATTCCAAGTTTTTTTTTTTTCTTGACATAGAAATTATTTTTCACATGTCCATATTGTTGGCAATAATTGCAAATAATATTTTTATTTCTATATAAAAAAGATTTTGATTTTACAAAACAGAGATCATCCCTTCTAAAAGTGACAAGGTTCTTGTTGATCAAAACATTTCTAGTCCTTTTCATCCCAACAAAATTTTCCCTTTTTTTATGCAAGAGAACATTCAAGTCATCCAATCTTTTCTTCAAGGAGGCTTGATCTTCCTTGATCCTTGTTTTTACATGCATTCTTTTCTTCAACTTAGCATTTTCTTGTGATAGCCTATTATTTTCATTTACAAGTTTATAGTTCTAAAGAGCATTTAATAAAGCATTTGATTTTTTTACTAACTCCTTATTTCTAACATATGATTCCTTTAAGGTATCATGCATTTTTAAAATGAAGGCTTCAAGGTCATTATCATCATTCTCACCATTAGAATCATAAGAAGAAGTTACCTCATCATCACCAATGGCCATAAAGGCCATTTGTGCCGATTCAATTTTTCTTCAACTTCTCCTTCGGAGTTGCAATCATCTTAGGTTATTTGGAAATTGTTGAAGCGGGGCTTTCTTCCTTCCTTTTTCTTCTTGGAAGGGCACTCATTTGCGAAGTGTCTGGGTTAACCGTATTCTAAGAATTTTCATTGTCCTTTTTCATTTCTAGCTTGGTCTTCCCTTTGAAATTATTTGGGTTGATAGCTCCACATCTTCTCATTTTTCATTTATTGATGTAGTGATTGAGAAATCCTTTGGTGATGAGTGCAAGATCTCCTTCTTCAAGATCTTCATCTTCTAGATTTATGGAACCATTTTCATCTCTTTTCTTGAGAAGTCTTTAATGCAATGCTCCTTTTTCGTCTTGCTTCTTCATTATCCATCACTTTGGCCTTAAGCTTCAATTCATAAGACGTAAGAGAGTCAATTAAGGACTCAATAGGCATGGAGTTTAGATTCTTTACTTCCTCTATAGTGATAATTCTGGCCTCCTATTCTTTGGATCGAGCATTCAGGATTTTTCTATTCTTTTTGCCTAAAGAAACTCCTTACTCAAGGTTTCAAGATCCTTGATGATATTATTGAACCTATAATAAATTTATCAATATTTCATGTGGTTCCATCTTGAAGGACTCATACTTAGCAACAAGTAAGGATTTCTTTTTTTCTCAAACATCATCACTCCCTTCATGAATGTCCTTCAATTTGACCCAAATTTCTTTATCGAAAATGCATCCTTTGATACGAGTTGATTCATTAGAATCCAAGGCATTAAATTGTACATTCATAACCTTCACATTTAAGGTAAAATTTGCCTTGTCTTCTACGGAGTGAGCTCATCCCTTGTCTTTTCTATTCTTCTATTTGTATGATCATCAATGATGGTAGCTTCAAAAGGACTTTCATTTACAACATACCACAAATCAATATCAATGGATTGCAAAAATATTTTCATTGTATCTTTCCAACTAATAAAATTCATCCCATCAAAAAATCAAACATTATTGGTTGCCATAAGGGATCTTTAGTCAAATGCAATTTAAGTAAAATAAAGAGACCAACGCTCTGATATCAATTGTTGACCCAAAACAACCTAAGAGGGGGGATGAATTGGGTTTCCAAAATTAATTTAACAAATAATGCTCAAATTAAATTTCTTGAACTTGGCAAATAAGATGATGAAAGGATAAGCATTTAAGAACGAGATGAATGTATTAAATTGACAAGAGATCAAATAGCACATCCAAGCTAGATAGTCTGGAATAATAATCCACTAAGATGCTTCTTCAATCTTGATGAGCTAATAATCTCTAGTGTACAAAGTAGGATCATTTATCCCTTGCCGACACTACTTCTTTTTAGTTGAGCCAAGAATTTTACACCAAACCTCACTTTTGTACAAGATTATCACTCCACTCAATATTTTAATTAGCACTCTTAAGTACACATTAATACAATATCACTAAAGAGCTAATTTGCACTCAAATTGCCTTTCTTATTGCTTGTATTCAATGTGTAAGATATTTTTCATTATACAAAAGAGTTGGTATTTATAGTTTCAATAAATTGGGTTCTAATCACCTCTCAACAGCTCAATAATAATTGCTCAAAAAATTAGCTGTTATAGGTTTCGGACGTCCAATGTTATTGTCATGCGTCCGATCCATCATCCGATCTTAAATATCAGAGAGTAGATGATACAGTTCGGACGACCGAGCTTGCTTCCGTTTCTTTACCCGAACCAGGTATGTATGAAAGGTTCACACATCGGATGGTGTATTGTGTCTGAAAGGTTTAATGCTTAACTGGGAATGTTTTTCTTTCGGACAGTTAGCTTCGTCCGACCTATAAGCTTCCTTCGGACAGTTAGATGCGTCCATTGTAGGTGCGTTAAAATTATTTAATTTGCCTTACCCTTTCGGGTGGTGAAATACGTCCGAGGTAAATTCCTTCGGATGAGCTTGTGCGTCTGTTGTAAATGCTCCAAAATCTTACTCTCTACCTAATCATGCGGACAGTGTATTCCGTCCGTGATAATCTTGTTTGGACGAGCTTGTGCATCCAAGAAATATAGTACTGTTCGGATGGTGTTCTTTGTCCGATTACCCCGGTAATGAGCAAATGTATCGGCAATCCTGCGTAGCTTCAATTAAGATAGTTAAGTTTCATTTGTCATCATCAAAACCAAGGTTGTAGGTTATCATAGGTTGCATTCCCGAAATATTTCACAGAGAATTTCTTGGATAATCATACCTTTATTGGTTGGAGAATAGGTATGTCATTCCCCATTGGTAGTATATCATCAACATGTAGTACTAGCAAACCTCTTGCACTCACCAAACTTCTTATAATACACAAGGTTCGTCTTCATTTTTAAGAAAACCAAACTCTTTGACTCTTTCATCGAAATGAATATTCAAACTCCTTGATGCTTGCACAGTTTATTTGTTTCTTTGAAGCTTGCACACTTTGTTTGTTCCTTTGGATATAGAAGCATCAAGTTGTTTCATGTACACATCCTTGATTAAGTTACCATTAAGGAATGTGGTTTTTATGTCCATTTTTCCATATCTCATAATCGTAGAGTTATGTTATATAGAAAAGCAAAATCCTAATATATCTAGGCACAGTGACAAGTGAAAAAGTTTCTTCAAAGTCAACAACCTACCTTTGCTTGTAACCTTTTACTACCAATCAAGCTTTATAGGTAATCATATTACAATCCATGTCCGTCATCTTTTTGAAGCCATTTGCACCCTATGAGATTAATCCCTTCGGGTACAATGACTAAGATCCAAACCTTAAGCTCATACATGGAATCTATTTCAGAGTTCACGGCCTCCAGCCATTTATACAATCTTTGTCTATATTACACAAGTCATCCTCATAAGAAATAGGTTCAGCATCCTCTACGATTAACACACTATCATGCTTACTTATAACAAATCTATAGCACTTCGGAAGCACGATGTATTCAACTTGATTTATGAAGTACTTGTGTATTTTGAGCTCCTAGTTGTACCTCATCATCATGAGATGGAAGCTCCTATTCCGTTGGCTGATTTATGCATGTTTGTGTATCTTGAATTTCTTCAAGTTTTATTTTATATTTGCTACCTTTTTCTAGAATAAATTCTTTTTCTAGAAAGATGGCATGTTTTGAGACAAAAATTTTTTGCTCAATGGATTATAAAAATAGTCCATAAGTATCTCTTGGATACCCCAGAAATATGCATTTATCAGACCTAGGTTCAAGCTTGTATGATTCTACCTGCTTCACATAAGTAGGATAGCCCCAAATTTTCATGTATTTAAGATTTGATTTATTACCTTTCCATATCTTATATAGGGTTGTGTCAACCACTTTTGTTAAAATATGGTTTAATATGCAGGAGGCAGTTTCTAGGGCATAGCCCCAAAATGATTTTGAGAGGTCTTCATGACTCATCATTGATTGCACCGTATCTAATAAAGTATGATTTTTCCTTTCTGATACACCATTCTATTGTGGAGTGTAAGGTAGAGAGTTCTTTATGGGACAATCACTTTTTGTTTTAGAAAATCTTGATATTCATTGCTCAAGTATTCATCACCTCGATCTGATTGAAGTACTTTGATACTTTTGTCTAGTTGTTTCTCAACTTCATTCTTATACTTTCTGAACTTTTCAAAGGTTTTTGACTTGTACTTCAATTTTTTTGGGCAAACCCTCAATCAGAGAAGAAATTTTATTGAAGAATCCATCAAGGTTTACAATGTCTTATGTAAGGGTAACCATGAGCATCCATAGCCAGCATACCTTTTATAGATGAAGGTATTGTACTTTGGTTATACTCTAGATAATCTGAATTACAAATGCCCTCATTTGCGCTTAAAAAAATCTGCAATTTGATTTGCTTTTCTAAATACATGGAGAAAGAAATGTTCTTTCCAATTACTAAACTTTTGATTGATTGCATTTGTGGATGAATGCTTGATGGGAATAATGCTCGACCATTCAAGACGTTGAAAAGGACCAGTTCCACCGCAATGGAAGTCAGCTACAATTTTACACACAATTGTATGCCATCTAGCAACACCATTGCCTTAGATTGAAGAATTGTTTGCTGGCCTTATTAATTGACAAAGCTTGGATGACTCGACCATTCCCTTCTCTACGAATTCCACCACCAGCTGCTTCTCCTAGGTTCCCTTTTGAAGCCCCATCCACGTTCATTTTAACAAAACCTGGAGAGGGAGGTATCCATTTAACCGCAATTGCTCGTCTGGGTTTTGTTTCAATCAAATGTTGGCATAGTACCTGTAATAGAAAAAGGTCATAAGTTGTACATTTAGTTCATCAGCTGGTTTTTTAGCAATTCACCACCATAGAGGTGGAAGATTCAATGCATAAGTTCGGCCATGGAGATTTCACCATAATTGACTGCTTTTTGCTCTACATTTCAAGTTTGAAGCTTTAATTTTTATGTCCCCAAAAATGTTGTTAGCATGCGGATTTCAGTCTCTTGAAGATCATGAGATTTGAATTCAAAAGGAAGATAAGAAAGTCTCATTAGCTAAAACATAGGGGACATGCATTGCTATGTTGGCTCTAGTATTTCAAATTAATTGAGATATTTTATGGTGCCAAATTTGATATCATACCTGAGACATAAGGGCAGTCTTTTGGCATTTTTTTGTTCAATTTTCATCTTCTTAAAATTATTTAATGCTATTTCTCTTTGTGAGCAATAAATTATTTCAAGGATTAAATTTGTTTTTCAAATTGTTTAAAATAAAACTTGGACTTACTATATCTCTAGAGATATAGTAACTATATCTCTAGAATCAATAAAATTAAAGATATTACTATAGTTCAATTTTCATTTTCAAATTATTTGAAACAAAATTGCTTACTAGAGATATGACTATATCTCTAGAGTCAATAATTTTATATGAGAAACTACTGAACTCAATCACTTGCTGTCGTTACTCTTCAGTTTTCTGTTAAGCTCTATCCTGTAGAGGTACACAAATTGGATTAGTGATCAATTTCTAGGTTTCGTCGCAAACCTAATTGGTTACTTCCAATTACGTAAATCAATAGTTCAAATTGCACTCAAAGGTAGGTCATTTCCCATTACAAAAAGGAGATGGTTGAAACATAGGGGCTGTTTTTAACAAGTTGATGTTCAATTTATGGTCTCTTACGTTGTTTTTGTGCTATATCCTTCTCTTAGACATTGAAATAGCTTAATGCTCAGTAGTTCTTCCTACAAGTTCAAGAATAGTTTTCAACGAGACTGGAAATGTGGCATGTGACAATTCATGGTTGGATTTTAACTATTAATTTTTCATTTAATTGGTGAATTTTTATGCTTGTATGATGGTTAACATTGATCATTAAAAAATCATAAAACCCTTTCATTCAATATAAACTTTGTTAAAATAAGGAGGATATTGCTTTTTGCCAGAAAATGAGATGTGAAAATGATCAAAAACTTTGGTTAGGAATTTTCCAAAAGGAATGTTCCTATGGGCATCGGTAAAAAAGAGCTCCCATAGAGAGCAAAAAAGATAACCGAATTCAAGTTTGATGCCTATAAAAATATTGTAAAATAAGTACAATTGCATTTTGCCTGGCTCAGTGCGATGTCCGTCAGTCAGCAAAAGCAAATTAGTGACTAACAAGTATAAAATGTTGAGCTCAGGACTAAGTAGTGTAGTTTTGGCTTCCGAAACTTGATTAAAATTGACATTAAAATTTTGTTTGACCTCTTCTATATCAAAATGAGTATCTATAGCAGGCCATTTATCCAAAGAGAAAAAATAAGAAATTTCTCAAGAGAAACAACTTCGAACTCAAAAATGGAATCAATGACATTTGAGAAAATCTCAAGATTCATTTCATTGACACGAGAGACTAACGGTTCGAATAGTTGAACCCTTCCTATGATTAGCGGTAAAGTACAACACCATATCATGATAGATAGGCAAATCCAAGTAAACTAAATTACCCCAGGTTTGCTTTTTAAAGCATGCTTTAATAAGAGGTAAATTCAATTTATCAAAAAGGCTATGTGAAACAAGCCATTGAACGATAATGGATTTTCTAACAAGAGAGGTCTGCCTATCAGATGCTTTGGCATCAATGAATTTTGGTAGAGAGGAATTAGGAGTGGATTGAAGATTCAAAGATGTTTGACGCTGCACTAGAGCTTTGCCCTTTGATTTTTTCCCTCTGGTAGCCATTGAAGATCCTCCACGTGATCGTACCATTGTGAATTTGAAGAGGAAGATGAAGAGGAGAAAAGTGAGATTGAGTGATTTTTTGGGAAATTCCAATGAATGAAATGTTACAATAGTGAAAAAATGTTTAATTGAGATAGGTGAGGAGTTGTGAAGAGATATTCTTTAAGCAATTTCAAAGAAACTTCTTAAAGAATGGAGGAATTAAGGGAATTTGGAAGAGTTTCTTGAGTCGCTAGAGCTAAGGTTTAGTGGAAAGGGAAGTGTCCGATAAGGGAAAAATGAAAGAATTTAAACAAGTAGAACAATTATTCAGACGTCCGAATGATTCGTATACGTATGAACGTGCGTCCGATCGTAGATGAACGGATGGCCAAATACTAAGTTGCGCATTTGAAAGAGTGTCGGGCGGTGATAATCGTCTGTAAGAAATTCTAGAGAGTTCGAAGAATGAGAAGGAAAGTTCAGACAATTATAAGCCTCCAAGATAAAAGAGAGGAGTTGGGACGTTCATGTTCATCTGATAGAGCGTATAGTTTGGACGTTCATGTTCGTCCAAAAGATCAGATACCATAGGATGCATATTTTTGTCCGAAAGCACAATTCATACAGTTTTGAAATCAATAATGCCCAAACGAGTTCTGAGAAATTCAAAGCGATATAAAGCCAAAGTTTAGTAAAAGTATCAACTAATTGAGCAATCTTTTGTACACAAGAATTCAAAACAAATTTCCTTTTTGTATACTAGATCTCTAATAAAGTGATATTTGGCATCAATGTGTTTGGTTCTAGAATGCAAGACATGATTTTTTGCGAGATTAATTGCATTGGTATTATTGCATCTTATGGGCACACAATAAAAAATAACACCAAAATCTTTTAAGGTATGCTTCATCCAAAGAAGTTGAAGACAACAATATCCAGCAGCACATATATTCAGCTTCTGTTGCAGATAGGGAAATAAAATTTTATTTTTTGCTAAACCAGGACACCAAGCAGTTACCCAAAACGTGACACATACCACTAGTACCTTTTCTATCAATTTTAAAACCAACAAAGTCAGCATCAGAATAACTAATCAAATTAAAATTAGTGGATTTAGGATACCAAATGCCAAAATCTATCTTCCATTTTAAGAATCTAAAAATTCTTTTTACTGCAAAAAAAATCTGATTCTTTATGACAAAATTGAAATCTAACACATAGACAAACCGAGGAAACATAATATCCGGTCTACTAGCTGTCAAATAAAATAGGCTTCCGATCATACCTCTATAGTGTTTTTATCAACACTATTACCTTCTTCATCTTTGTCAAGTTTTGTTGAAATGCACATCGGTGTTTCGATTTGTTTGCAATCTTCCATCCCAAAGCGCTTGAGTAGCTCCTTTGTGTACTTGATTTGTGTAATGAACATTCTTTCTTTTATTTGGTAAACTTAAAGTTCAAGGAAGAATTTTAATTCTCCCAACATACTCATTTCATATTCTTTTTACATTAAACACGAGAATTCCTTGCACAATCTTTCATTAGTTGCTCCAAAAATAATATCATCAACATAAATTTCAACAATTAACTAACCATTAAGATTAGTTTTGTTGAAAATAGTGGTATCAATAACACCTCTTTTGAAACTATTTTCAATCAAAAAATCACTTAGCTTTTCATACCACAATCTAGGAGCTTGTTTAAGCTTTTGAAAGTTTAAAAATATGAGATTTTGAAAAATTTTTATTTTCAAAATTTATGGATTGTTCAACAAAAACTTTTTGATCAATAAAGCCATTTAAAAATGCACATTTAACGTCAATTTGAAATAATTTAACTTGTTAAAGTATGAATAAGCAAGAAACATGCAAATAGATTCTAAATGAACAACGGGTGCAAAGGTTTCATCAAAGTCAATATCTTCTTCTTGAGCATATTCCTTTACAATAAGTCTAACTTTATTTCTAATAATCTCACATTTATTATTTAATTTAATTCTAAAAATCCATTTTGTTCGTATCACGGGATGAATTAATGGTCTTTTGACTAAAGTCCTCACATTATTTTTTCTCGAATTGGCTAAGTTCCTCTTGCATAGAAAATAACCAAGATTCGTCATTCAATGCATCATTATTTAGGTTCAATATGAGAAAATAAGACACAATTATTATTCAAAAGTTTATGGGAACGAATTTTTATCCCATCGGACGGATCACCTATACTCAACTCTATCTTCAATTTGAGGATGACTTGAGACAAATCTCCATACTTTTAGAAGATCTTTTGGAGAATCTTCGTTCTTCTCTCATTCTTCATTCAAGTGATGAGTTTCATCCTCATTACCTGTCTTGGTCTATTGATGTTCTTCATGTATGGTAAGCTTATCAAGTTCCTTTTGTATACCTACACTTTTATCTTCACAAACATTTTTTGAAATAATATCATTAGTCTCATCAAACGTAACATGCACAAATTCTTCAATTAAAAGAGTTCTTCTATTGTATACTGGTATGCTTTCTTATCACTAAAATATCCTAATAAAAAATTCCTATTCGATTTCTTGTCAAATTTTTCAAAATTTTCTTTGATTTTAAAATGAAGCATTTACAACCAAAAATTTTGAAATAACTCACAACGGGTTTTTTTTGCAAAATAAGAGTTCATATGATATTTTGTTTAAAATAGGTCTCAAAAGAATTCGATTTATAACATAACAAGTCGTATTAACTGCTTCGCCCCAAAAATAGATATTTCGGTAAATCACACTCACTAATCATGGTTCTAGTAGCCTCTGGAAGTGTTTTCTTTTTTCTTTTGACAACACCATTTTGTTCAAAAACTCTAACAACCGAAAATTCATGTGAAATACCGTTGTGATCACAAAAATCAGAAAAACCTGTAAATTTAAATTTGGCTCTATTATCACTTCTCAAATGAATAATTTTCAAATTCAACAAATTTTGCATTTTGGAAAACAATTTTATGAAATTTTCGAAGGTTTCATTTTTGTGAGTAAGAAATAGTTCCCAAGTATACCTCAAACAGTTATCAACAATTACAAAAGCATATTTATTACCACCAAAACTAACATGTTGAGTTGGACCAAATAAATCTATATGCAATAATTCTAAAGGTCTAGAAGTAGACATAATTTAATGGTTTAAATGAAACTTTAACTTGTTTACCGAATTGGCATGCATCACAAATTTTGTTTTTAACAAAGTTTAGTTTTGGAAAACCACTTACCAAGTGTCTCCTTTTGAGTAAGATTTTTTATTAAATCCATGTTGAAGTGACAAAACCTTCTATGCCGAAGAAAAGGATCATCTATGGAGGCCGTTAGACATTTTACATTGCTATTACCAAGGTTGTCAAGATAAATCACATAAACATCATTGTGTCTAAAATATTGAAATAAAACTGAAGAACTCATATCAAAGATTAAGTTTTCATGCTTGGTAAACAATACATATATATGTTTATTATAAAGTTCGCTCACACTTAAGAGATTGTAATTTAAATTGTCAACTAGGAGCACATTTTTAATTAAAATCTCACCATTTTTTCCTACATTACCAATGCCGATTGATTTTGCCTTCATGTTATCCCCAAGTTACTTTTTCACTATTTTTGGATGTGAGTTTTGTGAAGAGATGCATCACCCCTCATATGTCTTGAACACCCACTATATTGAACCATTTGACATTCTTGGTGATATTCATTACCTACAAAAAATTAAGTGATAACTTTTCCTACCAACATATTTTCTTGGATCCATACGAGTTAGTGAAATTACAACAAATCCATATGGTATTCATTCCAAATTTTTCGTTTCTCTTGACATAGCAATAATTTTTCATATTTCCACATTGTTCTCAACAGTTGCAAATAATATTCTTATTTCCATATAGAGAAAATTTTGATTTTGCAAAACATAAATCATCCATTCTAAAAGTGACAAAGTTCTTGTTGATCAAACATTTCTATTCCTTTTCATATCAACAATATTTTCTTTGTTTTATGCAAGAGAACATTCAAGTCATCCAATCTTTTCTTCAAGAAAGTTTGTTCTTCCTTGATCCTTGTTTTCACATGCATTTTTTTCTTCAACTCGGTGTTTTCTTGTGATAGCCTATTATTTTCATTCAGAAGTTTAGAGTTTGCATTCAATAAAGCATTTGATTTTTTAACCAACTCCTTATTTCTACCATATGATTCCTTTAAGCTATCATGCAATTTTAAAACGAAAGCTTCCAGATCATGCACTTTATCATCATTTTTATCATTAGAATCATAAGTAGATGTTATATCATCATCACCAATGGCCATAAAGGCCATTTGTGCCGATTCCATCTCTTTTTCAACTTCTTCTTCGGAGTTGCAATCATCCCAAGTGATTTGAGAGTTTTTAAAGCAAGGTTTCCTTCCTTCCTTCTTCTTCTTGGAGGGACACTCATTTTCAAAGTGTCCGGATTGACATTGAAAGCATTTTTTATTTTGCTTCTTAATTTCCAGCATGGTCTTCCATTTGAAATTGTTTGAGTTGCTTGCTCCTCCTTTTCTCATTATCCATTTGTTGATATAGTGTTTGAGGAATTCTTTGGTGATGAGTGCAAGATCACCTTTATCAAGATTTTCATCTTCTAAATTGATAGACCAACTTTCATCTTCTTCTTGAGAGGTCTTCATGCTTCTTTTTGGTCTTACTTCTTCATCATCTTGCACTTTGGCTTTGAGCTTCAATTCATATGAAGTGAGAGAATTTATTAAGAATAACTCAATGGGTATGAAATTCACGTTCTTTGCTTCCTATATAGCAATAGTCTTTGACTCCCATTCTTTGGAGAGCATTCAAGATTTTATTCTTCTCACCTAAAGAGTATTCCTTCCCCAAGGGTTCAAGATCTTTGATGATATTATTGAATCTACAGTACATTTTATCAATATTTTCATGTGGCTTCATCTTGAATGATTCATATTTAGCAACAAGTAGAGATTTCTTTTGTTCTCTAGCATCATCACTACCTTTATGAATTTTCTTCAATTTGTCCCAGATTTCTTTGGCGGAAACGCATCCATTGACACGAGTTGATTCATGAGCATCCAAGGCATTGTATAGTACATTCATAGCCTTGGCATTTCAGGTCAAATTTGCCTTGTCTTGTAGAGTGAGCTCATCCCTTATTTTTTCTCTGTCTATTTGTATGATCATCAATAATGGTGGCTTCAAAAGTACCATCATTTACCACATACCACAAGTCAATATCAATAGATTGCAAAAATATTTCATTCTATCATTCCAACTAATAAAGTTTACCCCATTAAACATAGGGGGTCTAGTGATAGATTGACCCAAAAAAATAACGTATTATTGGTTGTAATAAGAGATCTTTACTCAAATGAAATTTAAACAAAATAAAGAGATCAATGCTCTAATACTAATTGTTGGTGCCAAAGCAAGCTATGGGGGGTGAATTAGCTTTCTTACAATTAATTTACAACAGATGCTCAATTCAAATTTCTTGCACTTCACAAATGAAATGATAGAAATATAAACAATTAAGTATAAAATGAATGGAATAAATTCATAGAGTGATTAAACAAACAGCACATCCAAGTTTGCTAGCTTGGAGTAGTAATCCACTAAGATGCTCTTTCAAATTTGGTGAGCCAATAATCTTCAAGTGTACACAAAGTAGGATCACCCTTGCTCACACTACTTCTCATTAGTTGAGCTAACGATTTTACACTAAACCTCACTTTTGTACAAGATTATCGTCCTACACTCATTATTTTGAATAACACTCTTAAGTACACACTAATACAATGTTACTAAATAGCTAATTTGTACTCAAATTGCCTTTGTTCATACTTGTATTTTTTTTTTTTTGAGCAAACACCCAAAGTAGGTGTAGTTTATATAATGACTCAAAATTTACAATGCCTTATGTACGGGCAGGCCTGAGCATCCAAGCACAACAATCCACCAATAGGCCTAGGGAGTTTGTCTTGGTTATACTCTAGATAGGAATAATTAAAAACACCCTCATTTGCTAGCCTATCCGCTACATGATTTGCCTCTCGGTAAACATGTGAAAAAGTAAAATGTCTATCTAAGGTGAAGCCTTTGATGAATTGCGATTGCTGGTCAATGTTCCATGCTGGCTTAGATTGGCCCTTTATTATATGCACAAGAGCTAGGGAGTCGAGTTCCACTTCTACTTCCGTGAGCTACAATTGTGCACAAAGTTTGAGACCATCCACCAAGGCAGATGCTTCCACTTGTCAGAATCAATAAATTGGATTTGTGAAAGTAATTGTTGCTAAATGCTTTGATCAAGTTTCCACGGTGATCTCTAATAACTCCGCCACCGGCCGCCAACCCTGGATTTCCTTTTGAGACCCCATCAACGTTGAGTTTTGCACTGCCATTCGGAGGCGGAACCCACTTGACTGCCAATGCTCTCCTCGGATGCGTGATGAGTATTTGACGACAAATGAAATGAGAAAAAAAGGTGTCATCAGCTGGTCCAATCCTATGAAATGGTTGAATGGTAGAGATGCTTCGCAATTGAGAGCATATGTGAGTAATGATGTGTTGAGGTGTGATTGCCATATTACATGCTTTCCATATGAACCAGCATACCAAAGATGGCATAAGCTTCTGGACAGCGACAAGGGTTTTCGAAGGATGGTCATGCCACCACCAGGAATTGAGTTTACCTAGTATTGTGGAGGATGGGGAAAAAAGCACTTCAAGCCAGGATTCAAAGTATAACCAAATATTGCTGGCGAATTCACATCCCTACAAAGAGGTGATCCAAAGTTTCCAGATTGTTGCAAAAAAAACATTTTGAAGCCAAAGAGACTCCAAAGTTGATTATTTTGTCGTCAAGGGGAAGCTTTCTGTTCAGAAGTCGCCACATGAAGATAGAAATCTTGACTTGTAGTCTGCCATCCCATATCATTTTTCGAGAGAGCATAGAAGCATGTGAGAGGAGGGTGGATGAGATTGAAAATTTACCATTTGTTGAGAGAGTCCACACTACTCGTCTGGTTCATTAGATATCTGGATAGCACTTCCATGAAGGAGCTGCCTTAGTCTTTCTAGCTCTTGAAGTGAATAATGCTCATTCAAATATGAAAGATTCCAACCATTTGTGCTCCATAACTGGGCAATAGTGAGGTTTGGCTCAGACACTTTGTTGACTTCATGAAATAGGGGTCCTGTGGGAAGCCATGTATCAAACCAAAAAGAGGACTTTCCGTTGCGTATCAAGAATAGAAAGCTACGTTCTGCGTCTTGTCGACTCCCTTTGAGTATGCACTTCCATATGTACGAGTCTCCGTGTCCCTCCAGTATCAGGCGAGGATAGGAATGACAATATCTTGCTTGCATGAATATGCACCACAAGGAATTACCCTTTCAAAATTTCCAGCATAGCTTGATACGAAAACCTTTGGCCAAATCCGATAATGAAACAGTCCCAAGCCCATTTGCCTCTACTGGCCGACAAATTGATTTCCATGCAGCCCAATGGTGTTTACTACTCAATTCCGAATTGCCCCAGAAGAAGTTGGCGAATTGCCTCTCCAATTCCTTGATAACAGCTTTAGGGGGTTGGAGCACTGTGAAAAGGTATATTGGAATGCTATTGAGGACATTCTTTGTCAAGATTAACTTACCTCTGGGAGATAGAAATTTTGTTTGCCACCCAACAATCCTAGTTATTATTTTCTCAATCATTGGCCGGAAAAGAGCTTTTCTTTTCTTTGCCTTTTGAATAGGGCAGCCAAGGTAGGTAAAAGGAAGGAACCGTTGTACAAAACCTGCTTGGCATTGGATCATCCTTACTCTTGAAAGTGGAGCATTTTTGGGCATGTAGAAAGAACTTTTGGACTTGTTAAAGAGCTGCCCGGATGAATCTTCAAACTGAGAGAGAAATTCCATGAGGCTGTTGATAGACTTGGCCTCTCTCTTTGTGAAAATAACTATGTCATCCGCAAATGCTAGGTGGGTGATTGGTTGGCATTTCCTCGGCAATACATAATCTGAGATTTTCCCCCCTCGATATTGCGCTTTTAATCCTCGTAAGAAGGTTTCCATTGCAATTATGAAAAGAAGAGGTGATAAGGGGTCTCCCTGGCGAACACCTCTGGTGGACTTGAAAAAGCCTTTCGGGGAGCCATTAAGAAGGATGGAGAACCAGCAATTTTCTAACACATTCTTCAAGATGGCATTCCAGTTTTCGCTAAACATAAGTTTTCGCTGAACTGCATAAAGGAAAGACCAAGAGAGGCGATCAAAGGCCTTTGCTAAATCAAGCTTGAAAGCAATGATATTATCTCCTCTGGTTTTCTGGTTTATGAACTCGACAATCTCCTGAACCAGCAATATGTTATCGGTGATGTCTCTACCTTGTACATAAGCTACTTGCTCCTGAGAATTAATTTTGGGCAGCACTAAAGATAATCTATTAGCCAATATCTTGGTGCAGATTTTATTGAAAAAAGTACAAAGACTAATTGGTCTAAAGTTATCAAAAGAGGAACGGTTCGTAATTTTTGGAATCAATGCTATGAGTGTGCATGTAAAAACTCTGGGAAGCGGCTGCTCTTTCAAGAAATCTTTCACTGCATTGTGAAGGTCATTTTGTATGATTTCCCAGCAAGTGGTGAAAAATACTCCATTAAAACCATCCATTCCAGCAGCCCCATGTGGGTTAAGGCCAAAAGTTGCCTCCTTAAGCTCGTCCATGGATGGCTCGGCAAGCAGCTTTTTGTTATCCTCTTGTGTAATTACTTGCGAGATGTTGTTCAAGAGATCATGATTGATATCTGAGCTATCAGATCAATTGGGGCTGTTAAAAGATCCTTGAAGTGACAGACACCCTCTTTATCAATGAGCTGCCAATCTTCCGTCCAGGTCCCGTCCACCTTAACCCTCGAGATGTTCAATTTGTGCCTCTTTGTAAGGAGTGAGGAATGAAAAAATTTTGAGTTTTGATCTCCTTCTTTGAGCCATTTCATGCCCGATTTTTGTCTCCAGAAACTTTCTTCTTCGGCAAGGTATGTGGCATGTTTGGCTTGTGCATGGGCAAGATAATATTACAAAGTACAGAAAGGTTGGTATTTATAGGTGCAATAAATCAAGCTCCCAACCACCTCCTAACGGCTAGATAATAAATGCTGAAAATACTAGTCGTTATGAGTTTCGAACGTCTGAGGTTATTTTTGATTGTCCGATCACTCGTCTAATCTAAAATATTAGGGAGTTGAGGATACTGTCGGACGGCCGAACTTGTATCCGTTCCTTCGTCTGAACCAAGTATGTTGAAGAGTTCAGACATCGAACAGCAAGGTGTAATGTGTCTGAAAGGTTTGGTGCTTAACTGGGGATGCTCTTCTTTCGAACAGTTAGCCTGTCCGATATAATCTTCTTCGGACAGTTAGATGCGTCCGTTGCGGATCCCTCAAAATCTTGCCTCTTCCATGACCTTTCGGACGGTGAAATGCGTTCGAGATAAATTTGTTCGAATGAGCTTGTGCGTCCGTTGTAGGTGCTTCAAAATCTTGCTTTATGCCTGATTGTTCGGATGGTGCATTGCGTCCGTGATAATCTCGTTCGGACAAGCTTGTGCGTCCGAGGGACATAGTGCTATTTGGACGGTGTACTTCATCCAAAAACTCTGCTAAGAGAAAATATACTAGCAATCTTGCATAGTTCAATTTAAGATAGTTAAATCACATTTGTCGTAATCAAAACCAATGTTGTAGGTCATCAGGCATAAATGAACTTAGAGTTTTAGAAGCAATGTGAAAAACTGGATGCCTACACTATGATGCTAGGTCTTCTAAGGAGCGCTGTTTAGATGCAAAATGGCCAAAGGATCTTCCTTTGCTAGCCATAGCATAATGATGCTAGGTCTTCTTAATAGGTTGAAAGACCTAGCTTTTACCATGGACAATGAGTTAAGTATTGACCTAATTCTTCAATCTCTTCCGTATAGCTTTCTCAATTCGTGATGAACTTCAATATGAACAAAATAGAAGTTCATCTCATAGAATTGATCAAAATGCTAAAAACAGTGGAAGAGAACATTAAAAGGGAAAAAGGGGTAACTATGCTTGTTGACTCTTCTATGACCAAGAAAAAGTCTAAAACTAACCTTAAGAAGACCAAGCAAAAGAATAAGTCGAAACCTTAAGAAGACCAAGCAAAAGAATAAGTCGAAACCTTAAGAAGACCAAGCAAAAGAATAAGTCGACCAAGGCTAGTGCTGGGATCAAGAAGGACAAGACTAAAGACAAGGGCACTTGCTTCCATTGTGACAATGATGCTCATTGGAAGAGGAACTGCAAGTAATGTATATGTAAATCTTGAATCATTTAAACAAATGAAGAATGATGATGCTTCCACTACAGGTACATTTATTATGATTGAGATATTATCTGCATACAAATCTAGTTCTTCGGAATTAGATACCGGATCACCATCACATATTTGCAATAATATGCAGGAACTAAGGCAAAGTAGATCCTTGGCGAAAGAAGAAGTTCACTTATGAGTAGGTAATGGAGCAAGAGTTGCTGCATTAGCCGTAGGAAATTATTATCTTCTTTTACCAAGTGGGCATGTACAAGAACTTAATAATTGTTATTATATTTACTAGAAACATTGTGTCTGATGATGCCATTCAATTGAGACTATTCTCATTCTCATTAAGGGATAAAGCAAAAAGTTGGTTGGCTTCTCTAACACCAGAGTCAATGACAAAATGGACTATATGGCGGAAAAATATTTATTAAGTATTTCACACCTTTTAAAACTGCTAGATTGCGTTACATGATGACCTCTTTTTTAAAAAGTGAGTTTTGATCATATAACGCATATGCTTTGCTGAAACTATACTGCAAATGGAAGTGTATATATAAAGATTAAAAAAAAAACTAAGTACAAATAAGAAGTAAAATATCCAAGAAAGCATGAGCAGAATTTGATGGCATCCTATAGACCAAAAAGGCTAATAGAAAAGTTTGTACGTGTTTATCTTGTAAGTTGGATAACAAGCCACCCATCAAAGAATAGGAAGAAATAAAATGATTGAATTCCAATCATATGATTCACATTTGCAACACTGCACTACAACACACAAAATCAAAATACGATACAGCAAAGGAAAAACTCAAAGGGGCATCCATCACTAATTCAAAATGAGGAAATTTCAGGATAAGCGCAAACATGAGATACATGACTTTCTCCACTTGAAGTGGATCCTTTTGGCCCATCCTATCTATCTAATACTAATGGAAAGAAATGAAAGATCTTTGTACTTATTTGTGTAAAGGCAAATTTTAAGCAATAATGACTGAAATACAAAACAGCTAAAAACATTAACAGCAGCATAGTACTCTGAGTGGAGTTGATGATTATCATTAGAGCACAAACTCAATCCTCCATTGCCCTGGCATACCAGAAACAATCCCCAGTCAATCTAGCAAGTTCAAGGGAAAAATGGGATTAGCATACACAGGTAAGCCAATTATGTTGGAAGGTGGGCATTCTTGTTGGGACAGATACTGATATTTTAATTTTCAGAATGTTCATTTGGATACTTTTCTAGCTCTCCTTTATCATAATTTTTTGAATCTTTATTTAGGTCCTTTTTAGAATGTTTATTAGTATGTGAAAGCCAATAGAAATAATAGCATGTCCCGAGATTTCAAATCTTTGAAGCAAACACTGATCAAATTTCCTAAGGAAATTTAGAAAGAAGAAGTTATAAGGATCTCGATGCAGCATCACTCTCCCACTGCACCAATCCCACCTTATTTTTGAGGACTTAAGGGAGACTAAGAAAAAGAGATGCCAGAACTTGTTTATCAGAAAGATAAGAGGTTTTAATCCACATTAATGAGTACAATCCATGTGCTAGCTAAAATTAACTACAACTACTACAACTAATTCACACATTACTCCATCTATATTATTGTAGTTATGCTATTTCCAATAGTAAAAGGAACCACAGCATTTCCAACATAAAACGCTAACAAGAAAGAGTCCAAAATTATGCAACTAACCTTCAAAACACAGTAGGGACTTTTAGCCCATCAGAAGAACAGACACGAACGAGAAATCTAAAGTAAGAAGCCATTCGAATCACTTTTAGTATATCTAATTGACGTACTCATAATTCATTACATAAATCATTACAAAGAAAATGAAGACAAATAACAAGGAAATTAAACAACCACACACCATTGCCTCATTATATCAATTTCACTGCTGATCGCCAATCTTTCCCTCGATCAAAACAAAATGATGAAAAAGTAAACATAAATTTCTAATCCAATTGAAAAATAAAAACATAAAAATAAAGTATCAAATACCAAATTCTACGTATTTAATCAAGATATATACCCATCACTCAAGACGCACAAACCGTCAACACACATAATAACATCACTGAATTTCTTTATCAATAGAAAAAATTGTAGAAATGTACATAAAAATTCTATTGAGTTTTCAACTCATGTAATCAGATTTATTCTTACTCAAATATTCTTCTAGCATAGTAACCAAAAATAGAAAGCAGAATTAGAGAGAGAAAGAAAAGAACCTAATTCGAGAGTTCGATGTTGCAAATTTCGAAGCTATAAAGAGCTTAGTGGTGAATTGAGATCTCTGTTTGCAATTCTTGACAAGCCAGCAGAACTTCTGATGAGTTCTTTACCTTCACATCTCTTAAGTTTCGCGCCTTAGCCACAAGCTTGAGAGAGAGAGAAAGAAACTATTACAAGTGGTATTCAGTGATTGCTTAAAAAGAATTGGGCTGAGCTGGAATCAAGCCAAGGAGTGCTGACAATTAGCTAAAAAGCTACTTGTTAGTTGTAGCTACCTATCAATGAGTTACAAGTGAGGTTAGCATTTGCTAGCACTAGCTGCAATGAGTCAGTTAACTAAATTTGTCTACAGTTCGGTACAAATACTTGTTTAGCAATAAAAAAAAGTTGTCGAGTACTTTGCCCAAAATTTTTTATCTTGCATCTTTCTTGTATCCCAAGTCTTAGAAATCAATAAAACGTACCTTTTCCTTCAAGAACTTATTCTTCATCTAATTTTTGTTCTTTGGGAATTTGGAAAGAGATTCTCATGTTGGGTTTTGGACATTTACATTTACATATATTGTGTGTAATGTGTTATCATAATTAATTGACCCAATATAAAGTGATCTAATATAGTTTAAGATAATGGGTCTAAGTCATCTAATTAGTATGGATTTTTATGTATAGATACCCTAAAATCTTATTTCCTGTTTTATGATAGGCAAAATTTGGGGAATAAGGAAAGTATCTGTATATATAGGTTATGGTCCCCAAATTCTATGTATGTTAATTTTCTTGACATCCCTTTCTCTTATCATCAGAAAAGTAAGAACCTTAATCTCTAAAATAGATACATAGTAATTTGGAAGATCAATAACTACAATATTTAATAATCAAATCCGTAAACTCAAGAATCACATCCGGGTATTCAAGAATCACATAAATTCTTATGGATTCAGGTACGCTTCCGCATCTAGTTTTTAATTTATATTCTTGATGATTAAATATGAAGGATCCGGGTTATGATAACGTTGGTTGTCATGATATTATAGTTAATTTGGTATCCCAACAAGTAATATCAAAGCATCCACATGTTGAATCATCGACAATCAGTTTTTTTTATGTGATTTATTATGTGATTTCATACGGATCCAGTTCTTGAATTTGAAAAAAAAAATTATGTTATTTAATTTGTTGTATTTAAGAACAATTGTGGTTATATTTTGTATTAAATTTTGAATCTAATAGTTTTTATATTTATCCGGATTTAATTGTTGGATTCAAAATTTTGGTTTTTTTATAATTTTTTTCTCCATTTTTTAGGACAATATCTATTTGGCTTTTGAATTCAAAAAAAAAAAAAAAATTAAGGAATTAAGGAACTGAAAGTTACGATGCAGTCATAAACGTTCAATTCATGACCTAAATGAATTAAGGAATATGGATTCCTTGTTGGAATCAATTTGCTTTGAAAAAAAAAAAGATATGGACCATACACTCCTGTCATGAACTTGTTCATAAGTTGCATATGGTCATGAACGTTCATGACCAATGAGGTTGCATGGTCATGAACTGTTCATGACCAAATTGTACAGGCTTCTTTTTTTATTTTTTTATTTTAATTTTTTTTAATATTTGGCAAAATAATTAAATTCAAATTTGGGTAAATTAATGTTCAAAATTTATTGATTCACACAACATGCTATCAAAATAGCCCATCTTGTGTAGGTCAATTTATTTTGGAATATTGAGATGATTGTGTATTTGTTATTCATGTGAATATTTATCGGCCCAAAGAAAGGTTAATATTTGGCCGAATTACATATACACCTATGATAATAAAATATGTAACAGTTATTTGGTATTTCATGTGAATAATAAGTCGGTCTAAAGATAAACTTATTATTTGACAGAATTTATTGTTAATATTTGATTGCTACACCAAGAATACCACTTATAAGTTAATATTTATGTCCAAAGACTAAATATTAATGATGTGCTAGGTATCTTGTGGTGGGCCCTACCATTATTTGAATTTATTATTTATGTTATTTGGAACTTATGTGAATATGTTGTTTTGTTCTATTTTCATTTAATACATCTACTTCTATGATATTTGGCAACATCAATTCCATCACTATGTTGAATAGAACCAACTTTAAGGAATGGAAAGAGAACGCAGTGATCATTCTTGGTTGCATGGATCTAGACCTTGCGCTATGGATTGAACAACATACTTCTCTTACAAATAATAGTTCCACAGAGGAAAAAAAAAAGACTATGAGAAGTGGGATCGTTGCACGAGTCTTGTGATCATGAAACGTGCAATTCTGTAAACCTTCATGGGCAGTTTAGATGTGTCCGAAAATGTCACTGCCAAGGAGTTCCTTATGGAAATTGAAAAATGTTTTGTGAAAAAAGATAAGGCTGAAACAGGTACGATTCTATCGAATTTAATTTCAATACATCCTAAAGATGTCTCATCTTGCTTCAAAACTTAAAGCGCTAAAGTTAGAGCTGTCTGAGGACTTCCTCGTGCATTTGGTTTTGATCTCTCTGTCTGTACAATTTAGTCAATTCAAGGTCAGTTATAACTGCCAAAAGGATGAATGGTCTCTAAATGAGCTAATTTCTCATTGTGTGCAAGAAGAGGAAAGGTTGAACCAAGAAAAGATTGAAAGTGCTCACTTGGTAAGTACCTTCAAGGACAAAAAACAAAAATAGAAAAAGGGATAAAGAAGCTGCGAGTGGTCCACTTCAAAAGAAACAAGAAAAGAAACAAACTGAGGAATTTGGTTGTTACTTTTGTAAGAATACTAGACACATGAACAGGGACCGTACCAAATATCACGCTTGTAGGCGTACAAAGAAAGGTACACTTCTTGCTTTGGTTTGTTCCTACACACTTGGTGGATAAACTCCGGTGCTACTCTCACATAAGTGTGTCTATGCAGGGTTGCCTAAATTACTGACAGCCGAATGATGTTGAAAGATTCATCTATGTAGGCGACGACAAACTAGTTAAAGTTGAAGCAATAGGGATTTTTAGGTCATTATTAAATGTTGGTCCCAAATCAACCTAAGAGGGGGGTGAATTAGGTTTCTTAAAAATTACTTTAAGAGATATTGATATTTTCAAGATGAAATCAGTTATAACAAAATCAGTTATAATAATATCAATAGAACAGTAAATTAAAGAGAGAATAAATTGAACAAAAAGAACTACTTCCAAGCTAGCAAGCTTGAAGTATCAAATTTGAATGCTTCACACACTTGGTGAGCCAATGTCTCTTATACACATCTAGAAGTTCTAAGCTCACACTAAAACTCTTTTAGTTGAGCCAAGAATCTCACTTACAACCACACTGCCTTTTATACAAGATTATCACTCCACTCAATGTTGAATTACACTCACAATTTCACACTAATACAACAAGGCTTCTAAAGTCAATTCTTTTATCAAATTACTTTCTTCTTCTTGTATTAAACCTTTAGAATTGTTGCAGTTCTTAAAGCACCTATTTATAATGTCAATAAATAGACATCTAGATGTGTATAAGAGACACAAATACAATGCACAAAGAACGTTCCGAACCCCCTTCGGATATTCTAAGGAGGATTTTATGCGTCCGAGGAAGCGTCCGATCTACTTTCAGTTTGTTGAGATGCTTCGTTCGGACGTCCGTGCCTGCGTCCGGTCCTTCGTCCGACATAGGTTTCGGACGGTCCTGAGCGTCCGAAGAAAAGGCAGAGAGTTCCATTCTTTTCTGCCAATTTGTTCGGACGATGCAATGCGTCCGAGGTGTTTTTGACCCAGTTCGGACGGTCCTGTGCGTCCGAAATATCTGTTCCTGCAAAAGCTTATTTTACACAGTTAAGTTGTTTATTTCATCATCAAAATAAGGTTTGGAAAACATCAATCTCCCCCTTTTTGATGATGACAAACCTCAATTGGATATGACTACTTGATTTGCAATATCTCATAATTATCAACAAACATGTCAAGGCATATCAAAGCATATCGCAGCATATCAATATAACTACTCCCCCTTTTGACATCAATCAAAAAATACTCCCCCCTTAGATCATGCAATCAATCATATCAAAGCATAGCCATAAGACATTAATCAAAAGAAAGGACTCCCCCTCAGATTATGCAGGTAATTTGATAGAATTTGAAATAATTCATAAAAGAAATTCAATATTGCAAAAGTCAAATACATAACCAAGCTACAGAGTAGCTGAAAGCAACTACAAAGGTAAATGAACTAATTAGAGTCATGGCGTTTTTTGGAGCGCTTTTCGGTTTTTCGGCGCTTAGATGGAATGTCTTCTGCAGTGCCTTCACTGTCATCCTCTCCTCCGGTGCGACGTTGCATTATGAAATCAAATGCGTAGCATCAATATCTTCATCCTCATCGTCATTGTCATCGTCATCATTATCGTTATCGTCATTTACAGCTCCTTGAGTAGCTTCTGGTCTTCATATTGTAGGTTCATCTTCAGTTTCATCACTGTCAGAGGATGACTCAAGTGGATGCTGGGACTGAAGTTCAGCGTTCTGGACTTGAGCCGAAGCAGACATGCCAAGACTGAGTGCCTCTTGGAGAATGATTTGGCGAGTTTCAAGTCGTTTGAGCTTGCGATTCGTACAACGTTGAAATGAACCGACTTGAGTGCTCAAAGATGTGAGAAGTTCACAAATATGTGAAAGAGATGGTTCAGAGGAAGATGGTGCAGATGTAGATGGTGCAGATATGATTGGAGGTGGTTGCGGGGTAGAAGGATGAGGGATAGCAAAATCAGACGTGGAGGCATGGGATTGTGATTTGGCAGTATCAAAGGCTGCTTTAGTAAGCCATTGATCATTAAAAAACCGGAGACCTTTTCTTTCAATGTATGATTTATGTACCTAAAATATGGAGGATACTGTTTATTTCCTGTAAAGGGAACGTTGAGGACGTCAAAAATTTTTGTGAGAAATTTCCCAAAAGGAATATTTCTTCGAGTATCGGTTAGAAAAAGTTCCCATAGGGAACAAAAAAGATACCCAAAGTCTAGAGAAATACCCTTGAAGACACGAAAAATAAGTACAGCTTGCATTTTTCCGGCTCGGTCGATGCCGTCGATTGGCAACAAAAGATTTGTTACAAGGGTATACATAATGTTAAGTTCAGGGCTGAGCAGAGTAGTCTTGGCTTCCAAAGCCTGTTTAAAATGGACATTGAAAATGGCTCGAACTTCGTCGATATCAAACTGAGTATCCTCAGCGGGCCATTTATCCAAGGAAAAGAAGTAGGAAAAATCAGAAGACACAGAGATTTTACATTCAAAAATGGTGTTAATTATATTAGATGAAATGAGGATACTCAGTTTGATATCGACGAAGCCAGGTGCGAATGGTAGGACCTTTCCGAAGATTGAACAATGGTGAAATCACGTGGTTGTTCACCATTGTTTATGGAAGAAAAGAAAGTTAAAAAAAAATGAAGATTTGTGAGATTTTGGGGAATTTGGATGGTGAAAGGGAGAAATAGGATGTGATTTAGGGGCTAAGGATTATGGGTAGGATGATTCTTTAATCAATTTTGGAAGTGAGAGTGTGAATTTTGATTTGGTAGGGAAAGGGAAAAAATTCGCCAGAGGGTTTTTGGTGGGGGAGGTAAGTCCGAAAAGGGGGAATTTGGATGGTTTTAATAGAACAGGGGTACCGTTCGGACGGCCGAACGTTTGGCCTGCGTCCGACAGAGCGTCCGAAAGCTGAAGAACGGACGGCCGAAAATGAGCTAGTGCGTCCGAAGTTTCTTTCAGACGAACTAGTGCGTCCGGAAAAATTCCAGAGAGTTTAAGGAAAAATAGAATATTTTTCGGACGAATATGAGCGTCCGAGAAGGAACACATGCTTTCGGACGATCCAGAGCGTCCGAAAGGAAATATGTTCGGACGAATAAGTGCGTCCGAACAATGAATTTATGCACAGTTTCTTAAAATTTCGGACGCATTGTCGGACGCCTGTCTCTTATACGATCATGTACTAAGAGGTTTAATAAACCTCTAGACATCTTATAAGAACAGTGTGTAGGCACATAGATCAACACGTATTTTTTTTACAAACGAGATCTCTAATGAAATGATGCTTAACATCAATGTGTTTAGTTCTGTGGCTATGCTTTGATACTGTCTCTTATGCAAAACAGGATTTTTTGTGAGATTAATTGCACTAGTGTTGTCACATAATACCGGAACACAATCAAAAATGACACCAAAATCTTTTAAAGTATGTTTCATCCAAAGAAGTTGAGCACAACAATTTCCGGCAGCAATGTATTCGGCTTCAGCCGTAGAAAGAGAAATGGAATTTTGTTTTTTGCTAAACCAAGACACAAGACAATTTCCCAGAAAATAACACATTCCACTGGTACTTTTTCTATCAATTTTACATCCAGCAAAGTCAGCATCAGAATAGCTAATTAGATCAAAAGTAGAGGACTTTGGATACCATAGACCAAAATCCGTTGTTCCTTTTAGATATCTAAAAATTCTTTTAACTGCAATCAAATGTGATTCAAATTAGAACAATCCAATTTATGGTCTTGTCATCATAGAAAAGAGGCAAACTTGATGTTTTCTTAGCAGTTAAGTAAAGTAAACTTCTGATCATACCTCTATAGTGTTTTTCATCAACACTATTACAGCTTCTTCGTCTTTATCAAGTTTGGTTGAAGTACACATTGGTGTACCAACTTGTTTGCAATCTTCCATGCCAAATCGTTTGAGTAGCTCTTTTGTGTACTTGATTTGTGTAATAAATGTTCCTTCCTTGGTTTGATGAATTTGTAGTCCGAGGAAAAATTGCAACTTGCCCATCATGCTCATCTCAAACTCTTCTTGCATTAGTTGTGAAAAATCCTTGCACAAACTCTCATTAGTTGCTCCAAAAATAATATCATCAACATAAATTTGAACAATTAACAATCCTTTTAAATCTGTTTTTGTAAAAAGTGTGGTGTCAACAATACCTCTTTTGAAACCATTTTCTAACAAGAATCCACTTAATCTTTCATACCAAGCTCTTGGAGCTTGTTTCAAACCATATAAAGCTTTGGAAAGTTTGAAAACATAATTTGGAAGATTCTTATTTTCAAATCCCGGAGGTTGTTCGACAAAAACTTCTTGGTCAATAAAACCATTTAAAAAAGCACTTTTGACATCCATTTGAAATAATCTTAAATTATTGAAACATGCAAATGCAAGAAACATGCGGATGGATTCTAATCTAGCCACGGGTGCAAAGGTTTCATCAAAGTCAATGCCTTCTTCTTGAGCGTAACCTTTTGCAACAAGTCTAGCTTTGTTTCTTATGATCTCACCTTTGTCATTTAATTTGTTTCTAAACACCCATTTAGTACCAATAACGGGATGAGAAGAAGGTCTTTCAACTAAGGTCCATACATTATTTTTCTCAAATTGACTAAGTTCATCTTGCATAGCAATAACCCATGATTCATCACTCAAGGCAACATATATATGTTTGGGTTCAATGTGAGAAAGTAATGCACAATTATTATTCAAAGGTTTATGAGAGCGAGTAGTTATCCCATCGGATAGATCACCTATAATTAAATCTTGAGGATGATTAGAGACGAATCTCCAAGTTTTCGGAAGATCGTTTTGAGCATCCTCATTCTTTTCATCATGTGTCATCAACTTGATGGTTGTTGATATCAACGCTTGATGTATCCTCTTGATGATCTTTATGAATATCAAGCTTTTCGAGCTCTTTTAGAATACCTGTGTCTTCATCTTCACACAAACTCTTTGAGACAACATCATTAGATTCATCAAATGTAACATGCACAACTTCTTCAATTAAAAGCGTTCTTCTATTGTAAACTCGGTATGCTTTCTTGTCACTAGAATATCCTAGAAAAATTCCTTCATCCGATTTTTTGTCAAATTTTCCAAGGTTCTCTTTGATTTTTAGAATAAAGCATTTGCAACCAAAAACTTTGAAATAGCTCACAACGGGTTTTTTTCAAAAAATGAGTTCATAAGGAGTTTTATTTAAAGAAGATCTTAATAAAACTCGATTCATGACATAACAGGCCGTATTAACCGCTTCGGCCCAAAAGTATTGTGGTAGGTCACACTCACTAATCATAGTTCTAGCCGTTTCTTGAAGAGTCCTATTTTTCCTTTCAACAACTTCTGTCCATTTTGTTGAGGAACTCTAACAACTGAGAACTCATGAAAGATACCGTTGTGATCACAAAAGTAGGGAAAACCCCCAAATTTAAATTCGGCACCATTGTCACTTCTTAACCGAACAATTTTTGTGTCCAATAAATTTTGAATTTTGGAAAACAATTTTAAAAATTTTTCAAACTGCTTCGTTTTTGTGAACAAGAAATAATACCCAAGTAAACCTCGAATAGTCATCTACGATAACAAACGCATATTTGCAACCACCTAGACTAGCATATTGAGTGGGTCCAAATAAGTCTAAATGCAACAATTCTAAAGGTTTATGAGTAGACACAAAATTCTTAGGTTTAAAAGAAACTTTGACTTGTTTACCAAATTGACAAGCATCACAAATTTTATTTTTCAGAAATTTCAGTTTTGGCAAGCCTCTTACCAAATCTTTCTTGGCTAATTTTTCAATCAAATCCATATTAAAATGACAAAGTCTTCTATGCCAAAGCCAAGGATCATTCTAGTTAGTTTATTTCTATAGAAGCGGTAAGACATTTTACATTGCTATTGCTAATTTTATCAAGATAAATCACATAAACGTCATTGTGCCTAGTGCCTTTGAACAAAACAACATGATTTTTGTCAAGTATAAGACATTCATGCTTGGTAAAGAAAACATATAAATCTTTGTCACAAAGTTGACTAACACTTAATAGATTATAGTTTAAATTATCAACAAGAAGTACATTCTTAATCAAGGTTTCACCATTTTTACCTACATCACCAATGCCGATTGATTTTGCTTTGTTGTTGTCACCAAAAGTGACTTTTCCACTGTTTTTGGATGTAAGGTTTGTGAAGAGAGAGGCATCACCCGTCATGTGCCTTGAACATCCACTATCTATGAACCACTTAGCATTGTTGGCGATGTTAAGTACCTACACAATAAATCAATTGATAACTTTATTTCAATCTTGTCACTAAGGGGAACATGAGTGTTAGTGAGATTGCTTACTATCCATGCAACTTTCATTCCAAGAATATGTTTTTCATTTTTCTTGACATAACACATATTCTTAGTATGTCCATGTTGTTGGCAATATCTACAAACAATGCTTTTGTTTCCATATAAAGAAGATTTTGGTTTTACAATACATAAGTCATCTCTTCTATATATGACAAAATTTTTGTTGATTGCTACATTTCTATTTCTTTTCATATCAACAACATTTTCTTTCTTTCTAGCTAAGAGAGTATTTAAATCATCCATTCTTTTCTTCAAGGAGGCTTGTTCTTCCTTGACCTTTGATCTCTCATGCATTCTTTTCTTCAAATCACAATTTTCTTGTGATAGCCTATTGTTTTCATTCACAAGTTTAGAGTTAGCATTCAATAAAGCATTTGACTTTTTTACTAACTCCTTATTTCTAGCATATGATTCTTTTAAGCTATTATTCAATTTCAAAATGAAAGCTTCAAGATCATCTTCATCATTTTCATCATTGGATGTCATAGTTAGAATTTACCTCATTATCTCCAATAGCCAGTCTGTAAAGGCCATTTGTGCCGACTCCATTTCTTCTTCAACTTCTCCTTCGGAGTTGCAATCGTCCCATGTGATTTGAAAGTTGTTGAATCTTGATTTTCTTCCTTCCTTGTTTTTCTTGGAGGGACACTCATTTGCAAAATGCCCGAGTTGACCGTACTCAAAGCATTTATCATTTTGCTTCTTAATTTCAAGTCTTGACTTCCCTTTGAAATTATTTGTGTTTGAAGCTCCTCCTCTTCTCATTCTTCATTTGTTGATGTAATGTTTGAGGAATCCTTTGGTGATGAGTGCAAGATCTCCTTCATCAAGATCTTCATCTTCTAGATTGATGGAGCTGTTCTCATCTTCATCTTGAGAGGTCTTTAGAGCAACGCTCCTTCTTGGCCTTGCTTCTTCATCATCCACAACCTTGGCCTTTAGCTTGAGTTCATAAGAGGTAAGAGAATTGATTAGTGATTCAATAGGCATTAAATTTAAATTCTTAGCTTCCTCTATGGCAATTGCAGTTTTGGCATCCCATTCTTTGGATAGAGCATTCAGAATTTTTCTATTTTTCTCACCCAAAGAATACTCCTTAATCAAAGCTTCAAGATCTTTTATAATGTCATTGAACCTGCAGTACATTTTGTCTATGTTCTCATGTGGTTCCATTTTGAAGGACTCATACTTGGCGACAAGTAGAGATTTCTTTTGCTCACGAACATCATCGCTTCCTTCGTGAATTTCCTTCAGCTTATCCCAAATTTCCTTAGCAAAATTGCAACCCTTTACGCGAGTTGATTCATTTGCATCCAAGGTATTGTATAGCACATTCATGGCTTTTGCGTTTAACGTCAAATTTGCCTTGTCTTGTGGAATGAGCTCAATCCTCGTCTTTTCTCTTCTTCTATTAGTGTGATCATCAATGATATAAGCTTCAAATGGACCTTCATTGACAACATACCACAATTCAATGTCAATTGATTGCAGAAATATTTTCATTCTATCTCTCCAACTAATAAAATTTATGTCCCATTAAACATGGGAGGCCTAGTAATAGATTGGCCTTCAAAAATAGAGCATTGTTGGTTGCCATAGTTCTTTTCTCAAAAGCAGTTTAAGCAGTCCGAATGAACCAAGCTCTGATACCAATTGTTGGTCCCAAAGCAACCTAAGGGGGGGGTGAATTAGGTTTCTTAAAAATTACTTTAAGAGATATTGATATTTTCAAGATGAAATCAGTTATAACAAAATCAGTTATAATAATATCAATAGAACAGTAAATTAAAGAGAGAATAAATTGAACAAAAAACTACTTCCAAGCTAGCAAGCTTGAAGTATCAAATTTGAATGCTTCACACACTTGGTGAGCCAATGAATCTTGTTATCATGGGAAGTTCTTGCTCACACTAAAACTCTTTTAGTTGAGCCAAGAATCTCACTTACAACCACACTTTTATACAAGATTATCACTCCACTCAATGTTGAATTACACTCACAATTTCACACTAATACAACAAGGCTCTAAAGTCAATTTGCACTTCAAATTACTTTCTTCTAGACTTGTATTCAATGTATTAGATGATTTTTTCAGGTTCTTAAAGCACCTATTTATAATAGCAATAAATAGAGCTTTCAACTACTTCCTAACGGCTAAGTAATAAATGCACAAAAAATAGCCGTTGGGGGTTCGGACGTCAGGAGGATTGTATGCGTCCGAGGAAGCGTCCGATCTACTTTCGGTTTGTTGAGATGCTTCGTTCGGACGTCCGTGCTGCGTCCGGTCCTTCGTCCGACATAGGTTTGGACGGTCTGAAGCGTCGCAGAGAAGACTTATAAGAGACAGGTACAACACATATCTCTTTCAAATCCAGATGCAATGCGTCCGATGATGTTTTTGACCCAGTTCGGACGGTCCTGTGCGTCCGAAATATCTGTTCCTGCAAAAGCTTGTTTTACACAGTTAAGTGTTTATGTCATCATCAAAATAAGGTTTGGAAAACATCATTAAAAATTGGTTATTATTTGGATTTGAAAGAGATATGTGTTGGCTTACCATCTTTTAGACGGAATTTGGTTTCTATTTCTGTTTTGGACAAATCTGATTATTTTTGTTAATTTAGAAATAGTCAGTTTGGTCTTTTTCTAAATTCAAATATTGTTGGTGCTAATCTTTTGTCTTCTCATGATAACCTTTATTTACTCGAAACTATTGTTTTATGCAATGAAACCCTGCATATAAGTTCACGTGGTACTAAACGCAAATTAATCAATGAGAATTCTGCTTTACTCAGGCACAAGCGTTATGACATATATGTAAACAAAGAATTGAAAAACTTGTGTCAGATGGAATTCTTGATCACCTTGATTTGTCAGATTTTAAATTCTACATTGAGTGTATTGAGGGGAAACAAACAAACATAAGGAGATTAGGTGCCAATAGATCTTCGGATCTCTTAGAAGTAATACATACAAAAATTTGTGGGCCATTCCCTAAGGCTTCATGGAGTGGTCAACAATATTATATTACATTCATGGACGATTTTTCTCGTTATGGCTTCGGTGACCTTTATCTAATACATGAGAAGTCTCAGTCACCGGACATGTTCAAAGCTTTTAAAGTTGAAGTTGAGAACCAACTTGGTAAAAAGATTAAGGCTGTCGATCTGACCGTGGTGGTGAATACTATGGCAGATATGACGAATCAGGTGAACAACATCCATGACCTTTTCTTAAACTCCTAGAGGAGTGTGGAATCTATGGTCCTAAAGCAACCTAATCTTTTGAATACAATATTTCTTAAAAAATATTATACAGAAATGTCTAGATTTGCTCAAATTAAAGATGATATAATGAAATCAATAGAACAGTAAGGTAAAGAGAAAAATTAAACAAACAATACTTCCAAGCTAGCTAGCTTGAAGTATTCAATCACTAGAATGCTTCACACACTTGGTGAGCCAATAATCTTTACAAAGTTAGGAAGTTCTTGCTCACACTAAAAAACTTTTAGTTGAGCCAAGAATATTACTTACAACCACACTTTCATACAAGATTATCACTCCACTCAAAATTTGAATTGTACTCACAACTACACACTAATACAACTAAGCACTATAGTCAATTTGCACTCAAATTGCTCTTTTCTAAGGCTTGTATTCAATGTATTAGATAATCTTTTATGTGAATCAAAGCAGCTATTTATAAGAGCAATAAATAGTGGTTGCAACTACTTCCTAACGGCTAAATAATAAATGCACAAAAACTAGCCGTTGGGGTTTCGGATGTCCAAGATATATTGGATGCATCCGAAACAGCATCCGTTCTTCTTACAGTTTGTTGAAGAGCTTCGTTCGGACGTCCGTGCATGCTTCCGTTCCTTCGTCCGACAGAGGCTTAGGACGGTCATGTTCATCCGAAAGAGAAGCAGTACATCCCATTTCTTTCTGATGTTCGTTAAGAGACAATGCGTCCGAGAAGTTTGGACCTAGTTCGGACGGTTCAGTGCGTTCGAAAGCTCTGTTCCTGCAAAAACTTGTTTTACAGAGTTAAGTGTTTATGTCATCATCAAATTAAGGTGTAACTGACTTGGAAAATATCAATCTCCCCCTTTTTTATGATGACAAACCTTTATGTAAAAATAGTTGGATATGACTAATCAATTTGCAATATAGCACAATTGGATATCAATCATTTTGCATAGCACAATAGTATATAGAAGACTAATCCCCCTTTTAACATTATCAAAAAAAGCTCCCCCTGAGAATATGCAAGTATTTGACAGAAATTTAACAAGTTTCATACATTTAACTGAAAAGTTTAAGAGTGCTAAAGTCAAGGAAATACACAACCAATCTACAGGAAGTTCTAACAACCAAAGAAATGCTGTAAACAAAATACAAATGTGAAAAGAACTATTGTGAGTCATTTCGCTTCTTGGAGCGCTTTTCAGTCTTTTGTCGTTTGGATGGAACATCTTCATCGGTGGCTTCACTGTCGTCCTCCTCTCTAGAGAGACGTTGCATGATGAAGTCAAACGTGTCGTCAACATCCTCATCGTCGTCGTCATCGTCATCGACAGCTCCTTGAGTAGCTCATTCGTATTGTCTTCACGGGTATTTCCATCTTCAGGTACATCACTAGATGTGTATAATTCAAGTGGATATTGTGACTAAAGATTAGCAAATTGAACCTGAGCCGAAGCAGACATGCCAAGGCTGAGTGCCTCTTGGAGAATCATTTGACGAGTTTCCAGTCGCTTTAACTTTCGATTTGTGCGACGTTGAAATGAACTGACTTGAGTGCTTAAAGAGGTGAGAAGTCCACAGATATGTGAAAGAGATGGTTCAGATGTAGATGGAGGAGGAACGTGGAATGGTGGAGGTGGTTGAGGAGTAGGAGAATGGGGAATAGCAAAATCAGAGGTGGAAGCATGGGATTGTGACTGTGCAATATCAAAGGTTGCTTTAGTTAACCATTGATCGTTGAAAAACTGGAGGCCTTTGAATTCAATGTATGATTTGTTAAAATAAGGAGGAAATTGTTTGTTTCCGCTGAAAGGTATGTTAAGGAAATCAAAAATTTTGGTGAAAAATTTGCCAAAAAGGAATGTTTCTTCGGGTATCAGTAAGAAAGAGTTCCCATAGGGAACAAAAGAGATACCCGAAATCAAGAGGAATGCCCTTGAAAACATAAAAAAATAAGAAAGTTGCATTTTACCGGGCTCAGTACGATGCCTGTCAGTTGGCAATAACAGATTGGTGACAAGAGTGTACAGAATATTGAGTTCAGGAGAGAGCAATGTAGTTTTGGCTTCCGAGGCCTGTTTAAAATGGATGTTAAAAATAGCCCTAACTTCTTCGATGTCAAAACAAGTATCAATAGCGGGCCATTTGTCTAAGAAAAAGAAATAGGAGAAATCATTGGGGTTTGAGACTTCACATTCAAAAATGGTGTTAATGATGTTGGATGAAATCTCAAGATTGGTGCTGTTAACACGACAAATTAGAGTGCGAGCAGTAGGGCCTTTCCGAAGATTGGCGGTGAACTGAAGCACCATGTCATGATATACAGGTAAATCAAGATGCACAAGATGATCCCAATTTTGTTTTTTAAAACAAGATTTGACAATGGGAAGATTATATTCATCAAATAGACTTTGAGAAGCAGGACGTTGAACGATTATGATTTACTTAAAAGGGATGTATACCGTTCGGATGCCTTGGCATCGATGAATTTTGATAAGATTGGATCTGTGGAGACTTGGGATTAGTTGATGATTCTCCTCGTACTGGAGATTCCCTTTAGTTTTTCGACCCCGATTTGCTGTAGAAGAACCTCCGCGAGATTTAACCATTGTGATGGAAGAAAAAGAAAAGAAGAAAAATTTGAAATTTTTTTAAGATTGGTGAGAATTTGAGGAAATGAGATGGTGGATGGGGGAAATTAGATGTGATTTAGGTGAGAAAAGCTTTGGGTAGGATAATTTTCAACCAATTTTGGAAGAGAGAGTAGGAATTTGGAGGGGGTGGTAAAGAGACAATTTTCGCCAGAGGGTTTTCGGGGAAGGTGGTGAGTCCGAAATGGGGAAGATGGATGGTTTTAATCAAACAGGAGGACCTTTCTCGGACGGCCGAATGTTTGGTGTGCGTCCGATGAAGCGTCCGAAAACTGAAGAACGGACGGCCGAAGGAAGAGCCAGAGCGTCCGATATTCTTTCGGACGATGGTGCGCGTCCGGAAGATTTCCAGAGAGTTTGGTGAATAAAATGAATATCGTTCGGACGATTATGAGCGTCCGAGAAGTAACAAAAGCTTTCGGACGATCCAGAGCGTCCGAAAGAAAAGTTGTTCGCACGAAGGAGTGCGTCCGAACTAAGAACCTATGCCAAATTGATCTGTAAAATCCCCAAACATTTTCTGAGCGATTCAAAGCGATCTAGAGCTAAGGGTTTTGTAAAAATATCAGCCAATTGATCTGAAATATGCACAAAATCAACACGAATTTCCTTTTTACAAACAAGGTCTCTAATGAAATGATGCTTAACATCAATGTGTTTGGTTTTAGAGTGCATAACAGGATTTTTTGTGAGATTAATTGCACTAGTGTTGTCACACATTATAGGAAAACAATCAAAAAATACACCAAAATCTTTCAGAGTATGTTTCATCCAAAGAAGTTGAGCACAACAATTTCCAGCAGCAATGTATTCGGCTTCAGCCATAGAAAGAGAAATAGAATTTTGTTTTTTGCTAAACCAAGACACAAGACAATTTCCCAGAAATAACACATACCACTGGTACTTTTTCTATCAATTTTACACCCAGCAAAGTCAGCATCAGAATAACTAATCAAATCAAATGTAGAGGACTTTGGATACCACAGACCAAAATCCATTGATCCCTTTAGATATCTAAAACTTCTTTTAATAGCTATCAAATGCAATTCTTTAGGGCAACATTGAAATCTAGCACATAAACAAACAGCAAACATGATATCTGGTCTACTGGCAGTTAAGTAAAGTAGACTTCCTATCATACCTCTATAGTGTTTTTCATCAACACTATTACCTTCTTCGTCTTTATCAAGTTTGGTTGAAGTGCACATTGGCGTACCAACTTGTTTGCAATCTTCCATTCCAAATCAAGAGTTTGAGTAGCTCCTTTGTGTACTTGATTTGTGTAATAAACGTTCCTTCCTTAGTTTGATGAACTTTTAATCCGAGGAAAAATTGCAACTTGCCCATCATACTCATCTCAAACTCTTCTTGCATTAAATGTGAAAAATCCTTACACAAACTTTCATTAGTTGCTCCAAAAATAATATCATCAACATAAATTTGAACGATTAACAAACCATTTGAATCCGTTTTTGTAAAAAGAGTGGTGTCAACTACACCTCTTTTGAAACCATTTTCTATCAAGAAACCACTTAATCTTTCATACCAAGCTCTTGGAGCTTGTTCCAAACCATATAAAGCTTTGGAGAGTTTGAAAACATAATTTGGAAGATTTTTATTTTCAAAGCCCGGAGGTTGTTCGACGAAAACTTCTTGATCGATAAAGCCATTTAAAAAAGTACTTTTGACATCCATTTGAAATAATTTGAAATTATTGAAACATACAAATGCAAGAAACATGCGAATGGATTCTCTAATCTAGCCACGGGTGCAAAGGTTTCATCAAAATCAATACCTTCTTCTTGAGCATAACCTTTAGCAACAAGTCTAGATTTGTTCCTTATAATTTCACCTTTGTCATTTTATTTGTTTCTAAAAATCCATTTAGTACCAATAACGGGATGAGAAGAAGGTCTTTCAACCAAGGTCCATACATTATTTTTCTCAAATTGCCTAAGTTCATCTTGCATAGCATTAACCCAAGATTCATCACTCAAAGCAACATCTATATGTTTAGGTTCAATGTGAGATAGTAATGCATAATTACTATTCAAAGGTTTATGAGAGCGAGTAATTACCCTATCGGATAGATCACCTATGATTAAATCTCGAGGATGACTAGAGACGAATCTCCAAGCTTTCGGAAGATCATTTGGAGTATCCTCATTCTTTTCATCATCGATTTGATGGTTGTTGACATCAACGCTTGATGTGATTTCTTGATGATCTTCATGAATAACAAGCTTCTTGAGCCTTCCTTTAAAATACCTACATCTTCATCTTCACATAAATTCTTTAAGATAACATCATTAGTTTTGTCAAATGTAACATGCACAACTTCTTCAATCAAAAGCGTTCTTCTATTATAAACTCGGTATGCTTTCTTGTCACTAGAATATCGTAGAAAAATTCCTTCATCCGATTTTTTGTCAAATTTTCCAAGGTTTTCTTTGATTTTTAAAATAAAACATTTGCAACCAAAAACTTTGAAATAGCTTACAATGGGTTTTCTACAAAAAAGGAGTTCATAAGGAGTTTTATTTAAAGAGGATCTTAATAAAACTCGATTCATGACATAACAAGCTGTGTTGACCACTTCGGCTCAAAAGTATTGTGGTAAGTCACATTCACTAATCATAGTTCTAGCCGTTTTTTGAAGAGTCCTATTTTTCCTTTCAACAACACCATTTTGTTGAGGGACTCTAACAACTGAAAATTCATGAAAAATACCATAGTGATCACAAAAGTCGGGAAAACCCCCAAATTTAAATTCAGCACCATTGTCACTCCTTAAACGAACAATTTTTTTATCCAATAACTTTTGAATTTTGGAAAACAATTTTACAAATTTTTCAAATGCTTCATTTTTGTGAACAAGAAATATTACCCAAATAAACCTAGAATAGTCATCTACAATAACAAATGCATATTTGCAACCACCTAGACTAGCATATTGAGTAGGTCCAAATAAGTCTAAATGCAACAATTCCAAAGGTTTATGAGTAGACACAAAATTCTTTGGTTTAAAAGAAACTTTGACTTGTTTACGAAATTGGCATGCATCACAAATTTTATTTTTCAAAAATTTTATTTTTGGCAAACCTCTTACCAAATCTTTCTTGGCAAGTTTTCCAATTAAATCCATATTAAAATGACAAAGTCTTCGATGCCAAAGCCAGGATCATCTATGGAAGCGGTAAGACATTTTACATTGCTATTGCTAATTTTGTCAAGATGAATCACATAAACATCATTGTGCCTATGTGCCTTTGAATAAAACAACATGATTTTTATCAAGGATAAGACATTCATGCTTGGTAAAGAATACATATATTTTGTCACAAAGTTGACTAACACTTAATAAATTATAGTTCAAATTATCAACAAGAAGCACATTCTTAATCAAGGTTTCACCATTTTTACCTATATCACCAATGCTGATTGATTTTGCTTTGTTGTTATCTCCAAAAGTGACTTTTCCACTGTTTTTGGATGTAAGATTTGTGAAGAGAGAGGCATCACCCGTCATGTGCCTTGAACATCCACTATCTATGAACCACTTAGCATTGTTGGTGATGTTACGTACCTACACAATAAATCAATTGATAACTTTTGGTACCCATATTTTCTTGGGTCCATTTGAGTTAGTGAAATTGCTTTCGATCCATGCAACTTTCATTCCAAGTTTTTCATTCTTCTTGACATAACAAATATTCTTAACATGTCCATGTTGTTGGAAATATCTACAAATAATGCTTTTATTTCTCTCCATATAAAGAAGATTTTGGTTTTATTTGACATAAGTCATCCCTTCTAAACATGACAAAATTTTTGTTGATTGCTACATTTCTATTTCTTTTCATATCAACAATATTGTCTTTCTTTCTATTTAGGAGAGCATTCAAATCATCCATTCTTTTCTTCAAGGAGGCTTGTTCTTCCTTGACCTTAGATCTCACATGCATTCTTTTTTTCAAATCATGATTTTCTTGTGATAGCCTATTGTTTTCATTCACAAGTTTAGAGTTAGCATTCAATAAAACATTTGACTTTTTAGCTAACTCCTTATTTCTAGCATATGATTCCTTTAAGCTATCATGCAATTTCAAAATGAAAGCTTCAAGATCATCTTCACCATTTTCATCATTAGAGTCATAGTTAGAATTTACCTCATCATCTCCAATGGCCATGAAGGCCATTTGTGCCGACTCCATTTCTTCTTCAACTTTTCCTTCGGAGTTGCAATCATCCCATGTGATTTGAAAGTTCGTTGAATCTTTGTTTTCTTCCTTCCTTCTTTTTCTTGGAAGGACACTCATTTGCAAAATGTCCGAATTGACCGCATTCAAAGCATTTATCGTTTTGCTTCTTCATTTCAAGCCTTGACTTCCCTTTGAAATTATTTGTGTTTGTAGCTCCGCCTCTTCCACTATCTTGGCCTTTAACTTGAGTTCATAAGACGTAAAAGAATTGATTAGCAATTCAATAGGCATCAAATTTAAATTCTTGGCTTCCTCTATAGCAATTGTTTTGGCATCCCATTCTTTGGATAGAGCATTTAGGATTTTTCTATTTTTTTCACCCAACGAGTACTCCTTACTCAAGGCTTCAAGATCCTTTATAATGTCATTGAACCTGCAGTACATTTTGTCAATGTTTTCATGTGGTTCCATCTTGAAGGACTCATACTTGGCAACAATGTAAGCATTTTTGAACTTAGGCAATCATTGCTCCCTTCATAATTTCCTTCAACTTATCCCATATTTCTTTCAGCGGAACATGCAGCCCTTCACATCGAGATGATTCATTTGCATCCAAGGCATTATATAACACATTGAATGGCTTTTGCATTCAACGTCAAGTTTGCCTTGTCTTGTGGAAGGAGCTCATTCCTTGTCTTTTCTCTTCTTCTATTTGTGTGATCGTCAATGATAGAAGCTTCAAATGGACCTTCATTGACAACATACCACAAATCAATGTCAATAGATTGCAGAAATATTTTCATTCTATCTCTCCAACTAATAAAATTTGCCCCATTAAACATAGGGGGCCTAGAAATGGATTGGCCCTCAAAAAATTGAGCATTGTTGGTTGCCATAAGATTTCTTTTCTCAAAAGCAGTTTAAGCAATACAATGAGACCAAGCTCTGATACCAATTGTTGGTCCCAAAGCAACCTAAGAGGGGGGTAAATTAGGTTTCTTAAAAAATATACTTTCAGAAATATTGAGATTTTCAAATTAAATGATGATGTAATGAAATCAATAGAACAGTAAGGTGAAAGAGAAAAATTAAACAACCAATACTTCCAAGCTAGCTAGCTTGAAGTATTCAATCACTAGAATGCTTCACACACTTGGTGAGCCAATAATCTTTACAAAGTTGGGAAGTTCTTGCTCACACTAAAAAACTTTTAGTTGAGCCAAGAATATTACTTACAACCACACTTTCATACAAGATTATCACTTCACTCAAAGTTGAATTGCACTCACAACTGCACACTAATACAACTAAGCACTATAGTCAATTTGCACTCAAATTGCTCTTTTCTAAGGCTTGTATTCAATGTATTAGATAATATTTTCTGTGTTTCAAAGCAGCTATTTATAAGCGCAAGAAATAGTGGTTGCAACTACTTCCTAATGGCTAAATAATAAATGCACAAAAACTAGCCGTTGGGGTTTCGGACGTCCGAGATATATTCGATGCATCCGAAACAGCGTCCAATCTTCTTATAGTTTGTTGAAGAGCTTCGTTCGGACGTCCGTGCATGCGTCCGTTCCGTTTCATCAGACAGAGGCTTCGGACTGTCATGTTCGTCTGAAAGAGAAGCAGTAGGATCCCATTTCTTTCTGCCAGTTCGTTCGGACGGTGCAATGCGTCCGAGAAGTTTGGACCTAGTTCGGACGGTTCAGTGCGTTCGACGGCTCTGTTCCTGCAAAAACTTGTTTTACAGAGTTAAGTGTTTATGTCATCATCAAAATAAGGTTTGGAAAACATCAGAATCATCCCGCAGTACACCATTTCGGGATCTCCTAGCATGAATGGTGTTGCTGAGAAATGAAACAGAACTTTAAAAGATATGTTGAGAAGTATGATTAGTCATACAACTTTACTAGATTCACTCTGGGGATATGCATTAAAGACTGCACCTTATATCCTTAATAGAGTTTCAACTAAGGCAACGATCAGAACCCTCTATGAATTACGGACAAGCAAAAAACCTAGTATAAAGCATTTACATACTTGGGGTTGTCCAGCTGAGGCAAGGCCTTATAGACCAAATGAAAAGAAACTGACTGACTCGAAAATGGTCACTACCTATTTTATTGGTTAATCTGAACGATCTCGGGGGTACAAATTTTATGATCCCACATCCAAATCCTTTTTTGAGATGGGAAATGCCCAACTTTTGAGGATATTAAGTTTTGGGGTAGAGATAAAATTAGAGACTGTCTTTGAAGAGAAATTTATTTCTCTTCCTACAATTATTATTGACAATGATCAGATTTCTGTTGCTGACATTGTTCAAGAATCAATACCAGTACCACAAGACAATGTTGGAAATCTTACTTGTCAAGAACAACACGAACAAACTCAACAACCTCAAGAACAAATACCATTAAGGAGATCCACTAGAGAAAGAAGAAGTGCGATTCTGGATAATTACATCGTATTTCTCCAAGAACATGAGGATGGTATTGGATTGGTGGAAGGTGATCCAATCAACTTTCATCAAGCCATACATAGTGCTAATTCTCAAAAGTGGATTGATGCTATGAATGAGGTTATTAAATCCATGAAAGACAATGACGTTGGGGAACTCGTCACACTACCCAAAGGTGTGAAACCTATTGGTTGCAAATGGCTATTTCAAAACCTAAAGGGATTCGAAAGGTAATGTGGAGAGATATTAGGCACGTCTTGTCGCAAAGGATTTTACTCAAAAAGACTCAATGGAGACATTGATGAAACCATTTATATGATGCAACCAGAAAACTTTGTGTCCAAAGATACGAAGAATATGGTTTGTAAATTCAAGAAATCCATCTATGGACTTAGGCAAACCTCTCGTCAATAGTATCACAAATTTCATCAAATTATCGTCTCGTTTGATTTTGAAATGAATTTGGTTGATGATTGTATTTACCACAAGTGTAGTGGGAGAAGCACATTTTTTTGGTTTTATATGTAGATGATATACTACTTGCCAATAACGATATAGGCTTATTGCATGAAATCAAGAGATTTCTACACAAAATTTTGAGATGAAAAATCTTGGGGAAATCTCTTTTGTATTAGGGATTCAGATTACATCGAGATCGCACTCGAGGTATTCTTAGATTATCACAAAAGAGCTATTTCAAGAAGGTAATTAAGAGATTTGGCATGTAAGATAGCAAACCAGGAGATACCCCTGTTGCTAAAGGAGACAAATTCTGCCGCGCTCAGTGCCTAAGAATGATTTTGAAAGTAAGAAAATGCAGAAGATTCCCTATGCTTCAGTAGTAGGAAGTCTGATGTATGCTCAAGTTTGTACACGTCGAGATATTGGTATATTGTTGGGATGTAAGGCAGATATCTAAGTAATCCAGGAATGGTTCAATGGATAGCAGCCAAATGGGTCATACGGTATCTTCAGAGAACAAAACATTACATGCTCACATATAGATTGGATAAATTAGAGATCATTGGTTATTCTGACTTTGATTTTGCTCGATTCCAAGACAGACATAAATCCACTTCGGGCTATTTATTTGATTGCTGGTGGAGCTATCTCTTGGAAAATTGTTAAACAACCACTCATTGCTCCTTCCACCTAATATGGCAGCTGAATTTATAACATGTTATGAGGCATCCACTCATGGAATATGGTTGTGAAATTTTGTCACAGGGCTGTGAATTATAGATGGTAATGAAAGACGACTTAAGTTATTTTGTGATAATAAATCAGCAGTTTTATATTCCAACAACAATAGGAGTTCAAAGAAATTTAAACACACAGACATTGGTTGCATCGTTAGGTAGAATTTAACTTTGAAAGGACAAACAAGCAATAATTAACCACACTAATTCACTATACTCTACCTAACTTCTGCAAGTATACGGAGTTGATAATAGTATAGGATGAGTGGGTATCGTCCCACAAGGATTGTCGGAAGACAATTACCAAGATTTACGGATATTTGTGCAGTTAAGCGAAATCAAACAATGGATGATGGACCTACTCTAGTAAAAACCATGATTAAATGAAAACGATGAAAACTTAATTTTATGCTAGATTAACTAAAAAGCAAGTAAGTGAAAAATTACCAATTACGATATTATTAGAAACTAATTAATCTACTCTAGAAAAAGCAAGTAAAGGAAGCACTTAATTCTAACCTAAATTAACCAAATTAAAACTAAAATTGAAAGCTAGCAAATTACCCAATTAAAAGGACTACAAATAAGAAAGCTTAAAGACTAAAAGCAATCATTTCTAAACTAGAAATTGAAAAGAGTTAAACTAGAAATCTAAGAATTTTTGGATTTTTGATAGAAATAAAGAAATCCCACTAGTAATTAACTAGAAATTAATGCAAGAAATTGAAAATTCTTAACTAGAAATGCAAGAAATTATCAAGAACCCTAATTTACCTGAGAAACCCTAAATTGCAAGTAAAGAAATTCTTATTAAATTAAACTAGAAAGCAAATAAAAATTATATCTAAGCGAAGCTTGTGATTAACCCACTACGATTATCTAATCAAAATTGGAACTTGGCAAGAAATTAAAAGGAGATCTAAGAGACAATTAAAGAGAAATTTCTATTAAAGAAGTAAACTTGGGAGTTCAAGATATCATAAACTATCCTAAAATCTACTAACTATCTATTACTCCTCCTTTCTATTTCTTAAGTAGCTTAAATTGTGTAGTGCTACACAAGACAAAAATCATGAGTTGTTGGCTGAAATTTTACCAAATTGCCATTACAATTTAACTCTCAGCGAGTCGAGATCACGATATGGATCAATTGAGATCGTAATCTCGACTCTAATACATTAAGACAATTTCCCGAGTCGAGATCGCGATATGGAGAGTTTGAGATCGCAATCTCGACTCTCTTCTCAACATTCTTCATTTCTTCCGTTATTACAATTTGGTCCTTTGAGTTTTGTTCATTCCAGCTTCCAACCTCTAATTTTGACCTACATAATATTAATACCATTAAGCAATTAATTAACTAGAAATTTAATAAAAGCTTATCATATTTAATCAAGAATGGAAATACAAACACATATGAAAGAAACTAACTAAAATCTTCAATTACTTACCCAAAATTCGGGATTTCTTAAACTATCAAAAAGCTGTAATTTTGAGAAAAATAACTCTAGTTTACTAGAGTTATCAGACATTGAGTTCCTAGTTGTTAAAGAACATGTTCAGAGTGGTCAAGTGTGTATAGAGTATATTGGCATGAGCTCCATGATTGTAGATCTGCTTACTAAAGGATTATCGCCCAAGGTCTTTCACGAACACACTGCTCATAAGGGTGTTATGTCTTTTGAGGATATTCAGGATTAGTGAGAGTTTGTATTCAGTTTATATACTTTTTATTTTTTCAGACACATCTTATGTTTATGAATATTTTCAACAAAAATAAAGAATTCAGTTTCACAAATAAAGTATTCGGTTTATATTTCACTCTGACTTCAATTTCAATTTGATCTCTATAAAGAATAAAGTTGGACCAGTTGGAAATAGGTATGTTTAAGATCACATTACATGTAATTTCCATGTTGCACATCCATACTTGATTTATGTCATTTGGTTGTGTTGATGTACGTGACCAAGACGAGACACGGATTTAGTTACAATTATTGTAACAAAAATCGTCTTGATCCTATATTGACATTACTGATGCACGAGATTGTTTGGGGATGACTATGGTCATGATGGCTAAAGGTTTTGAGCTCTTAAGGTTTTATGCAATAATATATATGTAGTCCAAGTAGGAGAATGCTGGGTTTTGGACATTTACATATATGTTAGTTGTGTATTATGTGCTATCATAATTAATTGGCCCAATATAAAATGATCTAATATGATTTAACATAATGGGCTTAAGTCATCTAATTAGTATGGACTTTTATGTATAGATACCCTAAAATCTTATTCCCTGTTTATGATAGGCAAAACTTGGGGAATAAGGAAAGTATCTCTATATATAGGTTATTGTCCCCCAAGTTCTACGTATGTTACATTTCATGACATCCCATCATAAGAAAAGTGAGATCCCTATTCTCTACATACATAGTAATTTGGAAGATCAATAACCACAATATTCAAGAATCAAATCCAGAGATGTAGACTCAAAAATCACATCCGAGTATTCAAGAATCACATAAATTCGTATAGATTCAGGTACGTTTCCACATCAAATTTTTAATTTATATTTTTTATGATTAAATATGAAGGATCCGGGTTATGATAACGTTGGTTGTCATAATATTATAGTTAATTTAGTATCCCAACATCTCATGCCTATCAGTGGTATCAAATCTTGTTTCCCAAGCTCAATATCATGGCATAAGGCACAAGTTCTCAAGAAATCAAGAGGTTCAAAGATAGCATGAAGGCAATGATGAAGGAATACAAGGAACGAATAGAGAGGGAAATGCCAGTCTTGAGGTCCTTGGTTCATAGCCAAAATCGTACTGGAAATTCAAGCAGTAGTAAAGATCATGTCAAAACCAAAATCAGATGGATCAATATCAAGCTCCCACTAGGTTCTCTTAGATTGAATTTTGTAAGTTTGATGGAGAGGAATTTAGAGTTTGGCTGTACAAATGTGAAAAGTTTTTGAGATTGATATTGAACCCTGTCTGGATCAAAGGTGAGGTTGGCACACAAACATTTAGAAAGTAAGGCTTTATAATGGCACCAAGTTTACATGAAGGAAAGAATTAACAGAGATGACCCCAGTTAGGAAAAGAATATAAAGGCCATGGCAATAAGATTTTGTAATTTGATCTATGATGATCATATGGGTGAGCTATGGATTTGAGGCAAAAGAATTCTATGTAACAATATCAAGAAATGTTTAAAGAATTATTGAACAGGGTGCAATTATCAGAGCATTATGAAGTGAGTTGCTTCCTAAGTGGTCCAATAGAGGAGATTCAACTTTCTGTAAAATATTCATGCCCAAGTCCTTGCAGCATGCCTATGCTTTAGCTAGGTTAGAAGAAGCCAAGCAGCATAGCATGTTGAAGAAGGGGAATCAACAGACCAATATTGCAAGAATCACTTGGAGGCAACTCAACAATCTTTGGGTAGAAGAGTAATAAACCTCTACTTCCTACTCTTAAAACTAGGATAGAGAGTGTCCCCAAGAAGACCACCAAATTGTTGACTGGTGTTGAAATGGATGAAAAGAATGTCTTGTGCTTCTGGTGTAATGAAAAAATTGAGAGAGGGCATCAATGCACGAAAAGGCAATTCTACAGAATTGAATGCATAGAGGAGAATGAAGATTGTGAGAAAGAGCATGAGAAGGAAGAGAAGATTGCAGAGGACAAGTACTGCTGCTCTCAGATTCAAGATCATGAGAATGACCTGTCATGTAGGCAAAAGGCCAATAAACATCTTCATATATTGTAGGAATTCTCACAATTTCATGCACCCAAGTGTGATCCTGTCTTGGATGCAAGGAAATAGGTGGATAAGTTGAAGGTTTCAGTACCTGATGGTAATAAACATACTACATCCATTTAATGTCCTAATTTCTCTTGGAAGATACAAAGCTTGGAATTTATTAGTGATATGATGGTGATGCCTATGGAGGCTGTGAAGTGGTTCTTTAAATCCAGTGGTTATCAACTTAATAGATTGCTGTGAAGTGCATTTTTTCTTATTCAAAAATGGAATTCATGCATTACAACAAAAAGGTGGTGCCAAAGGGGTATATACAAGATGCAACCTAGATGATCAAAAAATAGAAGATGAAAAAGTTACGAAGGAAGATTGAATTAGTAGAATTTGCTCAACTTTGCTTAATATTTGTTTGTTCCCTAGAAGATTTTCCTAGGTTCTTGGCAATGAAAGCCTCTCCTTCTGAGGTAGCTACCTCTATGACAGTGGTAGACTTAGTTCTGAATAATTATAAGGATGTGTTTCAAGATCCTATTTAATTACCCCCTTCCCAATAAGAAGCATAATCATATGATACATTTAAAGGAGGGAGTGCAACCTATAAATGTTAGACCTTATAGATACCCAACTACATAGAAAGAAGAAATTGAAAGATTAGTGCAGGAAATGTTGGAATCAGTTGTCATCAGACCTAGTACCTACCCCTATTCTTCGCTTGTTGTGTTGGTTAAGTACAAGGATGCCATTGGACTTCGAGAATATTTGTGGATAATAATGGGACCATCAAAGGTAAATTCCCTATACATATTGAAGAATTGCTCGGTTGAAATATATATAGCAGTAAAGGACATTAAGAAAATGACTTTTAAAATCCATGATAGCCACTACGAATTTATGGCTATGCCATTTGGTCTTACTAATGCCCCTTCAATTTTTCAAAGCCTCATGAATAACATATTTAGACCCTTCCTCAGGAAATTCAAACTTGTGCTTTTTGATGACATATTGGTCTACAGTAGGAGTTTTGAGGATGATATGGATCATCTGAAAATAGTTTTTGACACTTTGAGACAACATCAGCTTAAAGTCAAAAGAAGCAAATGTTCTTTTAGGGTTCAACAGATTGACTATCTGGGATACATCATCAACGAGCAAGGGGTTGGAGTTGATCCTCAAAAGGTACAAGCTATAATAGATTAGCCTTGTCTTGTAACCATCAAATAGCGAAGAGAATTCTTGGGATTAGCTAGAGCTTTACTATAGGAAGTTTATTCAAGGATATAGTCATTTGGCAAAACCTTTGACTGACCTTCTTGAGAAAGACTAGTTCAAAAGTGGATAGAACAGCAACCAAGGCTATTCAGACTCTTAAAATGGCAATGTTAGCCCCACCTGTGTTGGCTTTGCCAGACTTTTCTATTCCTTTTACTGTGGAAACTGATGTTTCATCTACTGGTCTTGATGCAATATTAATATAGAATGGTAGGCCATTGGCATTTCTTAGCTAGGCTGTATCTGATAAACATCAAGGCCTCTTTGTGTATGAAAAAAAAATGCTAGCAGCAGTACAAGCAGGGCAGAAATGGAGACCTTATTTGATTGGCAGCCACTTTATCAACAAAACTGACCACCAAAGACTCAAATACCTATTGGTGCAGAGAATTTCTACTCCTACTCAGCAAAAATGGCTTGCTAAGCTACTTGGATGATGTTATGAAATTCAGTATAAAAGGGAAAAGATAATGTTGCTACTAATGCAGACATTGTCCGAGAAACCAAGAGGGAAACTCAACCGATAGCTATAACTATGACTTCAAGTTTGTTGAAAGAAATTGTATCTAGCATCTAACAGGATGAGAGGTCTTATGAGGTCATTCAACACATAAATAGTGGAACAAATATTAGGTTTCCACACTCTACATGGGATCAACTGCATTTGAAGAGGAAGGAAAAACTTATAGTTGAGACAGACCTAGCTCTTAGAAGTAAGCTGATCAAAATGTGGAGTGAAGAGCTTAATGGAGGTCAGTCAAGAGCTTTGGTGAATTATAAGAAACTCAATAGTTCTTTATACTGGAAGCACAAGCATCAAGAAGTAAGCAGCTTTATGGCATGTTGTGATGTATGTAAAAGATGTAAACCAGATTTGGTTGACTACCCTGGGTTGTTGCTACCTCTCCTAATTACCTAGCTAATATGGAAGGAAATTTCTATGGATTTCATAGAAGGGCTCCTAAGTCTGAAGGGAAGGAGGTTATTTTTATTGTTGACAGATTGAACAATTATGCTAATTTCATGGATTTGTCCTACCCATATTCTGCAATGACAGTAGCTCAAGCATTTTTGGATCATTTATTTGATAAGTTCATAATGGTGCTATATTTTGTGTCATTACCACATTTTTATGTGTTGTAAGAAAGACTTGAGTTATTATTGAGATTAATTTGGTTATTCTCAATTTTTGTAGGGTGAAAGTGAAAAAGAGCTGAAAAAGATGGGAAAAGACGAAAGAAAATGCTTAGTACAGGACAGGCACGAGTATATAGCCATTCTAGACACTATTTTGTATCTCAAGTATAAATTTTGATCCCAAGCTCCAATTGAGGTGATTAAAGATGAATTCAAAAGCTAAGGGATAGAGCTACAACTTTTGTGTTTTACACTTTCTCAATTTATGAAAGCATCAAGGTAAAAATCGAAGTAGAAGGCGGAGCACAGTTGAGGAAGCCATCGCACATGCATTGGAGCTGTGCAGCGCATGTGCGCTACATCAAACCAGAAGCAAAATCCCAGAAGTGGCTTAGGGTCCCTACGCATGTGTGCGGAGGACAAAACCTGCCTGGACCTTATATGCGCGCAAAGGGCAGCAGGGTGGCGTGAAATTGAGTTTTTGACAGATTTTTTGGCCGGTTGGACTCTTTTTCACCCAATTTTACGTTCTTATCTAAGGCATTAATTGTAACCCTAAATACTCATTATAAATACCCCATTTAGGCTGAGATAAAGGGAGATCGACACTTTTATTTTCTTGTTTGACTAGGCTTTTCAGCAGAAAATTCTTCTTTATTCTTTCATGGCACTTTGTGCGTAAACCCTTTTCTTGGTAGAGGGAATTGAAGCCATGGTCAATTCTACAATGTTGTGAGACTTCTTTAGCTTGAATTATTCACTTTTATCTCAAGTATTGATTATTTTTCTGTGATTAATTTTATTATTGTTTTTTTTTAACTTGTTATTGCTGCAGAATACTAAGTTATTGGAATTAATCTACTGCTAGATTAAAATTTTAACCGACTGTGCTTAATTCAATCTACGAAGCAACTAAGTTTGATAATTACTCGATCAGTGTTGTTGAATTTAGGAAAATTAATCATCTAATTGGCATAACCGCGTGTGTTTATGTTTATTTAGCATAATTGTTCTTGTTGATTTTAATGCTTCTATTAATTGATCTTTGGCGCGTGTCTGGGTTAAATTAATAGTTACGGTTAATTGGATCGCGTGTTGAAAATTAACCAGCTTTAGAAAGAAATAAGAATCAACTTTGAATTGGTATTCGTTTGGGTTAATTTTTCAATTAGTGCTTGATATAGAATTGAATTATTTTGTGTGTTAAGGATCAAATAGTGAAATTACCATGGTGGATATGACCAAAACCAAGATTGTTCTTAATTGAACTCTCTTTAGTATTTTATTGTTACAATTTTGTGTTCAAAAGCATTCAAAAATCCCCTTTTTCATTTAGTACAAGAATAAACTCCTTTCTCTGTGGGACGACCTGTACTCAGACACCAATACTACATATTAAGAGTTGTTAATTTTGGGTGCCTACGACAGCATTGCAACTCCGCAGCATATTATTTCAATTTCACCAAAATTTTGGCGCCTTTGCCGGGAACGGTTTTAATTATTTTTTTGCTAGTTATTTCAGTTTTTCTTTTTCTTTCTTTTTATTATTATTCTTCTACTAATTGTTTATGCCTGTGACTTGGTCTGCTGGACAAGTTGATTTCAATTTGATCTGAAAATACAGAGAACATTACACAGATTGGGAAAATATATAAGAGAACGACAGTTAGGGGAAGAACAATAATTTAACTATATCTTTGCAGGTGATCAGGAACAACAGGAAGAGACGAACAAGCCGCAACGGACTTTTAGGGAATTAGCTGCACCCACTCTGAACCAACAACCTTTGTGCATTACATATCCAGAATTAGATGCTAATGTCACATTTGAATTAAAATCTGGACTAATCCATTTATTACCTTCTTTTCATGGATTACCAGGTGAAGATTCGAATGGACACAAGCATCGGTAGGAGTTCCATGTGGTTTGCACAAGTATGAGACCCACCGGGGTGTCAGATGAGCATATCAAGTTGAAAGCATTCCTATTCTCACTTAAGGATGAAGCAAAGGATTGGCTATTCGATTTGCCTACGGGTAGTATCACAACTTGGGAGCAGATGAATAGACTATTCTTGGCTAAATACTTTCTAGCTTCTCGAACTGCAAATATTTGCAAAGAAATTTGTGGAATTAGGCAGTTCAATGAAGAATCCTTGTATGAGTATTAGGAGTGCTTCAAGAAATTGTGTGCAAGCTGTGCATGCATCATCAGATAAATGACTCCTTGTTAATTCAATATTTTTATCAAGGATTGTTGCCTAATGAAAGGAACATGGTCGATGCTGCAAGTGGAGGGGCATTAGACAATTTGACCATAGACGCTGCTCGTGAGCTTATACCGAATATGGCCGCGCGTTCTCAAAAGTTTGGGACACGACGCGATCAACCTCTCAAATGTGTAAATAGATCTGGGTGAGGTAAATGTTTCATCATTAGAACAACAAATGGCAAGTTTGACTTCTTTTGTTCGACAGTTGGCTTCAGGTACCGCACCGACTGTACAACCATGTGGTATTTGCTCAAATGAGGGACACTCGATAAATATGTGCCCCACATTACAAGTGGAAGCTTATGTACAAGTAAATGCAGCTGGAGGATTCCTAGGGCAACCACGACCAAATTATGATCCGTACTCAAACACGTATAATCCTGGATGGAGGGATCATCCTAATTTGAGATACGGGAATCCAGCACAACCTCAGCCTCAACAGAATCGGAAGAACTTCCAACCATACAGGCCGCCATTCGCTCAAAGACAGCAAGCAAATTTGGATAATCAATCCGGTAAGTCTTTAGAGAAAAGGTTGAATGCTTTAACTGATAATACTATTCAATTTTAGCAGGATACCTAGGCCAGTATTCAGCAGTTGCAGCAACGAATGGAAAAATGGCTACCGTGATTAGCAGGTTAGAAGCGCTCGGCCAAATTAAAGCTGGGAAGTTGCCGTCTCAAACTATCATCAACCCCAAGGAGAATGTGAGTGCAATTATGTTGAGGATTGGTAAAGAGGTGGAAGTGCAACGCAACATAGTTCCTAACCGTGCTAAAGTCGAGGACAAGGAGACCAAAGATGAAAAGAGGTTGGCCCAAGCGAGAAGAGAAGCAGCGGCAGTGAAGACAAAGGTGTTCCTGTATGGCCAGAATATAAGCCCGAACCCCAGTTTTCCCGAGGCGTTTACAGAGTTTTCAAAAGAGGATCCCGACAAAGAGTTTTCTGATCCATTTTGTAAGTGCGAGGTAAATATTCTTTTATTAGACGCTATTAAACAAATACCTTGTTATGATAAGTTTTTGAAGGAATTGTGTACCCACAAACGAAAGCAAAAAGAGAAGAAAGTTAGAAAGGTAGAGGTGGGGGAAAATGTATCGTCTATTATTCAAAAATCTCTACCTAAAAAGCGTAAGGACCCTGGTATGTTCTCTGTTCCTTGTAAGCACAACACATAGGAAATACACACTTGGAAAAAGCCATGCTGGATTTAGGTGCATCTATTAATGTAATGCCATATTCTATGTATAATGCATTGAAAATAGGACCACTGAATAAAACTAGTATAGTAATTCAGTTGGCTGATAGATCTTTGGCCTATCCTAAGAGAATCGTGGAGGATATCTTACTTCAAGTGGGAAGTTTAATTTTTTCTGTTGATTTTTATGTGTTAGAAATGGAACAAGATGATTCCAATGATCCTATTTTGTTAGGAAGACCATTTCTACCTACTTCCCAGACAAAGATAGATGTTCTTAAAGGCACTCATAGTATGAAATTTGGAGATAAAATTGTTAACTTTAGCACTTATGATGATGTTGAACCATCTGACCATACTAAACTTGTTTTTGTAATCGATGTGTGTAAGCCTCTAATACAGAAAATGCATGAACACACCGATAATCAGGAGGTGGACACTAATCGTGAAGAACATCTCAAGGAAAAAAACAAGGACTTCCCTGTGTTGCAACAAACAAGTAATGGAATTCCTAATGGTTTACCACTTTCTAACGAGAAATTGAAGTTATTTGTTGTGCAGGGAGCAATTCTAGATTATAATCGCCTTCTGGGTCATCTTAAGTACATATTTTTGAAGGATAAGGCGAGGGTGATAATCTCAAGTCAACTTAGCAAGTCGTAAGAAGAGCAACTTGTTTGGGTCCTACAAGAACAAAGGAGATTGAATCCATCATTTGTGAAAATAGTGAAGCGGAAGATTCTTGGAATCCTCCACATGGGAGTTACTTGATTAATTGGTGAACGAGCATCAAGTCGAGCCAACGACAGTAAACAAAGGCGCTGCATGGGAGGCAACCCATATCCATTTCAATTTTATTCTATTATTTAATTTTTGCAACTTTATTTTTGCTTAATTTAGTTTTAAAGGACAGCATATTTTAATTTCGTTGTTAATTGGGAAATTAATTGCATTAAGAAGCTAAAATGATAAAGTAGATCTTTGAGGTGGTTTATGTATTACGAGTGTGATTTAGGAATGTTTTTGTGCTTAAAAAAATAATAATAACAATAATTTTTGTTCTGCCTTCAGCGCATGTGCGCGCTAAAATCTCATCGCATGTGCGCTGAGACCCCTTACAATTTCAGCCTCTGCCTCGCCCACACACGCATGCTCAAAGCCCAGCGCATGTGCACGGAGTCGATTATCCCACAGAGCCTCTGCCTCGTGCGCACATGCGAGCTGAGGAAGCAGCGCACGTGCGCGAGATGGGATTAAAGGAACTTAACTGTTCCAAATCCCATCGCGCATGTGCGTGCGACGGGATTAAAGGAACTTAATCGTTCCAAATCCCATTGTTTCTTCACATTCCTCTTCTCTTTCAACTTCCTCTCAAACCCTCAAATCCACCACTCCAAGTTTTCCGAAATTCACCCCAATTCCATCAATTTTACACCCAAATTTCTTCTTCTTTAAAGGAAAATCAAATCAAGGTATGAATTTCTCTCTCTTTCTACAATTTTTTCTTATGGATTTCAAGTGATTTTCAAGAATATGTTGAGTTTTTTTATGCTTTGATTGATGAAATCTCATATGGATTGAATCTTAAACGTAAATTTGGTATGGTTATTGTTTGGATTGTGATTGAGGATGGATTGCATGTTCATAATATACCCAAAAATTTCCTCTTTCTTTATGCATGCCATGTGTTCGATAATATGTCTCAATGAATAAAAATGTTCAAACACAAGGCATTGATGGACGAATTTAAATCCTAGGCCATTGATTATGCCATGTGAATTCTTTCTAATTAGTTTTCATGCATAGGAATGTTCATGCATTGTATATAAGCTTTAGTTTTAGGCATTATTTTGCTTGGATTTTCACGTATAATCTAAGGCTTATGATTTGGGAGAATGGCCTTTTATGTAAGTATGGTGTGTTGTTTGTTTGTTTGAGAGTCAAGATGTTTTATAGGAATGGGAAGAACAGCAAAGAAAATAGCCACATATAAGGCCGCGTACCGGAGAATCCTCATCATCTGGGGCTCCACAACCAAGAGTTGGTGGCGGGTTACGTTTTTTAACTGGGGAAGCCAAGCAGAAATATGACAACGATATCTCAAAACGGGCTGCAATTAAGGAAAGGGGCATACAAGTGTCATTTGCAGGGGTGCCAGAAATCAAGCTAGCCATTCGCAATCGTAGATGGGAACTTTTCACTTCCACTCCCATAGATGCCGTCTTTCCGGTGGCGCGTGAGTTTATTCTAATTTTGATCATTATAACTCCATCAGGATATATGTATGGGGAAAAGAAGTAGATGTCTCTGCCAATGAAATCAATAGAGTTTTGAAGGTCACTCGTGTTCATAACGATGAATGGCCCGATACTCATAATGCCAATGTAGAGCTTCAACAGATCACAAGCGTTCTGTGTGACGGAGATGTGGATTGGACTTTTATGGCAGATGGCATGATGGCTCGGCATTTCCACGCAAATAAACTTAAGCCATCATGGTTTGTGTCTCCCTAGTTTAAATTCCTTTGTGGCCACCTTCTATCGGTAAATCATCTCACCCATGTCACTATGGAACGGGCCAAATTACTATTTGTATTGCTACTGGGAAAGCCATTGATGTCAGTCAGCTCATACGTCAACAAATCTGGTACTCCGCTACCAGTAGGCAACCAGGATTATGGTTTCCCCATCTGATTACGACTCCATATTTGGAAAGTAGTGTGGTGATTGAGCCTTCTGAAGAAAAATTGAGGCCAGGCCAGTTGATTGCAATGGAGGGTATACGAGCTCTGATTAAACGCACTCGGTCCCAAGCTTTTACGTCACATGTAGAGAAAGTTGAGGATTTAGATGACGAGCCGGTACCTGCTCCGCAGCAATCGCAGGAGGAGCTTCTACATCAAATCTTGGCAAAACTACAGCGGATGGGCCAACATTTTGATTCGTTTATGCAATACTAGTTTACATGGCAGCAGACCATGGAGGCTAGTCAGATGGCCAGAGAGCGGGGAGAGGACCAACAAACTTCTACATTTCCTCCATTTCCTCCTTTTCCACAAGATTTGGGGACCCATGCTCCTTGAGTTTTTATGCCCTATGTGTTGGGCCGTTTTCTTCATTTGATATTTATCATAATTGATTTCTTGGACAATATTTTGAATTTTTGTTGGTTAGGTTTCATTTTAGTTGGTTACTTTGTTTATTTTTAATTGTGTATTCCCTTAAGGGAGAAAGTTTTTCTTGATTCTTGTAGAATTCTTTTCTACAATTTTCTTGTTCTTCTTATTGTCTCAAGGGAATTATTTATTTTTCTTGTTTTATTTTGTTTCGTGTTAATCCAGCTTTCTTTCTCGACAAGGGGATATTTATAGCTCATACTGCTCCAAACGCGAATTTAATCTAGAGAAGCTTTTCTTTTTCCCATTTTTTATGCTTTTATTTTTTGCATTGAGGACAATGCTTATTTTTAAGTGTGAGGTGGGAGTTATTTGAATTTTTTAAGTTTTTTGGTTTATTTTGGTCAATTTGCTCTTATACAATATTTTAAATTTTCCTTTGATCTGAGAGCTTGTCAAAAATGTTGAAAATTTTTGTAGACTAATTGACCATTTTTAGAAATTTTCAAAATTTTTTGCTTAACGTATTTTTTTCATTTTTCTGAATAATAAATCATTAGTTGAACCATGCATGAATGATTATCGGTGTTAATATTTTCCATTCATGATTTTCAAGATTTTTGAGCACTAAGCCATACTTTAATTTTTGATTTGGGATATTTAGAGAAATTTATGTAGACTCAATTATGTTGCATCCCAAAAACTCACTTTATTATATTTTCGAAACTAATTCTTAGACGACTTGATTTAGTTTAAATATGAGGGTAGTGCTTTTTTGTTTGATGAGCCTTTCTCGCCAACCATTTTAACAATTTATTTCTAAGTACCTTATTTGAGCCTTATTCTTGTGAAGAAAAATTCATTCACCTTCTTTCACATAAACTCTATTTACCTACCCTTATTGAGCTTAATGTTCTTTTCGTTAGGTTTTATCCTAAATTTTCCCTTTAAGAGCTTATTGGTGCACATTATTTGTTAAGGGGATATGAGGGTGGAAATTTGTGAGAAGTGAGTCATGTACATTTTTGTTACGAAATGGGGTACTGGAAAAAATTGTTGAGAAAAAATGAATATGGAAGTGTTGGTATATGCAAGTAGTGCCCATCACTGGTACCTGCATGTTTTTGATATTTGCAGGTAGTGCCCATCTCTGGTATCTGCGTGTTTATATGTTGAGGGTAGTGCCTACCACTGGTACCTGTACTATAAGCGGACATAGAAAAATAAAATAATGGCATGATGTATATATGTCCGAGGGAGGTTGGCATGTTTGGTTGTTCAGAATTCTTAATGGGTGTTTGTTACGCAAGTATGGGTTGTGGATGCATAATATTTTGCATATGAAGAGAAGTTTTATTTTAATGTATGGCCATCATTATTATAAAGCACTTGTTCTTATTTGCCATATCCTCTCCCTTCTTTGGCTAACAATTATATCCTAACCTATAGTTCGAACTGAAAGTCCTACCTAAATTTGAATTGAATCGATTGTCTAGATTGGTGGAGGGGTGTAAGAAGAGTGAGCTATGGGGTGTTTAGAAAATTTTTGAGGGTCTTCATGATTTAATCTATATATTTTTAAATCTAAGTTTTTGAATGGCTATACACACATACACATGAATTTCATGTTTTGGTTTTTATTAGCATTTGAGCTCTTGGGTTCTCTGACTACTCTGATTGTTGGATTGATTGTTGATTAGTTATGTGGATATTTGAGGGAATATGTTGAGTGGAATTTTGTTATACTTCAAGTGTTTTAATTTTGTGTTTGATCGAGGACGATCAAAGGATAAGTGTGGGGTAATTTGATAATTTCATAATTGTGCTATATTTTATGTGTCATTTATCACGTGTTTATGTGTTGTAAGCAAGACTTGAGTTATTATTGAGTTTAATTTGGTTATTCTCAGTTTTTGTTGGGTTAAAGCGAAAAAGAGAAAGATTGAAGAAGATGGAAAAATATGAAAGAAAATGCTTAATACGGGACAGGTACGAGTATGAAGCCATTCTAGACTAAGGGATTTAAGATGCATTGGAAATCTAAGGAATAGAGCTACAACTTTTGTGTTTTACACTTTTTCAAATTACGTAAGCATCAAGGTGAAAATCGAAGCCGAAGGCGGAGCACAGTTGAGGAAGCTAGCTCACATGCGCTGGACCTGTGCAGCGCACATCCAGAAGCAAAATCCCAGAAGTGGCTTGCGCTCACATGCGCGCTAGGGTCCTTGCGCATGTGTGCGGATGATGAAACCTACCTGGACCTTGCTACCAAGCGCCCGGATGACCTCAGCGCATGTGCACAGAGGCTAGCAGGGAGGCGTGAAGTTAAGTTTTTGACAGATTCTTTGGCCGGTTGGACTCTTTTTCACCCAGTTTCGCGTTCTTATCTATAGGCATTAATTGTAACCCTAAACACTCATTATAAATACCCCACTTAGGGTGAGATAAAGGGAGATCTATCGCCACTTTTATTTTCTTGTTTAGCTAGGGTTTTTAGTAGAAAATTCTTCTTTATTCTTTCATGGTACTTTGTGCCTAAACTCTTTTCTTGGTAGAGGGAATTGAAGCCATGGTCAATTCTACAAAGTTGTGAGACTTCTTGAGCTTGAATTATTCACTTTTACCTCAATTATTGATTATTTTTCTATGATTAATTTTATGATTGTTCTTTTTAACTTGTTATTGCTGCAGAATACTAAGTTATTGGAATTAATCTACTGCTAGATTGTTTTAACCGACTGTGCTTAATTCAATCTACGAAGCAACTAAGTTTGATAATTACTCGATTAGTGTTGTTGAATTTAGGAAAATTAATCATCTAATTGGCATAACCGCGTGTGTTTATGTTTATTTAGCATAATTGTTCTTGTTGATTTTAATGCTTCTATTAATTGATCTTTGGACGTGTCAGGGTTAAATTAATAGTTACGGTTAATTGGATCGCGTGTTGAAAATTAAACTTTCAACACAACTTTAGAAAGAAATAAGAATCAACTTTGAATTGGTATTGGTTCGGGTTAATTTTTCAATTAGTGCTTGATATAGAATTGAATTATCTTGTGTGTTAAGGATCAAATAGTGAAATTGCCATGGTGGATATGACTAAAACCAAGATTGTTCTTAATTGAACTCTCTTTAGTATTTTATTGTTACAATTTTGTGTTCAAAAGCATTCAAAAATCCCCTTTTTCATTTAGTACAAGAATAAATTCCGTTCTCTGTGGGACGACCTGTACTCACCACTACTACATATTGAGAGTTGTTAATTTTGAGTGCCTACGACAGCATTGCAATTCAACAGCATATTATTTCAATTTCACCATTATTCAAACTTTATGGGATGCCAAAAGTGATTATCAGTGAAAGAGATACTATCTTTATTAGCCACTTATGGCAAGAACTTTCAAATTGCAAAAGTTATAGCTTATTTGGTCCACAGCTTATCATCCTCAGTTCGATGGACAGACAGAGGACTAGTGAATAAGTGTCTAGAACAATATTTAAGATGCATAATGGGTGATCGTGCTATGAATTGCAGCTCATGGTTGGCCTTGGCTGAGCTCTGGTACAACACAAACTTCCATTCAGCTATACAAATCACTCCTTATCAAAGTTGTGTATGGTTTGCCTCCTCCAGTTCATATACCTTATTTGGCAGGTACAGCAGTGGTAGAATTTGTAGACAGAAGCCTAGCTGAAAGAGAATCCGTTCTCCATTCATTGAAACACAATTTGAAAATGGCTCAACACTGAATGAACCAATTGGATGATAAGCGCAGATCAGATAAGGAATTTGATCTAGGGGATTGAGTCTGTGTGAAGATGCAAGGGTACAAGAAACATTCAATCAATGCACACAAATGTTAGAAGCTTGCTCCAAAGTTCTATGGTCCGTTTAAGGTTTAGGCAAAAGTAGAAGTTGTATCCTATAAGCTCAAGGTGCCTAGTAAAACGAAGATCAATCCCACATTTCATGTCAAGGGGGATCTCTGCTGAGGAAGTAGATTGGTGTTCATATTTTTCCTAATGGCATTACTTCTCAGGGCCTGCTACTGGTTTAGCCTTTGGCTATTTTGGACAGAAGGCTAGTTAAACGTGGGAATATGGCTACTAGCCAAGTGTTGGTTCAATGGAATAACACTTTTCTAGAAAATGCAACATAGGAGTACTAGTTTGGCTTGCACCAACAACACCCTCACATCAACCCATAAGAATGTGTATTTTCCTTAGTTCCTGGGGACAAGAACTATTTCTAACAGGTGTATTATTACTAGTGTTATTCAACGATTGTTTAGAAGGGAATTGGGCTCAGCTGGGAATTGAGCCAAGAAGTGCTGACAGTTAGTTGGAGAGTTAGTCATTAGCTGTTAATTACCAATTAGTTGGTTAGAAGTGAGGACAGTATTTGCTGTAATTAGTTGCAAGTAGTCAGTTATCTGAATTTGTGTAGAATTTAGCATATATATTGGTTGAGCAATAAAGAAAAGGCTGTCGAGTGAATTATTTTTCCAAAAAAATTTCATCTTGTAATCCCAAGTCTCAAAAATTAATAAAACTTCCCTTTTCCTTAAAGAACTTATTCTACATCTAAATTTAGTTCTTTGGGAATTTGGAAAGATATCTTCTTTCCTAACAAAAGAGAGAAAAGGGTGAGAAAGAGAGAAGTAGAGAGAATATGGTTGGTTGAGGGGACAAAGATGGTGGTGTAGGGTAGAGGAAATAGACTGCTTGGTGAAAGTAGAGGAGATAGGCAGAGAGATAGAGGAATTTTAGTCAATTTGGGGTATCAAAGATCCGATAAATGTTTTTTTCTTTATTAGCCACCTGGCAACGATTTTCTTTTAATCTTTATTTATAGTTTTCCAATAGGAGAAAAGTTTTTTTACTTTTAAAATTAGTTGTGTTTTCATTGAAAATAGCAATGGATTTTTTCTGTCCTTATTTTCTATTGATAATTTTTTTTTCCTGGTAGTGTACAATAGGATTATATATTCCTTCATTGTGGTTGTGTGTCTTATGCAAAAATATGGGCGTGATATTAGTTGTATACATACTGAACAAGATCTATTTAAAAATATAATTATAAATGTTACTATCAAATTATATTGTACACTAAATCTCTTTCAACTTAGACCTAGGGGGTTTGTTTGAATTTAATTATTATAGATAATTTTGAAATGTCAATAGTTGATACTGAATTAAAGACAATCTACAGGCAATATTAGATTACATATGTATTAGTTAAGTTATATAAATGCTCATCTAGGAATCCACTATTCTCGAATAATGAGAAAATAACTAGTACTATTTTAAATAGTTTTAATATTTATATTTATTTATATGATTATTTAATAAAATATTTTAGAGTCCAATTTGTATATGATAATCATGATGTATGAAAAACAATATTTGACAGTAGTCCATATGGGATGTAATATAGTGAAAGGTGCAAATTGCTGCCTTATGTAAAGGGACTTTTCTCCATGTTTTCTTTCAAAATAAATAATGATTATATCGATGGATATTATTCTTATTATTTGGGATACCGATTGAATTATAGTTTGATAAATAATGACTAGTCAGTAATATAATGTAACATGACAAAAATTATATTGATGAGATTGATATGAGATTCCACTAAAATCAACTATAAGATTGACTTAACCCTAGATATCAGATTAAATTAATTGAAACTGATTTATCCCGTATATTTTGAATAAAATTCTCTAAGAAACTCATGTAACTCTCTCTGACAGATAAGTCTATAAATAATTTTGGCTATCCTTTTGGTTGCCCATTAAAATCCACGATAGAATACCTAAAAATATTTTATGAGAATACAGAGAGTGTGTGGAACACTTTAAGATGTGACGAACTTTGATGGTTGAAAAAGAAAAGTTAGCGAGAAGTTGACAAGGAAGAGAATAAGGTAACATTTGTGTTATATTGATGATCAAAACACTTTTTTCCTTTTCATATATGAATTAATTTTGTAAATGATGTGGTTCTTGGGGCACCTCTGCCTAATGAGAGAAACTACACCTTGTGATAAAATAATTAAATTGTTTATTCATTTTTCAAAATAAGGATTACCATATGTGTCAAAATATACAAATATTATATATGATATGTTAATATATGACTGATACTATAATTACCTTAATTGCTTCTTAGTGACCTTCTTGAATCTCTGTTAATTCGCTAAATAGGGTTACAAATTTGCATGTCTACACATTTCGAAGTACACTTTTACAATGCGCCTTGAGCAATCAAACACCTCACTTTATTCATATTTCTTGGTATTGTACTTATAAACAGTATATTTCTGTGACAAATGTTGTTGAAACGGTCACATGATGATGCATGCATGTACATTTTCTTCACTGAAGCAATAAGCGAATTTGTCATCGACTGTCGAGTAAGGGAGATCTGGGAAATACCCATGCATGCTCTCATTGTATCCATGCACATAATAGTTATATGTGGACGAGAAAGTTGACTCATCTAGATATTGGGCTGCATAGGGATAATGTACTCATTATCATATGGAAATGGCCAAAACTCTGCTTTTCGCCCTGTTCTTCTTATTACCTTCAGGACCTTCCTTTTTTCAACATATCCAACTACTGTAACTTTTTGCTTATCCAAGTCTACATCAAAGCTATCGACACCTGCATGTATGAAATTCATAAAAACAAATGATAAATAGATATGCCTCGGCATGTGCATAGCATTTAAAATTGCAAATTTTTGTTGGTGTGTGTGACAATTAATAATTAATTTGTTGAAAATTTTTGAAGTATTCAATTATTTTATTCCTTAACAGTTAAAAACTTAGATTAGGTTGTCATTCAACATGACATTTGTAAAAGAACGGCCAAAACATTGATTTTCTATCACCATTTAACATGCATGCAAGCAACCCCAAGTATGAGAGAAGTATTTAGAAAATTAAGGTATACATGAATTAATTTATGTTTAAATAATATAAGCTTAATATATTAATTAATAATCCTTCAAGTTCATACATATAAATAACTAACTTGCAATAAATAATGATTATGGAGCAGCAAAAAGATCATGAGAAATTACAATGTATTACAGATTGTACTAGACAGAAAACTACTTTCTTTTGGTGTAAGCATACTTCTACTCATGGTTTTCTTCTAGTTTGCAATTTTCTCATCTTACCTTTCTAAAAGGGGTAGGCATATGTCAAGTGATAGTGAGGTCTGGTGAGGTCTCTAAATTCTCTGTCCAAGTTTTCATATCCAATCCCCTATCCAAGTTTGAATGTCACCGTTTCAGTTGATAAAATGCATGTGTGGCATTTGTCTAATTATGTGGGGTCCACCTTTCAAACATAAAAAATAAAATTTCCCATTTTACCTTTCCCCATTTCTCTCTCCTAACCCTTTCTTCTTCATCCAATGTTATCAAACTTGGACTAGGCAGAGGACAATACAGATTTCCGATTCCCAATTTTGGCGGTTCGATCGGTTCAATCATCAGTCATACCGATGATGACAGGGATCTTATATGCCACATATTGATAGCCTGATACTGCTGTCTCCTTCCTCTCATGTTCAACTTATAATCTTTTCCTGATACTCTGGTGTTATCCACAAAGAAAAAGTCAAAAATTAACCTAAAACCCACAAAACTCACTGCACTAAAAACTTATAAATCAATTTTGTAACAAAAATTATAATACTGCAAGCTTGTCAAAATCCACAAAATCATTTTAAGATTTCTAAAATTATCGAAAATCCAATTGCTGCTGGTGATATTATGAGACATATGATAGAATAACAACTCAAAAATATTTCCAAAAGACTATGATATCATTGTTGACAGCAACTGAAAATCTTTGGCCATCGATCAGACACAGTTTAGGTGGCAAAATTGTCGGTGAACAAGATCACCAGAATGTGGTTAGTCCTGAACAATTCATCGAGGCTCAGCTTCTCTATTTCTTCTTCCTCCATTTTAATTGGTACAAGATTTGTAACAATTTGTGGGAGTAAATTTTTGTGGGGATTTGGATTGGAATCAAGATTCTATAGAGGAATGAAGTGTTTAGTAGTTGAAGGAGAGAAATGAATAGGCGCTGTAGGATAGAATTAGGTTTTTGGTTAGGCTCAGTGGTTTTGTTTGTTCATAAAATAAAAAACTGTCCGGTTACGGTTCTTTCAGTTCTTTACTGACCCACCAGTTTTTTAAAGTTCCCTCGGTGTTTTTTATCATTTCCAGCTCTATTATGTACTTGAACCGGATCTATGAGCGGTTTGCAAATAAACCAGTCAAACAATTCGGTCTAGTTTGAGTTTCAAAACACTGTCTCCATCAGATCTCTTTTCCGATAAAACTCCCTAGTTTCAACATGAAGAAGTATATGCCTGTTTCTCCCTTTCTCCCAAGTCTCATGACTCAAGAGGCGGGTTGATCGACTTCCAGTAATTGCTTCAATTTCCTGAGTGACTGACTATGTGTGTGTGAGATTATATATTCACGTGATTTCTGATTTAGATTTAGACCTACTTTTTTCACTTTTCCCTTGGTTTTTTGTTTGGCCCTTTTTTCATGTTCCACTTTTTAAATTGCCTAATAAAAGGCAGGGATATCTTTCACAAAAGACAAAAAAAAAAAAAAAAAAAAAATTAGGAAAAAAAATCATAAAAGTAAATTAGTAATATGGGAAGAGTTCCCCAAGTAAGATGGAGTACTCCAAATCATCTTCATGTGCACAATAACCCCTAGAAATTACACGGAAAGTCTCTACATAAAAAGAGCAAACTTTTTTGAAGAATTCTTGTGAATTGAACCATTGTGTGTATCCTTTTAACAATAACTCACTGAACACTGATAGTTTATTTGATGAGAGTCCACGAAAACAAGTTTAGTGCTCAGTTTGAGACACTTGAGTTTATCAAAAGGAAGATCTAATGAAGAAGAAGAATGATAGGAGAGAGAAATGACGAAAAGTAGAAAGGGCATTATTTATTCATCATTTTTTTTTAAAGGCTGGAAGCCACGTTATTGTACAGATACCACATGCATTTTATCAAACACTCAAATGGTGGAATTTGGACTTGGGCAGAGGGATTGGATAGAGGATTTGGAGTGGATAAGGAGTGGGACAAAATTGTTAGGCTATACCCTAATTGATGTTAAATTATATGGATAACTATATATGTACTATAAAATAGTACAAATTAAAAAGTTAAATGAGAAATGATATATATATATTATTCAAAAGACCTAATTACATTAATTACCTTCCTTAATGTTACTATTAACCCCTATGACTAACTTCTATTAACATAACAAGTCAAAAGACTAAATTACCGTAAGTTTTAGTGAGATAGAATTATGATTTTAAGACAAAAATGTTTAATATTACAAATGCCTAAATTTCTCTATGTTGCTTATACTGCTTGCCCATGCTCCCACTTTCTCTCCCTTTCCCTATCACCTCCTAGCCCGTTTCCTTCCCTTCTGCCTTCCCTGCGAGTTAGACACCTAATTTTTCCATTTCTCTATTGTTTTTTTTTAGATATGAATACTTTCCCACAATAAAAAATTTTTTTTCACTTAACATTCATGAACTTAACAATTTTATCACCATTTTGAACAACAATGGACGCAAAATACTCAATTTACCAAATTTGTCATTTAGGTCAAACACCAATAATTTTAGGCTAGAGCACCAACATTGTAACACACATTTTACAGATCGCAACCCTTCTTCTATTTGCCACAGGCATATCCAATTAAATTCCAAACAAATTTTAACCCACGTTTTGCACTTATCATTCATGAACAAAACAATTTTATCACCATTTTAAACAACCATGGAACAAAACATTCAATTTACCAAATTTCTCATTTGGGTTAAAACCAAAATTTTGGGTTACAACACCAACATTGTCACTCACATTTTGCACATCGCAGCCCTTGCTTCTATTTGCCACAATCATATCCAATTAAATTCCAAGCAAATTTAAATTCAATTAGGGTCAACTAGAAATGCGATGGCGATGTCGAGAAGGGCTCTGAAGTTTTATAATGTTCTACAGTGAGGAATTCACAAAGCTAAGGTTGGGATGAGATGTGAGGTGTCGAGACCAAAGATTCAAGAGGGAGATTTTATGTGTGTAGTGGCATCAGTAGATGTAAGGGCGGGGGTAGTGAGGTACAGTTGCCCTCTCCAAAGTTTCAAAATTGATGTTTTTTCCCTTGAAAGTTTTTAATAATTTTATTATACTCTTAAAAATTATACTTTACCCCCAAAATTAAGAAAACTTATAAAATTATCCCCCCCCCCAAATATATATTTATATAGTCCTATACTCCAAGACTTCCAAAATTATATCATTTTCACTATTTTTTTAAAATTTCAATGATACCCTTATAAAGATTAGGCTTAATTCTTTTAAATATTTTACAAAAAAAAAAAATGAAAATCTCTTCCTAAATATGTGACTATAATTTTTCCCCCCAAAGTCAAACTCCTATGTCTACCCTTATGGAGTGGCGAGCTATTGTGTTTTAGTTATAAGTTTGTGATGGAGAAAATGAATGATGGATAGAAAGTACAAAAGAGGGTTGATATAAACCAAATGAGGAAGAGATGAGGAGTCCAGTCAACAGAGGAGGTGGATTGGGAGGAAGAGGTATGGTGATGCGGGCTAGATATTCTGGTGACCAAAGTATTGGAGGATGAAGTAGAACAAGAAGAAAGAGGGAATCGAGAGAGGAAAAGAAGTAAGTGTTGAGCACCTATTATTACATATTATTAGTACATCATATATAAGCTTTTAAAAGTATTTTTATGTCCAGCTTGAGCTAATTACCATTGTCTTGTCCTTATTAGGTCTTATTGGCATGAATTACAAAAAGGAGCAAATTGGAGTTTCATTCGCATGTCTTTGATGAAAGGATGAGAAACAGCATATATGGATCAGCCATGAACTACAATCCTACTTGTACAAGGAAATTTCATTTGGAATCCTAATCCTACTTGGATTCTTAGTGGTATTTGGAATACTAATGATATCCAGATTCCTAATGGTATTTGGATTCCAAGTGGTATTTGAATGTTCCTAATGGTATTTGGAATCCTTTTACTATTTGGATTCCTAATAGTGTTTGGAATCAAAGTTGAGCTAGGATTGGGTCAACAAGCTGGTAGATTTTACTTCTATAGAAAATTATTGAAATTTCATATTCTTAGAGTACTCAAATGGTGCTTTTCATATGAATGAAAATAGACATTGGGAGCTTCTAAGAATACTGTCTAAATAAAATCGGAGTTTATTTGGGCCGTCAAACATGGAGCCAAATCAGAGATGAACTCTTATTCGAGAAATCCTCTAGTTTTTATTCATTTGATGGAACTTGTGTTCCTAATCAGATTGGGTATCTAAAGCAAATAGGATTATGTATTCAGACTTGTTTTTTTAAGCGTATCAATTGTCTTTAGGAGTAGGATTCTTTTTTATGAGATATCTTCTCTTCTATTTAGGATTTAAAAATAGAAGGGTTAGAGTACATATTACAATATCTCAAAAAAATTAGATTAGAGACTATTTTGCATTCCATCTAACCTTCTTTAATAAAATATTTTTTCTTCTTTTCAATTATTCCTTTTCTTGCTAGTGTAAACATCAAGATGAATAGGGAGTAGGTTTCTTTTCCAATTGTAAGAGGTAAGTAACGTTAATATACATACAAATTCTAAGATATTTGCTGAAGTTTATGAAGATTTAATTCAATTCACTTGAATATTTATGTAATTCTGTGAATGGTTAATGATAAGATTTTGTAAGGCTACTAGGATGCATACTAGGCTATTTTTACATGACTCATCTAGTTAGTTACCTAATTCATGCACTTACATGGTTAATTAATGAAATAGAACATAGCAAGTAATAATTATGCACAAGTGGTTGTTAAATTGCTATCATAACATAAACGTAATTAAATCAGACCATCTTCTAGTTTGGCTAATAACATTCAATTACTTCTTTCTTATTCTCTATGCTTTTATGTGATTAGACTTTATATTCTAAGTTAGGGTTTAATTCGCATGATATGTCAAATACATGGGGTACTAAATTACAATGTTACATTTCATTCTAACGTTGGTGGTGTAGGACTGGAGTATAAGTCTAGATTGTTGTATCTTTGGGATGATGTGCTAGACTTACTATATAGGAATAAAACTATTTTGTGGCATGAATCATCTAAAGAGAAAGATCTAGTCGTATCTCATGCCATGCCATAATACGTGAATTATGCTTCGAATCGATAAGAGTTATGTAGTTAAATTTTTGAGCTTAAATTGTTTTAAAATGTAGATTGTTATTAACATGTTTATTTGGTGTAGAACAAATGAATATTTGATTAGTATGATTGTAAGTGTTGGTATTGTGGTTGTCCAAGTGATCGTCCATGAAAGGAAAAAAACCATTGACTTTTCCTACTTGTTCACTTCACATTTGCGATAAATGGAGGTATCTAATCTCTTTGAGGATGTTCTATCATAATCTCTATCCCAATCTTCATCCCACACTTTATATATTGTCAAGTGTCCTTTATTAAAACTTATAACTAAATGGATAATAAAAAAAATCTTAGCAATTCATTAAATAGTAACATAGGAAAAAAGATAGAAACAGTGATAGAAAATCTTTTGTGTATCCGATATATATTAAAATTTGACCATTTGATTTTCCAAGCTATTTTTTTAAGGTCGCAATAAAGTAGAACTATGGGAAAGTTACCATGATTTCTATTTTCTTTTGGCCTAAACCTTGAACAATTGTCTTAATGTTTAGTTGCCTGAGTTGTTCATGATGTAGTCGTTTATTTGCTTCATGCTTGGAAGAAAACATAAACCTTACTAGATGTAAGTATCCACAAATATTACATATTTTATTTTATGTGTTAACAATCCATGAATCCGGGCCACGTCTTGTACAAGAGGCTGCGACCTGATTGGCCGACCAAAATGAATCGAACAAGTTGGGAAAATATCCTATGGGATCACTCTGATACTTAAGTCATACTATGGACTCAAAGATTAATAATAGAGGATTTATGTGTGTTTTTGTAGCCAAGAATCTTACATATTGCAATAGCTAATATGTTGCATTTATAGAGATAATATCCTTTGATTGTAGAAGTTTTATGTGATATGGTATATTTAATCATGTAGGACTTCTATTTGGTAAAGAGTCCTTATCCGATTATTTCCTAAGGCATTGTCATATATTGGCAGTGATCCTTTGTAATTATTCTACTAAAGTCATGGTAGGATTTTGGATATATTGGTGGAATGTTTCTCTATTAGTTTGAATTTTGCCCCAACAGGGAAACATGGACTGACAAGACTTCAAAGAGTACTGTATTATCTGCCTTACTTTTTGGACTAGGACTGTCATTTATGTCATGATCAATTGTATTGATTCATCATAATTGTCATACTTTTGTGGGGCAAATTTATGTATATCAAGTATTATAAAGTTGGGAAAATCATTTTAATAATCTCTCACATTTTACATTTGTACATTTTTAGTCCTTGACATTCAAAATAATGCATTTAGTCCTTCAAATTCAAAAAGTACTATAATGCATTTTGTCCCACGACACAATTACAAGCATATTTTGGTCTGAAATATTCACACATGTATCGAATGAAAAATATTTAAGGGCAAAATTGACAATACATAACCTTAAATACTAAATTGTTCCAGAAAGAGAGAACTAGAACTGGTGGCAGAAAAAAAGTAGCGAAGGAGTATCAGAGGGGTGGTAATGGTACGTGAGAATTTAAGGGTGATGGTGGAAGAGATTTTAGGTAGTGTCGTTTAGTATTTAAAATTTATGTATTGCCAATTTCGCCATGAAAAACATAATATTTGATATGCATGAGAGTATTTTAAGACAAAATCTATCCTAATTGTGTCGAGCAAAAAAATTAATCCTAAAAATTAAGTTAAGGGATGTGAAATAGAATTACTTCTTAAAGAAATTCAATTAGCTTGATTTGAAATATTATCCATGGACCAACCTAATACGATTGTTGTCTAGAAGTCTTTAGACACTAAATTTCTTGTAATTGGTTGCTTTTAAGCCTGATCATTGATGATACATGAAATAGCTAGTCAATGGTACTTGTACATTGGCATCTGTCACAAGGTTCATTTAGGGAAATTATATAAATATTCTATTAGGCTCTAATCAACTAAGGACTAGCTCGATTCTTGGCAGGCAGACTATGGGGATTCAAACCCTGTCTCTATTGACCAATATCCATAAATAGGGACTTACCCCGCATATGTAATTTATTCAATACTCATTCTCTCTTTACTTTCACTTTCTAGTTTTGACATTCAACAAGTTGCACCGTCTATGAGAATCAAATAAACTATCAGCTCTATTCTATTTGTTTTTCATCAAATTCTTCTTTGTTCTTATCCGCTTAAAATAATCTAACATCAAAAGTACTAGAAAGGATGAATAACAACAACAACAACAAATAGAGAGGTAATAATTGAGAAATTGTTATGATTCATGATCCCACTGCTCTTGAATTAGTCCATCAGATTGCTGAAGCATCACAAGGTCAGAGAATAGCAGTTTCTAGTGAGATGAAATGTTATAATTTCTGTCTAATAACTTTTTGACGTTGAAATAATTTTTGGAAGCTCAGAAGAAATAAATTAATGCAACTGAACAGACCCCCAAAACTAGTCGAATAAGAAACATGAAGATACTGGCAGCAGTACTAAGTGACAAAGACCAGAGCATGCTTATTCTTATTGAATCCCACGGTGACACCAAGAATGATCGGTCCTTTATCGGTTGGAGCCAAAACCTGGAAAATTTCTAAAAATATACCCCTTTTCAAATTTGTTCTTTTTTTGTGCCTATTGCAAAATGTATTTCCGGACCAATGCGAGTTCCAGAAAATTTTTAAAAAAAAAAAAAAAAAAAAAAAATTCTTCGGTCAGTCAAAATTGACCTCATTTTTTAAATTTTTTTTTTTTTAACCTCATATTTAAAAAATGAGTTGTTGTAATGATTTTTTTTTTTTTGATTTAGCAAATTTGACTATGTATATATATATATATATACAATATATATATATATTTAGGTTTTAGCAAATTTGACTATGTATATTGCGAATGGAAATCGTGCACTATTACAAAAATAGAAAAAATGAAGGATTTAGCAAATTTAACTATGTATATTGCGAATGGAAATTGTGCACTATTACAAAAATAGAAAAATGAAGGATTTGACTGTAAGATAAAATCATTTAAATACTAAACCGTAAATTATAAACTATAATATTAACGAAGTAGTACGATATTTGGAAATAGTAAACCATTCGCCTTTAAATCATAAACTATAACATTAACGAAATAGTATGCGAATGAAATGTGTAAACCCACAAATTTATTAATTTATCGTATTTTTGATAAAATTTTGACATAACCTCCCCTATTTTATGAACATTCTCCCTGCCAACAACCAAACCCAACAAGAGCAACAAACATCCATAAAAGCCCGACAAGGACTAAAAAACATAAATACAAACCTAATTTGTAAAAAAGTTACTAGGCGAACAATGATATACAAATAACATACATCAATCACACACAATATTGCGAGAAGTAATAACAAATGTCAATGTCCATGAACACACAATATTGCGAGGAGGAGGACGAAGGAGGAGGAGGAGGACGAGGAGGGAGGAGGAGGAGGAGGAATATTTTTTTTTTTTGTATTTGGGAATTTATCTTCTACGAGGCCAGAAGGCCTCGCAGAAGATAAAGGCCTTCTTGACCTCGCATTCACAGATGCGAGGTCAGTTGAAGAAATGTTTTTTAAAAAAATTTCTGGAACTCGCATTCTCCGAATGCGAGTTCCACTGGTCCGGAAATACATTTTGCAATAGGCACAAAAAAAGAACAAATTTGAAAAGGGGTATGTTTTTAGAAATTTTCCCCAAAATCTAGGTACTGAAAAAATGAGAGGGAAAATTGGATAAATCTCCTTGGTCATTAAAGAAGAACTAATGGCCAAGGTTGAGATTAGGGTTCAATACCTTTCCAAAAAAACCAACCATGGTCAATCTGGGATTCTAGATGCAAATATTGATCCTTTCGCTTAAGTTTGCTATTCTTTCGGAACATATTCCACCGAACTTCTGTCAACCTGTCCTTGATCATTATAAGGGATCAAATGACCAATCTAATCTTCTGGCCCATAGGTTGTCTACCACAAACCTTTGCAACTACTTTCATGCTGTAAAATGTAAACTGTTCGCCACGACTTTGAGGGAGTCAGCTCAAATGTAGTTCAAAGTTTTAGCCCTGGAGTTAGTTAGATCATATGCTGAACCTGATAAAATGCTTCTATAGAATTTCATGAGCCGACAGGTTATCTAGAAGGAAACCTCCCATTTAATGAATATCCGATATAAATTCTATGAGACCTTGAAATGGCATATTGCGAGGTTCAATGATAAGTTCGTGCATGTTAGAGACGTTGATAATACCCTTATTATTGCTACATTATATAGTGGAGTAAGATCAGGTTCGTTCAACCATGAGCTTGCTTCAAATATGCCTACGACATTCAAGGAGCTACTCCAGTGGTTAGAAAGTCATATCATCGACGAGGTGAGGAGTTCAACAAAACAAAGAGAGAGCTTTAGGACTGCAAACAAAAGGAAAAGAGGCCCACTAGGAAGATCTCTGATAATCTATCAGACAAAAAGCAAAAGGCGATTGAATGCCTAACATATCCCCAACAAAACAATGAACAAAACCTCATAGTTGGTTGAGTAGTCCATCCTTGACTGAATAATTGCAAACCCACTGGAACCAGAATCGTTCCTGGTGATGAACTAACTCTACTCAATGCCTCTCAAAGAGAAATGTTGTTTCAAGTCAGCACACAAGAATATTTGAGTTACTCTCAGAATGACGAAATCACACAGGGAGATAGATCTAGCTATAGAGCTCACATAGTAACCTTGACCATGATATAGAGGACTACAATGACCTGAAGGTCATTAATGAGAAAGCAATTAAGGATCGATTCTTGCATGAATACATCCTCCAAAAAATTGATCAGTTCAAACAGAGCAACCCACAAAGTCAGGTTGTTCATAATACTTACCTTTAATGATAGACTCCCTCAGCTATATTTCAACACGAATCAATTCTAGAAATTGAACAACAAACCATAACAACAGAGGGCCCCAACAAATAATGATGATAAGGAAGGGGCGATTAATGTGATTGTCGGCATATCCTATAGAAGAGACTCTGGGAAAGCCTAGAAAAGATATGCTCGTTACGTTCATGAAGGGGAAAGTCCAAGCAAGAGGATCAAATTAAATACAAAAATCTCCTTCAGCGATTATGATATTTTACCTCATCAGATCCCAAATGTAGATCTAGTAACTATTAACATTAAAGTTAGTAACTATTGTGCCCATAAGTCTTTTGTGGATTGAGGTAGTTCAGCTGACATCTTTTTATGGCATTCCTGGGACTGAATGTACATCAACAATGAAGATAACAAACTTTTTTGAACTTGTTTTGTTGGATTTACAAGGGACTCAGTCACCCCTAATAGTACAGTTGCACTGACTTTGCAGCCTAGAGAACCACCTCAAAGCCTATAACCAAAATGATGAACTTTATTTTAATCAAAAAATCATCTTCCTACAACATGATCCTTAATCAACCATCTAAGTATGCCTTTATCAACCTCCATTTATTTATTACTTGTGGATAAAATTTTCTTTATTGAATTGTTGGTGTATCTGAGTAAACCAGTAGGAAACTCGTTAATGTTTCATGATGTCTTTTCAAAGCAAATCTCAGAAAATGATAATTAAGGTGGAAATGTCTAAAAAAGCTAGACACATTCCTTCAATCGAGGCACCAAACTGTTAGGGAATAGGAAAATTCAAAAAAAACTTGTGACTAGAGTGCCAGTAGAGGAAATTTCTTTCATTTGGCCATGTGAGGATCTACGCCATCCTCCCAACCAAGCTGCAAACAGATCTATTTAGACTACTTTATGAATACAATGATATCTTTTCTCTGACAACGGATGACATGCCGATCATCCCCGAGAAATTGCGGAACACAACTAAGGAATTTACCCAACTTTCAAACCAGACGATCAAAATGAAAAAGGCTTTTCAGCCCCAAACACAGCTTAGTGATATAACAGTAGATTTTTGATTGCCTTTGTAATAGAAAAACTTTAGATGCTTACAAGGGTTATCATTAGATCTACTTAAGTAAAAAAGACGAGGAGAAAGCAACATTTATTACTGACAAACACACATATTTCTATAAGACAATATCATTTAGATTAAAATATTTTTTAGCAACATATCAATGGCTAGTCAACAAGTTGTTCAAAGAACAGATCGACCAAAAATGGAGATTTATGTTGATGACATGGAAGTAAAAAAACTAAACTTATGAGGATGTCCTTTCTAACCTCCGAGAGAGTTTCAACAATCTTTGAAGTGTTCTAATAAGGCTTAATCCGCAAAATTGGCATTTAGAATTTCATCAAGAAATTTCCTTGAATTCATTGTTTCACAATAGTTAATCGAAGCAAATCATGAAAAAGTACATGCTATTCTTGTTATGAAGCCCATGAGTTCAATCAAAGGATGTTTAGAAGCTTCCCACACTACACAGATTCTTCTCTAAGTCAGTAGAGTGGATTCTTCTTTTCTTCTATCTCTGTCTTTCTGCTTCAGATGATGCGATATGTGTGGTGTTGCTCTCGATGTCTGTTGGACTATAAAGACCGATCTCCTTTGTAAGAAAAGTTCTTAACGAACTTGAACAGAATTATCTAATAATTGATAAAATGGCTTTTCACTAGTGGTGGCATTAAGAATATTAAGGCCTCACTTCCAAGGTCATGAAATTGTGGTATGTACTACTTTTCCATCGAAAAGATTTTTGGAAAGCTTGATGTGTTAGGAAGAATGCTGAAATTGTCATTAGAGCTACATGAATTTGACATCAAATACCGACCTTGGCCTAGTATAAAAACATGAGTTTTAACAAACATTATCATTGAATGTATAATGGATCCCTTACTCATGAATGAGGTTCTGGTCATCATTCAAAAGTGTGAGCCTCATTCAAAAGACAACAAAATCTTAAGAATTGCATGTTAATGGAGCTTCCTGTGAATCTAGATCAGGAGATGGAATCATCATTCGATTACCTGAAGGTGATTAGTTAAATTATGCTCTTAGGTTTGAGTTCCAAACAACAAACAACAAAAACGAATATGATCCTTTACTTATGGGAATGGAGTTGGCAAAGAGAATGGGTGCCTAAGTGGTCAAAATAAATTATGGCTATTTGTTGGTTGTCAATCAAGTTTTAGGGAATTTTATAACTTGAGGTTTGGTAATGCAAAAATTCCCCGAGCTAAGAGTAGCAACAATGACGCCCAGGCAAACTTACTTCGGCAATCAACTCTCATATGACCAAGGATGTTTTGGTGGAGGTACAAGCTTGGAGGACAATCGATGAGATTAAAGAAAAGGAAATCGATGATCATATGGGATAGATGAAGCTTACCATTGATTATTTGTTTGAAGGAGTCCTTCCTAAAGACAGGTTTATGTCTCGGAGGATTAAAATCTAATCAATGAAGCTGTATGAAGTAATCCAAGGGACATTATACAAAAGGCCCATCGATGTTCATAAGAAGTCTAAGCGCAAACTATAGTAAAACTCCAATTCTACGGGATTGATGGCCAACAAGTTAACGTTATGGCCTGAGAGAATACTATGAGATTAGAACGTACACAAAGAAGAATGTCAATCATAGGAGATAGGTGCCATAAAGAACAACAAGAAATGTTGGGAGTATTTACCATTCATTTACCACATTGAACAATCAACTTTAACACTTGATGAAATTTTAGGATAATTGGTCATACCGATCGCGTTGGACGGTTAGCTTAATACTTAGAAAGCTTATTGACAAAGTATGTATTCAAGAATACTGATAAAGTATAGAACTTTGATACATAAATTTGATTGAAGTCAAGGGCGTTAACTACAAAAACGCGTACTCTATTACATGGCTTATGCTATTGAAAGCTTATGACTAGGCATCATAGGTTCTGAGTTGTGTAAGAACAGCTCATGCTATAGTTTTTCATCCTACAAGCAAGCTCCTAATTAGGCAAGTCACATGATATAAGTCTAATGAAGTTGGTTGAATCCAGAGAACTTGGAAAATGTAGATATTGAAATACCTCGGCATCTAGCTGTTTAGTATTGTCCTGGTTAGCATTTTCTTTATTTTCGATTGTTTGAGGGTCAAGAATAACTCCAAAGGATCATAAACATTATTCGGCTTAATGGGATGTACTGAATTGCTTTCCTGTACCAGTCATCAGTTCAGTACTAGCCTCCTCGTTGAACAAAGAGGACTTTGAGTAACCCACTTCAAGGCTGGGATATTGAGCCTTGACACTGGTGATAGCTTGTCTAAATTCCACATTTGCACTGGATCTGCAAAGATGACCAAGGTCGAGGTTGACACCTGCAGACTTCAAAAAAGTGTTAAGTGCTTCAAGTGGAAGCTTAGCCTTCAAATCTTGAACATCATCTTTTGATTTAGACTTTAAGTTTGTAATTTCAGATTGTGACTTGATTGATACCTTTAGCTTTTCTACCTAGGCTTTACATTGGTCAGCCAGGGTTTTTAGGTCATTTAGTTCAAACTGTTTATCTCGCAAGTTGGCAACCATCTATTTAGACTCTTGTTTAACTTTATCTAGTTCGCCTGTATGCTGGCTTTCAAGCTTTACTATTTGCTCGAATTCAAGCTAAAGCCTCCCTTCAAGTTCAGCCAGAGCTAGCTCTTTCTCATTTTCCATATTTAGTTGCAAGATAGAGAAAGCCTTGGAATCTAGTAGCCCTTTTCATAGTAAGGCAATGCGAAGCACAATGGCAATAAGTTGAGTTGCCTTTAGTCGACAACTAAGGTATTGCAAGTTAACCCTAGTTACCATAAGAAACTTGTGAAACAGATCCAAAGGATGTATTTTAACCAAAAAATTATTTTAAGTGTAAGTGAACTGACAAATTGTATAGTTTTGAGCAGCTTCTTCAGCAGCATGCTCATTTCGCTCGGCGTATAAAAGTACTTATGGTAGAAAAGTGCAGGGTCTATGAACTTAGTGGAAATTCATCTAAACTAAACTCGATCATTGACCTTGATCGACTAATTGGGAGAAAACTTACTAGTAATGTCCGATGAGCCACCTTTTGGCACTTGTAGTGGCTGGATGGGTCATCGTGTTCATGGAAGGAATAGAGACCCACATTCCCTTTGCTTCTCTTTGGGAGTCCATGCTCAAGCTCTTAGAGCGGCACGCGATTGAATAACTTTGTTATTCTAACGAATAAAAAAAAAATCTTGGCTTATATGACCTAGGGCAAAATGACCCTATTGGTACCGGAAGAATGGTAAATGGGAATCTGATCAAAGGAAGAGTAGAAAGCTAGGCAGAAGTAAAAGGGCTTTTCTTTTTCTTACCTTGAGTAACCTCGAGGGGTGGAATTACCTACACCTCGGAGTGTGATGTAGCCATAATAGGAGAGATAGAAGCAGTGATGTTCTACTGCTTCGTTAGTTGAGCACCGGTCAAAGAAGTCATTCTTTTGCTAGGTGTTCTTTTGAGCAATGATCGGGGTTTTGACTTGAACCATGTCCTGAGTTTGTTCTTGTTGTGAGCCAAGTCAAGACCCTCTATCGATGGTCGGTTGTGAGGAGGATACTTTGTTCTTTCCCATAACTTTCTTCTTCTTGAGGCGAACAACATTCATTAGTGAGTCGAGCTCAAAGCCTATAAAAAGAAATTAAAAGAGAGATGAGAAATCGAAGACTAATAGAAAATTACAAGAAAGGAATTAGTTCTTTACTAAGATCATAGCCCTGGATCGATCAATAGCCGTGAGCAAGTTCGACCCAGGCTAGAAGTTCTTGGCTAACGAGGGGGTTCTTTCCTTGGAAATTCATAACCACACTAGAGGACTAAATATTTTAGACAACTTTATAAACATATTTGTGCAAGGTTGTGAGGAATGTTGTATGTTGGATTGTGAACAAGGACCCAGTCCCACCGATCGAGCTTCATATCTTCTTGTTTATCAAAAAATTAATGAATTTTCAAGACCTTACATCCCCTAATGGATGTCGAACACAGTTCAAAGACTCGGCCGAGTCGGAACCGGAGCGGAGGCTACCACTCCGTGTCGGAACCGAGACATAGCGGATACGTCGGAACAGGCATCGGAACGGGAAGATTCGGACTATCCTCGACGCTTTGTGTGGGTGAAACGTTGACTCGGCTCAACTGAAGTACTCTGCTTGTGAGCTGGCAAAGAGGATCCTTTTCCTCTGCAGCTCAGACATCAATAGAGATTGAAGCCTTGTTTGAGGGTATTGATTTTCAGTCGATGATTTCTCGGCCAAGATTTGAGGAATTGAACATGGATTTTGTTGAACCCCAATTATGTTAATCATGTTTTGATGATGAACAAATCATACTAATAGTTTGATAACAAGTGTGCAGAAAAATAGGTAGGTTCGGACGCAAATGATCGTCCAAACAAAAACAACCACAAGAGCTTTGGACGATGGTAATCGTCTGACACAAAGAATTTGAAGCAAGCCTCGGACGAAGCAACAGCGTCCGATCATATTCCAGTAGACTTTGCTTCGATCGGACGCATGTTCGGACGCATCCTCGGACTTCCGAACGAATACCCTCAGAGAACGGACGTAGTGTCGGATGCAAGGTTTAGCAGCGCCCGTCCGAACGGTCCAACGGCTAGTTTGTTCGGACGCACTCTTGCTGCATCGGCCGTCCGAAAGGTCCAACGGCTAGTTTTCCAGTAAACAGAAAATAGCCGTTGGGAAGTTGTTGAAAGCAGATATTTGGCAACTATAAATACCCCTAGGTCAGAATTAATTAAATAGAGACTTCTACATTGATTACAAACAATTCTTGAGCTATTTGGGAGAAATAGTGGGTACAAGTGTTGTAATAGTGTAGGTAGTGTGAAAAGAGCTTAGAAGTGTAAAAGTTCTTCAAGTGTAAGAGTGGAGAGATAACAATTGTAATAAAGGGAGGTTGTGAGTGTAAAACTCTTGGCTCAACTAAAGGAAATTAGTGTGAGCAAGAGTGATCCTCATTTGTGTACAAGAGGTTATTGTCTCACCTACTTTGAAGAGACTTTTAGTGGCTGAACTTCAAGTTGTAAACTTGGTAGTTGCCTTGTAAGAAGCTCTTTGTAATTGCAAGCTCCAAGCTTGAGAAGCTAGATGTGTCATTTGATTAGCTCTTGTCTCAATATTCTTATTTGTTCTTTAAGCTTAAATTGTTGAATATCTATTGTATTCATTTGTGCTTAAGTTTTCATTCGGTTATACACAAGTTTGAATTTCTATTAAGCACATAAAAAGGATTGTTTTTAGAGACAACCTAATTCACCCCCCCCTCTTAGGTTGCTTTTGGGGCCAACAGATTTGTTCCTGAAATGCATTGAAGCAGTTGAAAACTGTTTGAGGGATGCCAAGATGGACAAGAGTAATGTTCGTGATGTCGTCCTTGTGGGGGGGTTCGACAAGAATTCTGAAGGTCTAGCAGTTGTTGCAAGAGTTCTTCAACGGAAAGAAGCTTTGCAAAAGCATCAACCAGGACTAGTTATCTTTGAAAGCCGTTGCCTATGGTGCAGCTGTTCACGCCGCAATCTTGGGTGGTGGCATAGGCAATGAGAAGGCTCGGGACCTTGTACTAGTGGATGTTACCCCATTATCTCTTGGTGTACATACTAAGGGAGAAGTCATGACTGTTTTGATCCCTAGGAACACCCCTATCCCTACCAAAAAGGAGAAAGTATTCAATACAACTATGGATGACCAAACTGTTGCTGGAATTCAAGTGTACGAGGGTGAGAGAGCAAGATCAAAAGACAGAGGGTGAGAGAGCAAGATCAAAAGACAGCAATTTGTTAGGTTCTGGTATTTGTAACAATGGTTGAGAGAGAAAGGAGAGAAAAGTGAGCAGAAAATCATCAATCCTAAATTTTCTGCTCCAAGAAGAGGTTCTTGGGAAATAGGGCCAAATGGGACAGAGGCGGTAGCTTCATGGGATAGTGTTGTGCTGTATGAATAAGAAGAAAAAGGATGTAGAATCAAGTGTTAGGAATTATTGACAGAAAGCATCTATTTTTATATAAAATATGTATCTAACATTCTTATAACATATTTATAATATTTTGTGGTGTTGCGATTTATTATTCTTTATTTATAATAAACAACTATAACTAATATCTAGTTCTGATTGTATTTTGTTAATTTAATTTGATAACTAAATTAGTTGTGGTATTGTATAATTTTTAATTTTCTCTTTAGAATTTTTTAGACTTCATGTATAATGAAATATGTATATCGCCCAATACGCGACCGATACACCGAGACCGATGTGGAACGATACGTTCCGTGACCGTTACCGCGACCACGACTTTGAACCATGATGTCATATAGTCATTGATCAAACTATATCGATTAGGTATATTAAAATAGCAAAAGCCAAATTCTTGACCGCCTATAAGTATGTAAAAATACCAAAAGCAACCAAAAGTCCTAAGTTTTTGCAAATAAGGAAAAAGTTTACTACGAACTAGATTGCATTCAGGGATAATTGGGGATTATTAATGTTCGAACCAGTTGGCTAGGTTGGTAAGAATGACAATGACAAGAAGCCGAAGACCAGCTGCAATCTGATCTTTGTAGACTATGGAGAAATTATCAGGTGGACTTTGTGCTTGACCAAATGGATTGGGAATCCAGTGATAATAAGCTTGGAAAGTGATATGTATGTCATATGCAGTTCAGGTCTGCTTGGGATAGCAATCTAGGATTGTCAACCGTAAAAGAAAAAAGGTCTGGGTCGACAACAGGGTTACCGAAGTGCTCCATTTAGTCCCAACATTGGGAGTTTCACGATGTTTCTCGGTAGAGGATACAATACGGATGGTGTTTTTCCAAGCACTAATAGACCATTCGGAGCTAGAACTGGAAGCAGAAAGAGAGGCAATGGCCTTAGCTTGATCGGAAGTGCAGGAGACGGGAATGGAGAAGTTGCCAAAGTTCGATGCCATTGTTGTGGTGTTGAGAAGAGACATGGAATTGTGGAAGTGTGGGAAAAGTTTGCACTTTTTAACAAAAGGTACAAAACAGTAATGTACTATGGTATTGAAAATACATCAAGGATTTGTTAAGTGTGCATGAATGAGCAATGATCAAATATGCTTTGCTTGAACAAACAAAGGAAACTTATAAATTTTGTAGAAATGGAAAAGTGGATGAGTAAAGAAGATGGGGTACTTATAACTAAGTGCCTAATCTATTGCGGGGTTTTAAAATCCAGACTGCAACTCGGGCAGCGGATCGAGTCCTAGATTTCTAGATATGGTTCGTTGATAGAAGGGGCCCACATGTAACTAATTAACACTACAAGAAAAATGGCCTTTAGTGACATAAAATTTTCGTCACTGTTGAACACAATTTATGACAAGTTAGGCCGTTGTCACAAATATTACTGACAAGAATATGAGTTGTCAGAAATTAGATGGATTTAGTGACAACATTTTGAAGATCGTCACTGTTAAGGAGGATTCATTGACAATTTAAACTTTGTCACACGACTGTTGTCACTAAACAGATGGTACGCAGGATATAGGCGGGAATATTCTTACGTGACAACCGTGTCACTAACTCCCTAATAGTTGTGACAACTTTTTATGTTGTCACTCTTTTCACATTACCCCCAAATAATGATGACATTCTTGTCACAAATGTTCTTTATTTAGTGACGACATTGGTCAGTGAATATTTTCTAATAAATTTGAATTCTATAATGTGATTATTGGAAATAACGATAGAGGTAACTAATTTCTAGGCACTAAGTTGATATATACGGGAAATGTGTTTATATGAATCTTATTTTACTTGTACTGTCTTAATTTATTTAGTGAATTATTCAAATAGCTAGTGCAATAATATTGAACTTAATCTCTTGGTAGATTACGAAGTTGTTCTTGTAACTTAGACCTTTTCTATTAAGTTCTTCTTTTATTCCTAGGTAATTGTACGTAGAAATGTTTATTGGCCGAATTTTCGGTAATTTGATTACAAATTTTGATTTTTCAGTTTTTAGTGCAAGAAATTAAAACCAAATCCAATAATAAACTTTATACGGTTTATTCAATTAACAAAAGTTCACTAGTTAGTTTAAAAATTAACTGTAAAATTAAATACAAACTAATCTAGTTAATAAACAAAACCGGCCTAAAACTACGAAAACCAAGACTAAAAACTAAAAAATAGTTACAAAGAAAACAATATCAAAATGTTCAATGAATGGAAAATGGAATTGGTTTACTAAAAAAGTAAAAATTAAAACTAATAAAATTAAAAGTTTGGTTATTCAGTTTTTAATTTTCAATAACGAAATCCGACCGTATAACCAATTTTTTTTATTCAGCTATCCGAACACCAATTATTCGATAACCGTAAAGCAAACTAATTTGGTTCGATCAGTTTATTTGATTAAATTAAACTATGAAAACCTATAAATGTAGGGATTGTCCATATAAGGATTTATTACAAATTCATTCGGTTAGGCTAGGGAAGTTTCATAATTACGGAAATTTCTTAGGTAGAACAGGTCCATGGTAAGTGCCATGGACAAGATTCTTGATTCACGTTCATCCACATTATTTCAATTCAAGAAAATAATTTTTTTAGGGTCATATCAATGAATGTATATCAAGGGGTTCATAGCAACTACTATAGATATGGTCCACCTAAGAATTTCTCCATAATTACTATACTCCTTAGAAGAACACAAAAGCGTGAATCTTGGAAACCCAGAAACCAAAGGAAAGCGTGAATTTTGGGGGCTAAAAATACAACCGTGCCAAAATTTGAGGTTAAGCAGGCTTTTCAACTTCTCCTGTACGTTGTCGCTTACGGCTATATATTGATTTTTTTTTTCTTTTTCACTTTCCTACTCTATTTCCAAATACTTTCATATGAAAATTTCTCTCAAAATTCCCCTTTCACTCACTCTATGAACACAATAAATCAATGGAAACCTCTCAATTTTCATGACTTTTTAAATCCGTACACTAATATCTTTCATCAAATTCATAGATTTAGGTTTTGCAACAAAAATATGTAAGTTTTAATTGCTCTATATGGTTATAGATTAGGCTTTCGATTCCGATTGTTCAATAGTGCATAGAGAAAATCGGGACCTAATCTTGTTATTCTCTCTATCCCCAATTTGTAAGTTGATTCTAATATCACATATCTCAAAATTGATGATTTTTTGGCTTACAAACTTATTATTTCTAATTTCAAGTTTGGAATTTTTTGTCCTGGCTTCTGCATATCTTTGGTTTTGTTGAATTTTGGATGGTTTTATTATTGAAAGATTGAAGCTTTGTTTGATATTATACGGAAAAATCTTCTTTTGAATAGATGGTTTTCTTCTTTTTTTTTCCTGTATTTTTTGTTATACTTTTTTTGGCTTGCATGTTCATATCCATGTCCAAAAAGAGGATTAACATGTGGCTTTTCTCTTTTAATTGGTATTATTTTGTTGATTTGGTATTTTCTAAAGAGGTGTTTACATTTTTTCAAAAATTTCTGTTTTTATTAAATTTGTTATTTCTGTTGAAAACTAGAAAATATGATAATGTATATTCAAGCTATAATTAGTATAATGCAGTTTTGATTCTTATTATATTGGCATTGATTATTATGTACTATTTAAAGTTCAACAGAGAAATTCTTTTACAAATTCATCACAAAGTGGTTAGTGACAATATTGACTACATGATATCACAAGAAAAAACAATCTTTTGACAACAAAACGTTGTCTTAAATTACAGATTGAAATTGTGACAACATTTGTTTGTGAAAATATAACCAGTATATCGGTGTCAACAACCAGTTGTCACTAGGTAATCATGAATTGTTGTGACAACAATATGTTATCACTATCAATAGGATGATTTAGTGACAAGATGTTGTCACTAATTTAGGAATTCTGTGACAACATTCATAGCTCCTGTGACAAGAATTCTAATATATTTGTGACAATAGACATAAAGGTATCAGTGACGATTTTTACTTGTCATTAATGGGCTATCATTTGTGACAACATTTTCAAGTTGTCACATGACCTCATTTGTAATATAGTATTTCAGCAAGTTCTTTTAGTTTGCTCATTTAATTAAGGAGAAAAAAATTTGATAGTTCATCAGTTCGTTCTTTTTCCCTTTCTTTTGCTGGAAACTATAATTGCGAGTGCGTATTACCCCACTACTCAAAAGATTCAAAAGTTGGAGATTCACTTGTATGTGAATTAAACAAGAGATATGGATTCAAATATAAATGGTAGAGGGAAAAATAGATGCGATTCATGAAGGAATTAGAGTAAAAATTGATCATGACTAAATCTAAGTACATTTATCTATTCTTTAACCTATTGTCTGTGACTAGGTATGCTTATAAATTTTATCAAAATTTGAAGCGTATGATTTGGCTATTTTATGTCATACTTGTACCATATCTCTAAATAAGTATGTGAACCTTATTGACTTCATTTTCCTCCAGACTGCATACTATCTGTTGCATGTTAATTTATAGCGAGCTAAAATTTTTCTGCCACTGTATGCACCGGATTGACTTTGGAAGTGGTGGTACTAATGTATTGAGACTGTACGTTTCTTTCTGCCGTTAAAATTGGGCACGGTCTATCTATGCACATGCAATTTGAATCAACAAGAGTTTTTGTATGTTATTTTGTAGTTCATAGAGACCCCGGAGCATTTAGAGCAGTAATGGATTTTTCGCGAGATGCATCATGAAAGGGGATAGGAAATTTAATTCAAAATTGCATATTAGCCCCACTATTTTTTTTATATATATTTTATCTAAGAGATGTGACCCAGGGAAAAACAAGTAATTTTATTGAAAACTGTCAATTTGAATTATTTCCATCCACTTTACCTTTTAGGTCAAATTATATAATAGTTTAAGGTATATTTGCTAAACATATAAAGACTATGAATTAGAAGAACATATCACATGGGAGTTTATGATATTTTACCCTATGTCTTATTGACAAATATCTATCCCTATATGCATATATGTGTTCCCAGGATGTTAAGTAAATCTTGAGATTTTAATCTTTTAAAGAGTCGTGTAAAACTTGTGGTGAGAAGTTTTGGTCGTGGGAGCATCTTTGATAGATTTTTCTATATGAGTGTGGATGTGGGGTCACTTTCCATGAGATTCGGACTAATTCTCTAGATTATTCTAGAAAACTAGAATAAAGCACACGACTATAATTTAATGGCTTATAAAACTTATTTTAGGACACTAAACGGTTCACGTGTGTGATATGATTCTATCAACTCTAGTAGTCATTGTTTAAATGCCAAGTCCGCTTTGATTCTGGTACGGAATTGTTAAACATTAAATGTAGATTTAAAGATATTATCAATTTGATTATGCTTAATCTTTTGAGTTTAACCCCACTGCATAATATGTTACTTTTTATTAAAATAAATGGGGAATTGTTCGAATACATAAAAAAATATAAAAGCTCAAATTATTTAATAATGATATTCAGTTATGAATTGGTTATATTAATGGAGAGTTTGTAATGTTAGCAACGAATGTTATTATTACAAATATAACTATTATGTAGGAAATTTGGGTAATGAATGTGTTTTTTGTAACTGAAATTGTCTATTTATTATACTACTAATGATCTAACTTCTATAAATTTAGTGGTTTGTAAGAGAGCCAAACACCTTTTATTGCCATCATGTTTACTACTCTAAAAATAACATGCATGATGCATCTTACATCTACTTCTAGATTTATAATGTACCTAAATTCTACTACTAACTAGATGTGGTACTGTAATTATACATCGTCAAATAGTAGCAAGTGAATGTAGGGACTGAAACCACAAGAAGTATAAAAAATTAATAATTATTTGGTTAGAACACTATTTAAAGGATTTGACTAAAATATCCTATAACACTACAAAAGCAATAGGTTAGGGTTCGAATAGCAAATTTTCAGATTTTGGTTAATTGATCAGGTTAATTAGTTCAACGAGTTCAATCCGTCGTTTCTCTCTGCGGTGAATTAATTCTCTGGCCAAGCAATTGACTTTTAAAGTATGAATGAACTCAAAGAGTTTACAAAAAAACTAAGTAGATAATATAAAATC